>JAJOZX010002230.1:140000-525000 GCA_023014485.1 Bathynomus jamesi
AATCCTACTGTGAGCAATACCTACAGTTAGCGCCGCAAAATAGCCCCACCTCGAGTTCATAATTTTTGTAGTATGTTGATTGGTTAGGTACAGTATATCAAAGTTAGGTCAACTGAATGCCCGGTTAGTTCAACTGTACACCCTTGACGATTGGTTAGCTTAAGTCATGATATTTTCGTTAGTTTAACGATTTTTTTTTTTTTCGAAATCTCTTCATTTAGGTTAGGTTAGGTTAGCAATAACGGTAGCGAAATTTAGTTATTAGGGTGTGTTTTCATGTGCTTTACTCAGAAATGCTACTCATTTGCCCCGTGTTTACTTGAAAATAAAACTACAAAAAAAAACGATTTTTTTCGTACTTTCAATTAAATGCGGGGCAAATGAGTGGCATTTCTGAAGAAAGCACATGAAAGCACACCCTAATAACTAACTTTCGTACCAAAAGTCGAGGTGGGGCTATTTGCTGCATATTTACCATTTTCTTTTGTTCTTGCTACCTCTATGAGGTCCCGAATATTATTGGTAAATTAAAAAATACAAGAAATTAACATTCATAACTTTCCTGTATCTATATCGAAGCTTGATAAAGATAAAATATTTGTAACTTTGGCTAAAATTATCAACCAAGGAATTTCCAAAGGCAACAATCTGCAACCAATTGAGTAGGCAAGCCAATCATTATATTATACAAATACACCAGAGACCAGCAGAGCTAGCCCTCCCCCACATGCTTCCGTACTACCCATGCTGATTCTGCTCAAGCAATCAATCCCAACACCCTGTTCGCCCCACCAATACCAAATCCATACAATTCCCTCACCAATGATGTAGGAACCGTTCCATCTGAGCTTACCACCACCCCCCAAACCTTCACCTCCTTCACCCCATGTAATGAACGAAATTCCTCTGGTACTGCTTCCAATGTCAGCAGCCGGTACTTTTCTTCCTTCTCCTTTTTTCTCTGGGCCAACACCGCCATATCCTTAAGATACGGTACTGCCACATCCGCAAACACCAGCACACCCTCCCTAAGGAAGGTTAGATCAGGTCTAAGGCGCAAGGCCCCCCGACTCCACGTGCGTTCCTTCCAGACGGGGTACTTCTTGGCCAGATGCTTGGCCATGTGGGAGACCAGATGGTCGTGTCTCGGCACATATCTATCCTTTTCCTTGGGCCTGCACAACCGATTGCCCTCTCTCCCCCTCGTCTGATTAACCCGTGATGGTATGGTTCCAGATAATATCCTCAAAGCGTGTATAAATTGCCCTCTTCTGAGGAATCCCCCCAGAGGTAATCACGCTTTTGCCCCGCCATGGCCCTTTTACTTCTTCCATTGCTTTGGCCGGAAAGTTGATCTTCCATAACTCCTTCACGTGTCTTCTTCCACTGCCTGATATTTTCTACCGACACACTCACTCTTTCTAGATCTTTCCGAGCCCGCTCCATCCCCTCCAAACCCACCACCACCGCCACTCCGTCCTCCGACCTAGTCATCTTCTCCATCCCCCCAAACCGAGACACCATAATTGAGTGCTGGAGGGACACCAGCCCTCCACCCCGAGGATGGTATAGCCAAGCAGATGGCCTCCACTCCGGTAGATGGAGAATTTTCTTCACTACTCGCCGAATCATTCCGTCCACCCTCCTGATCTTACTTACACCACATGATGCAAGCTTGAGGGTGTACACTATTGCTGGAATTAGATGATATTTAATTGCGGCAATGCGTTGGTGGGGGCGTAGAGGGGCCTCACATACACGTTGTAACTGTGTAGCCCATTTTCCCAATGGCAAAGCCGTCCCACCTCCCACCAGATGGTCAAGGCCCAAATACCTAATCGTATCCGTGACCGAAATAGACGGTAGGGGGATTCCCTCCCAGTAAGCATGGGGGGTTGCATGAACTTTAAGTCTTGCTTCTTAGGGCCCTTTCTCGAAATAATGCCACGCACTTCTGTGGATTTACCTTAAGACCGCAGCCCTCTCCATTAGGATGCGCATGTCTGCCCAGCTATCTGACAGCAGGACAGTGTCGTCCGCAAACGACATAATATTGACCTGTTCACCTCCTAACTTCACTCCACACTTTAACTGATCGAACTCTTCTAGAAGCTCCTCCAGAACCAGGTTAAATAGCAGGGGTGACAATGGGCACCCCTGCTTCACTCCCTGTACATAGGATTCTTATTGATGGCGTCTTTTCGGGGCCGACCGAGATCGTGGTGGTCGCACCCCGATAAAGCTCCATGATGGTATCCACCAACATCCCAGGGACCCCTTTTCTACACAAAGCTCTCCTAATCGACCCATGCCTCACCATATCAAACGCCTTGGCAAGGTCGATTGATGTCATACACAAAGTACCTTTTGCATGCAGGATACTGCGTAAGATTTGGGTACTTTCCCACACTCCATCCAGAGGCACGAAGGCTTTTTGACGGGGATGAACCCGCACTTGCCTTGTAGTCTCTGGTCCAACATCTTGGCATAAAGTCGTAGCCACAACGACCCGATGGTTAAGGGCCTCCAGTTACCCACCTCCGCGGGATCCCCTTTTTTATACAGCAGAATTGTCCTACATTCCTTAATGGCAGCTGGGATTTGTCCTACACCCAGCCACCTATTAAAGATCGCTGTGATCCAGCGTGGGTGGAGGGCCCGAAGGTCCTCCAAAGTCACCCCGTCCGGACCAGGCGCTGTTCGATGGTATTGCCGCAGCGTCCTTTTCACTTCACCTTCACTAAAGGACTCCATTCCCTCTTCCTGATTTCCATACCTAGTCCTCGATGGTCGCCAATGTCCCAGATCCTCCCCTACTTCCAACCTGCTCCTTTAAAATTCTGCTACGTGCTCCACACTAGGTGGAGCAGGATCTTCTTGTTCGAGGGCCCCATCCAAGATCTTCCTGATGATGCGTTTGGGCTGTCTCTTCAACTGCTCCTGACAGCTCTTGAACCGCATTGCCCTCCTACCTGCCCTAGTACCAACCCCAGGACGCCTATCGCCTCGCCGGGGACCCCGAAACTGCCCCCTAGGCGGGCGTTCCTCAGACACTCTTCTCCTCCTTAACCAAGCTTGCCCAAGTCTCCCACGCCGAAGAGTCCAGATGATCTTCCCTTCGGTCTAATAACACTTCCAAATAGGCAGTCAAGGCTGCTGGTACCCCATCCTCTTCACACACCTCCCTCACTAAATCCATCAATCTCCCTCCGTCTCTTGCAATATTCTCTGCTCCTCTTCTCCCCCTTCCCCCGACCCAACCCCATCTCCTTCATCTCGCCGCCCCCTTCTAGGAGTGGCCGGCGGGGATGAATCTGATGTTGACGAATCATTCTCTGGGCTCGACGGGGAAGAGCCCTCCATCAAGCCCATGACACGCTGCCGATGGTGTGGCTGGCGCCTCATGGACTCAACCGCAGCGATGGTCCGCTGAGGGAGAAGCCTCTGTAGATGTTTATTGAGGTTCCTCACTCCCCCCCTCGAGCTTCCACTTCTTTTTGCGCCAGATCTTCAAGTTCCATCGTAGTCCATTTTCGTGCCTTCTGCGGACGCAGTTGCACCTGCCTCACCTCCGGATGTTTACGAGCTCTATGTACTGCGAGCCCTGCTTCCCCTCGAAACGATTGGCCGCAGACCTCGCACCTCTTTCGTTCATCTTCCAACCCTTCTTCTTCCTCATCATGGTGCGCACAATACCGCAGATGGACCCCTATAGATCTTGAGTTGTCCGATCTGATGCCACACCTTCCACAACTAATTTCTATTTTCCGCCCAGGGTGTTTCTTATTAGCATGGACCTGGAGACCCCTGGCACTGGATTCGATCACCCCACAAAGGGTGCACGTCCACGTACCAGCGGTCCCTGGATGTTCTATGACGATGGTATTGTCTTCCTCTTGAGGGGAAGGCCCCTCCCGGTTCCCAGTGCGTACGTCGCCGGCCGAGGCCCCGGCGACGTGCCGGAGCTGTGTTACTTCCCTCCGGGGATTTCTACACTGTGACTTTGGAACCGAAAAACTGTGGGCCCCACCGACCTCCCGGTTAGAGAGGCCGGTGGTTAATGGCCTGCGGTTATACCCCCGCCGGGGTCCCACCTCGAGATTTAGCACGAGGCCAGTGGCCCCGGTGTCGGCGCAGGTTGTCCCCGTATAAATAGGGGAACGAAACCACTCGAGGCGGATTTGCCGAAACTTCCCTTCAGGCCGGTACCCTCCCAACCCCCCCAGACTGATCGTGGTCTCCAGGGATTAGGGCCAAACATCCTTCCTCCCCTCCACGCAGTCCCGGCGGGGAGATTCGCCCAACCTTCAGGGTCATTTCAGCTTTGCAGCTTTGGTTGTATAACATCCCTGTTTAAAGGGGAGTAATCCTGCATTACCAACAAATTACAGACAGGCCGGTGTGTTCATTATCCGTATTCAGTAAAAATTTTGAAAAAAAAATTGTGAAGTAGAATACAGCAATATTTAGAATC
Organism: Bathynomus jamesi; assembly: GCA_023014485.1. NCBI lineage: Eukaryota > Metazoa > Arthropoda > Malacostraca > Isopoda > Cirolanidae > Bathynomus > Bathynomus jamesi. The sequence goes on from JAJOZX010002230.1 coordinate 144,475, forward strand.
CTACAATTTATAATCTCCAAATCAATATGGCTCTCTTAAAAATAAACAACGGAAATGGCTATTTTAAATGTTGTGGAAAACGCAAATATAAATAAGGTCTGCTCAGTCTTGTGTCCACGGTTATTTTTATCATATATATGAATGACTTTCCACACACTTCTGATATACTGTACTTAACTTCATAATGTTTGCAGATTTCGAGCAGATTCGAGCACATTTTTTAAAGAATTAAAATTATAAAGATAAAAGATGTAATCACAGTGGCATATTTTAATTTTCATTTGCAGATGTAAGAACAAAATCATTAATTTTACAGAGGATAAATAAATATTCTATAACTCAAGAAATTCACTCTGTCAGGCTGGAAATCGATCAAAGCATGTTATTCCTCAATGTAGACGTTCTTCATCTCAGAAATTACCCATATTCATTGGACAAACTATGAATGATTTAAATGCAGATATTCCAAATAGTTCAAACGTAAATTTGTTTAAAAAAAAAATTGAAATCTATTAATAATGGAATGCCAATAAAAATCTAGGATTAAATGTACGTTACTGTATTCAAATTGGTATCATATCAACAGTAATGACTTTGTCTGTCTGTTTCATATCTATAATAAAAAATTAATATTAATATGTACTGTATTTCCATTATTAGTATGTCTGTATTAATCGTAATTTAAACGTGACGTATGTATTTTATCTCTAGTTAATCTGAGAGCTCAGTAAAGCCTAATGTTAAAGGACCAAATTAATTAAATTTGCAATTACTTATTTTGTTAAAATTATTGTAGCATTTTATAAATAAGGAATTATTCAGTCAAACTAAAGTTGACTCGCAGCGCCCTCCCATGTGAGTTTTACAAATTACAAATCGCATTCAACAGTTAATTATGTAGTCGAGGTTGGGTGGACGCGCGTTTGGAATGGCTGATAATTTTGAATTAGGGCCAGGATTTGTTACGTATTGCACATTTTACGGTTGCGATAACATTACAGGAAACAAGAAGAATACAACTTTTCATTACTTTCCAAGGATAAAAAGTTGTGTAGAGTATGGTAATTGTAAATAGTAAGCGTAAGTTGTAGATTATCGTATATTCAATTTAGTATGACAAATCATGAATGAGAAGAGGTGACTTGGTAATTATATTAGACTATGAGATTACATTGACTGCATAATTAAATTTCTCGGATTAGGTTCTTCAAAATCACTATTTTATTTAAGAATTGTTTTAAATGAAATGTATTTTAAAGTTAATGCAAAACCTACGTATGTCTAGTCAGACTAAGCTTCGCCAAATTTTATACTTTTGTGAAGTGGAGGAAAAGTTAGCGATACGATAAATTTACAAAAATACCATAGCCATCAAAATTTTGAGCTTCACATCCAAACCCAGTGTGACCAAATTCGTGAAGCTGCACTCAAAATCTAAGTGGCTCGTGAGCTTAAAGTAAATGTTAGCTCTCGCTGGCTTAAGAATTTCTGTTCTAAATCGTTCGTATGAAATTATTTACGCGTTATAATGCGAGCATGGATAACTAGATATAAGTAGGCTTTGGTTAATATGCCAGAATTATTGCTACAGTACTAATGTATTCGCTTACTACATTTAATGCGTGTCTTTTTTTCAATGTATCATTGTTATCAAAGTCGGGATAGATACAGTGGGCCGGAAAGTAGGTGTGGCCAAGTGTATACCGACTTTCGTTATCGAGTGAACATTGGTAAAAATTTGAGTAGCAATGTAAAGTGCCTTCTTTGTATACATATTCACGTGACCCCTGAAAAAGCTATTACCTACGTATTGAACCATGAGTTTAGGGCATATATTTTGTGTATCGATTAGCATAATGTATATTTATATTAGAAATAAAGATACCACAAGGTAGTATTCATATCAAGGGTATATAATGCATAGTTATTTAAAGTAATAATTACGAAGGCATTATCATATATACACAGTATATATATATATATATTTTTGTATTGAAAGAATATATGGCAAAATAAACTTAATATTAAGACCTCTTTTTATAAGTTATTTAATAGTCCATACAAATTTATTTTTTTTTAGATAAAATGTGTCCTGTACAGGGTGAAAACGGCACGAGAGGATAGCTGCATAGCAATAATTCACTCTATGCGTTTTTCATAGTGTTAAGGTTTAGCCAGAGAAAAATATAAATTGAATGTTGTTACAACAGCAGCTATCAGGCATAATGTATTTTTGGTTTTGCTGTTAGGGCTATGAAAAATTAGTAATTTGTACCTGTTTTAATTAAGAGTTACGAATGAAGTAGTGATATTGTAAGTCAGCTTAAAAGGTCTCTCAATGTTTTTTCTCTTCTATGTTTTACCTTCTTAAAAGTGTTTAAACATTACCGTAAGTGTCCGTAACTTGCGCCAGTGTTCACTTCACATTCTGAATCATTCAGTAAAAAATGTGAACTTCATTCAGAATCAGAATGACCCGCATTGTAAAAAGTGATTGTCAAGAATGAACGAGCTATTAGATAATCAGTCTTTGGTTTTTCATTCTACAAAACTGAGGATGAAAAATATTAGCTCCGAAAATACTCTTACAACCCGACAGCATTTTGACTATTATTTCATAGACACACACACTGAGCACCATAAGGTTGTCCTTTCTTCGAATCTGACTCGAAGGTCACAGTCAAATTGTAATCGAATAGTTGTCAGTTTTTAACCTCGCATTATTATTTTATTGCTGTTTACTTCAACAAACCACGGTAACCAAGGTTACTTCTCTTGATTGATTTTGGGAGCAAGTGTCTCTCTCTCCATGATATACGACTTCCTCCATTAATGATAATGATTTTTTTATTTTTGTTTAAATGCTCTCTTCACACTTACTGCTAAATGTTGTTCCTTAGTTCAATGGAATAAAAACTGTTGTAGGCTAGCCTAAATTGCAAATATTTGTGGAATTTATCTTATAGTTTAAAAAACTGCAAAAAAAAAAAAGGCCTTCGTAATTCCTTCAACTTGATGTAAAGACTGGTTTTACAGCTTAAACTGTGTGAAATTATCAGGAACTAAAGTTAACGGTTAATCTTAGAGAGATATCATCACCTGAATTTCGAAAAAATAACTATATGGCCGTAATCTACATAACAATATAACACTTTTTTCAAGAGTACTGTTTTTTGTGCAAATAGGTTATAGGCAAGTTATTGCAGGTGATGACATTTCCTCAAGATTTACCAAGTTAGCTTGTGTTAAGATTCTCTTTGAAGTAAATTATTCAAAATATGTTTAAAAGGCTGGATAGTCATTTCTAACTAGTTTATTTAGGGAAGCACATTATTATTTTAGAGAGATCGTACATTTATGGGAACAAAGCGTAAATATCACCTAACTGCTATTATTTATTTTGATTTCAATGAATATTTCCCTTACATGTGGAGGAGAATCTCAACCCCTTTTTGAGATTTTAAGGGATTATGAAAAGCATTTGCGAGTCCTCCGAATTATTTCCTTTTTCTTCACTCGGTCTTTTACAACTTTGTACATACAATCTCCTCCACATTGTTTATTGTGTCAAAACCTGGATGATGGCACGAAGACAAATTGACAGAAATTAATTTTTTAATAAAACCTGTTTACATTTTTGGGGTTTTAATGGCTTCCTTTCACTTTTGGATTTGTTGCATTGAAGGGTGTTCTATATATGGCGGACGCTTCAGAACTGATGAAGAAACTGGGTTTTTGAGGCATTGAAAACCACGAGGTTTTCTCTACCTAAATCAAAGACAGTAGAAAGATCAGAGGTCAAGTGCGCCATAGCCGTCTTTCGCGAAGCATGGAGGGATGCTTTGTGAAGCGGGTGGAGAAGTGAAGAGTGGAATCATCGGCACTGGAGTGGATGGGACAGAAAGTGCGTTTTAAAAGATCATTAATAAGTAAAAGGAAGAAAGTGGGTGACAGGACAGTCACCACTATTAATCCTTTCATGCCTGAATTATGAAGTTATTTTACATTTTTTCTTGTTCAAGCCAAAATAACCTCTAATATTCAGATTGTAAGGCTCAAAATTGATTGTCAAGCTCATGTTGCCATAAGGCAACGGTCGGCGTTAAAGGGTCAATAACTTTAGGAGAAGAACAATGGCCATCTACAAACGCAGCTATAGATCGGCCAGAAGGGAAATCAGAGATGAAGGCATAGATAAAAGGATAGAAACCGAAGGAAAGCAGTTTGGAAATTAAGGACCTGTGCCAAACTCTACCAAAAGCTTTTGATACGTCCAGTGCAATAGCAAAAGTTTCACCGAAATCCCGAAAGGAGGAGGACCAAGAGTGAGAGAAATATGCAAGATCGCCAGTAGAGTATTGCGGAACCAATACCAACCAACTCCGGTCTTCCCTAAAATAAATAAATAAATAAATATATGGGCTACGTAGTGGCCGATGTCGTAACACCGCTTCTCGGAGATCAGCGAAGTTAAGCGACATTGGGTCTGGGTAGTAGTTGGATGGGAGACCGTCCTCTGCGCCCAGATTATGTAGCGACTCGTGGTTCGGATCCCACGTAAAGCTGTAGGTCCCCTCCGTCATATGACCTTAGATGTTGCGAAGGAGGTTAAACAACCCCAATTAAAAAAAAATATATATATATATATATATAATATTTAGGAGAAATCCAATGACAAGGAGAAATGTAAATGCCATGAAAAGTCTTCTTTAATGCGCAACGTTTCGAGCAATACGCTCATCTTCAGGCTGTTTAATAACAATGTGAAATTAAAATCAATATTGAATGAAAAACAAAACAGAAAATTTCTATAAACTATTCATACAGACAAATTTTAAAAGACTGAGAAAAGAGGGTTAAATTCTAAGTTATACAGATTTACATATAAAAATTAAGAAGCTATTTTTAAATACATATAGTAAATGTGAAATTAATACACTGGAAAAATTAAACTAACTAACCTTTCACTGCAGTTTCCGAGGCTAACTAATTTGAGCAGAGGCAAGACGGGAAAAACAAGAGATGGCGAGGGCGATTGGGGAAGGGGGGATTATAAGGAATTGGGGAAGGAGGAGGGATCATAGCAAATTGAGGGGGACGGCAGATGAGTCAACATTTAGACTGGGGGACAATGTTTTAATGAAAAGCGATTCCAAAATTCTTAGTGAGTTGGGACAAGTATTACAACCAAGAATTTTAAAATTGTCTAAAGTGACATCAGTTTTACATTTTATGCTGTGTAAAACTGATGTCACTTTAGACAATTTTAAAATTCTTGGTTGTAATACTTGTCCCAACTCGCTAAGAATTTTGGAATCGCTTTTCATTAAAACATTGTCCCCCAGTCTAAATGTTGACTCATCTGCCGTCCCCCTCAATTTGCTATGATCCCTCCTCCTTCCCCAATTCCTTATAATCCCCCCTTCCCCAATCGCCCTCGCCATCTCTTGTTTTTCCCGTCTTGCCTCTGCTCAAATTAGTTAGCCTCGGAAACTGCAGTGAAAGGTTAGTTAGTTTCATTATTCCAGTGTACTATTGTTAATTTTTCCAGTGTATTAATTTCACATTTACTATATGTATTTAAAAATAGCTTCTTAATTTTTATATGTAAATCTGTATAACAGAATTTAACCCTCTTTTCTCAGTCTTTTAAAATTTGTCTGTATGAATAGTTTATAGAAATTTTCTGTTTTGTTTTTCATTCAATATTGATTTTAATTTCACATTGTTATTAAACAGCCTGAAGATGAGCGTATTGCTCGAAACGTTGCGCATTAAAGAAGACTTTTCATGGCATTTACATTTCTCCTTGTCATTGGATTTCTCCTAAATATTAAATTGAAGCTCTGTAGAAGCAACCCGCATGATTATATATATATATATATAATATATATATATATATATATATATATATATATATTACACACAGACCGTGCATGGAACAAGGAACTCTTCTGGGAAAATTAAATCCACTATAGTCCGAAAAAGTAGTGGTAAACAAGCGGTAGCTCGCTATAGCTCGCGACCGTTGTACAACTTGGCCCTCCGGGCGGGTAGCACTGTGACATATACTGCTATATACGCCATTACTCCCATTACCCCACCCCTCTCCCCCATTACCCCCGCACACAAAAGTAAAATACGCCATTACCCCCTCCCCCCCACACAAAAGTAAAAAACGCCATGACCCCCACCCCCACTCCCCCAATTACCCCACTACTACCGGGCGGGTAGCACTGTGACATATACTGCTACCCGCCGGTAGCAGTATATATATCGCAGTATAAATGTGAAGCTCAAGATTTTCACGGCTGCGTTCTATTCTGTAGTTTTATCGCGGTGCTGGGGCCTTCGGACCCAGTAACCGGTGACCTAGGACCGGGAAACTTGACAGAGCACATCGTCAGTTCATGGGCTATCAGTTGGTGATGGTTGCAGAGTTTTCCGATGTGCCGTTTAGGCTGTCCACGGTTCCGAAGAAATCGGACACACACACAGACACATTTTAGCTCAATAGTATATTAGATGACAAACACTATACCAGCTATCTGCCAAACAGATAGGATCCAGCTTTGGGACAGGATCTAGAGCTTAAAGCAGCTTAATCCCACTATATTTAGAACCTCAATATAAGCAAGAAACTCGTTGCATTCACGTCGGATTGAATAAATCAAAGATCCACGTTCTTTTCGTCCACAGATCTGACTTGAAGTCAGTGAAAGAACGCGACTTCAAGTTTTGGACGAAAAGAAAACTGCCTAATTAAAAGATCCGTTCTTTCTTCCATAATATAATCTATCTATTATATTTATGGAAAAACTATACGCACTCACAACATGGTATCATATGTGGTACATTTATTTCATAATTAAATATAAATTATTAATTAATTGAATTAAATATCTATACAAAATTGCCTCGGGATTGGCGACATAGCCTATTGGGAATGAAATAATTGAATTGCCATACGTACAAAGAACCTGTACGTATGAATCAGCCCCACATAGCAACAAGAAAACCCAATTTATTATTTAGTCTACCAAAAGGTAGTAGACACAACAAAATCATGCTAGTTCGGCAAATAATACACCAGAACCAAGGAACGGCTCTCAGGGCTGTTATGTTACAGCGAAGCTTTAAACTGGGAGGATGTCTTTGTCCCCCTCTAGTTCTGAGTGAATTCCTTATAATATAAAACCTAAGACTATAAAAGGATAGGCCTATTCCTTCAGGGGTTTATATAGTGACTGCCTATATTAATTACCTTAAGTAAATTCGCCGCGTAACTCCATCGTGGCGGCCCTACACCGAAAATGATCGTAACGCCTTACATCGAAGCAAACAAAGGACCCAGCAAAAATAAGGTGAGGCAATTTCAGTTTCATTAACATAAGGTTTCGCCAATCCGGGCGCTAAAATTACCGTAATCACTTAAATATAAAACGGTCCTTTAACAACCTACATATTTATAACTCTAACGAAAAAGCATAGGGCTTTTGTCAGTAACCCTCCACTGACGTCTGTGGAAATTTCCAACGGATGAGGGCACAGGCAATCAACCCATAGCCCTATATAGTTTTTTCAAATGGTGGCCCGGTGTATGGGGAACTAACCCCTCTACAATTTACACTGACACGCAGAGGCTAGGCTTACCTCATTGGCCTAACCCCAATTTCAACCGTAACCCCACTATAGTTTTTTCATATGGTGGCCTAAAACTGGGAACCGATTCCTTTACCTTTACACTAATCGAAAACAAAGGCTTGTTCATTTACCAGGCATAACTTATTTTAGGTCCTAAAAATAATAGGCCCGCAACATTAAGCCTATTTAATAGGTCCTACTCTTCAAACTCAAAACTAAGCCTTGTTAATTTAACAGGCTTAACTCATTTGAGGTCCTATAAAATAATAGGCCCAAACATAAGCCTACTTGGTAGGCCCAACAAATAGGCCTATTTAGTAGGCCCACCTAACTTTACCTTACATAATAAGCCTACCTCTTAAAGTAGGCCTTACTCTTTACACTCAAGGCCTATCCTAACTAAAAACACTAAATTTATAATTGAACCTGTGGTGTAGGTTATAAAATTTATTTCAGCAATTTAACTTACTCATTAACATCACAAAATTCGACTCAGACCTGTAACATCACAAAATTCGACTCAGACCTGTAACATCACAAAATTCGACTCAGACCTGTAACATCACAAAATTTGACTCGAACTGTAACATCACAAAATTCGACTCGAACTGTAACATCACAAAGACCTAAAGCAATTGCACGAATTCAAACCTACACCCACCTAACACCTATTCGTGACCCTATTCCAACCTATTCCAATTCCTATTTGACATAGGCCCAACCTATTCCAAGTCCTATTTGACATATAGGCCCAACCTATTACCTATTCCAAGTCCTATTTGACATAGGCCCAACCTATTACCTATTCCAAGTCCTATTTGACATAGGCCCAACCTATTCCAAGTCCTATTTGACCAATATAGGCCCAACCTATTCCAAGTCCTATTTGACCAATATAGGCCCAACCTATTCCAATTCCTATTTGACCAATATAGGCCCAACCTATTCCAATTCCTATTTGACATATAGGCATAAAACAGACAAGGCTTGATATAAGGGTCTCAAATGCAACGTTTGAGGATCTTTACTCAGCCAAATAGATTAACCTAATCCAAAACCCAAAAATAAAACCCTATAACAAAATACACATACACACACACACACACGTACGGTACAGTATATAAATATATACATACGACTTCAAACCAGAGCTGGGCACTTGCGGTTTTTTTTTGCGGTACTGCGGTACTGCGGTACTACCGTGTTGGTCGGTACCGCGGAAAGTACCGCGGGAAATTTGAATGCGGTAGCGGTACTGCTGTACTTTCAGCGATCCTTTGCGGTACTGCGTTATGCGGTACCGGTTTGGTAGTGCGGTAGTAGTACCGCAGTACCGCAAAAAAACGGGCAAAAAAACGCAAGTGCCCAGCTCTGCTTCAAACATCCAATTCTTCTTTTAAAAGAAGAATCACAACAGATTTCATCAACAAACACACACACACATACACACACACACGTACGGTACAGTATATAAATATATACATACGACTCCAAACATCCAATTCTTCTTTTAAAGAAGAATCACAACAGATTTCATCAACAGACACAACATTCCTTGCAAACAGATTGGATTCCTTCAAAACCCCAAACCTTCCAGACCTACCTGTAGGATACACAACATTTACTCATTCATAACTACGGTATTAATTTCATGGATGGTGAATCCAAGTTTTGAAGACCAACTGGATTCGGAGGAATGACACACACACATACACACACACACACTACTCTTTCATGTGTCTCAAACACAACAACCTGTCTAAACATAACCAAGGATCGGAGAGTAAAAGCTTTTATTGCTGCGCTCTGATTCTGTGCACATAATTTTGTGCCAAAAATTATATGGTTAGACAGTGACACGTACAAACAAACTACTACTACTCAAAGGGCTGATGGCCTACCCTTGGCCATAGCCCAACAAATTCATCAAAGGGCTGATGGCCTACCTTGGCCATAGCCCAACAAATTCATCAAAGGGCTGATGGCCTACCCTTGGCCATAGCCCAACAAATTCATCAAAGGGCTGGCCTACCTTGGCCATAGCCCAACAAATTCATCAAAGGGCTGGCCTACCTTGGCCATAGCCCAACAAATTCATCAAAGGGCTGATGGCCTACCCTTGGCCATAGCCCAACAAATTCATCAAAGGGCTGATGGCCTACCTTGGCCATAGCCCAACAAATTCATCAAAGGGCTTGGCCTACCTTGGCCATAGCCCAACAAATTCATCAAAGGGCTGATGGCCTACCTTGGCCATAGCCCAACAAATTCATCAAAGGGCTGATGGCCTACCCTTGGCCATAGCCCAACAAATTCATCAAAGGGCTGATGGCCTACCTTGGCCATAGCCCAACAAATTCATCAAAGGGCTGGCCTACCTTGGCCATAGCCCAACAAATTCATCAAAGGGCTGATGGCCTACCTTGGCCATAGCCCAACAATTCATCAAAGGGCTTGGCCTACCTTGGCCATAGCCCAACAAATTCATCAAAGGGCTGATGGCCTACCTTGGCCATAGCCCAACAAAATCGGCTGATGGCCTACCTTGGCCATAGCCCAACAAATTCATCAAAGGGCTGATGGCCTACCTTGGCCATAGCCCAACAAATTCATCAAAGGGCTGATGGCCTACCTTGGCCATAGCCCAACATATTCATCAAGGGCTGATGGCCTCCTTGGCCATAGCCCAACAATTCATAAGGGTCTTGTGGCCTCCCTTGGCCAGAGACCAAACAACAATTGGTCTTGTGGCCTCCCTTGGCCAGAGACCAAACAACAAGGGTCTTGTGGCCTCCTTTGGCCAGAGACCAAACAAAAAGGGTCTTGTGGCCTCCCTTGGCCATAGGCCAAACAACACAAAAACAGTACAGGATTCAAAGCCCCAAGCCCTCCAGATCTACCTGTGGAGGAGTAAATTTACTCCACTAAAACTACGGGTATTGACTAGTCTGAAGTGGTAGGAGGTTTGAATACAGTACAAACTCTTTCTAATTCTCCTAAATTAAATGAACAAATAACAAAAGACAACAATGGGAACATTGAACCAAACAATTACACGAAAACACTTGGAATGCTTTGGTTTTTAAAACAGAATTCGAACACGATGACACTCTTTGCACAAAGAGTTATAACTTAAATCCAAATGCCGATACAAAAAGACAAGTGCTTTCAGAATCATCCAAAATTTTCGACCCCATTGGATTATATTTACCAGCAACCATAAGATCCAAAACCCTTTTGCAAGACTTATGGAAAAAGAAAATTGATTGGGATGAACCACTTTCAGTGGAAGACCAACTTCATTGGAAAAAATTAGCCACAGACTTGAACAAAGTTCAAGACATCTACGTACCAAGATGTGCTGGCTACAGATTGAAATCGCAAACACTACACATTTTTACAGATGCCAGCACACAAGCTTATGGGTGTTGTGCCTATTTAACAAGTGAAAATGAAAGTAACTTGGTTTATTCAAAGGCAAAAGTGGCACCCTTAAACCAAAAGAAAACTGTACCACAACTTGAATTATTAGCTGTCTCATTGGGAGTTAAAACAGCAAACTTTCTTTCACAAGTGTATAAAGAAGTTGACATAACAAACATTTACTTAAGGACAGACAGTCAAATTTGTCTAACATGGGTGACCAACACAGAACAACTTCTTGCAAAAACATATTTGTGAAAAACAGACTAACAGAAATCAAAACTGCAAACACAAACCTTGGTATCAAATTTAGGTACATAAAAACAAAAGAGAATCCTGCAGACTTTTTGACAAGAGGGCTCTCTTACAAGCTGTTGAAAACAAATAAAATCTGGTATGAAGGGCCCGAATGGCTAACATGTGAGGATCTTTGGCCAGCCAAAGTAGTTAACCTCACACTCAACTCTACAACAACTGAAAAGATCACTGAGGACAAACCTATATTTGACTACACTTTATTCAGACCTCAACAAACTCTTGAGAATTACAGTCTATTGCTGCAAGTTTGTCAATAGCTACCTTCTCAAACACTGTCCTCAGAAAGCCTTTTCTAACTTAACAGAAACTGCAACAAAATACTGGCTCAAACAGATACAAGCTTCAGAATTTGACAAGGAGTTGAAGTATCTTAGGTCCAGTAGCACATTAAACAAAGGTATTCCTTCACTTGTCATGGATCTAAATCTGTACCTGGATACAGAGGGTCTGATAAGGTGTAAAGGAAGGCTTAACAAGTCAACTTTGACTTACAACTCTAAGCACCCAATTCTTCTTCCAAGGAGAAATCACTTCACAAAACTCATCATCAGGGATACCCACAACAAAATACACCACATGGGAGTCCCACAAACCCTGACAGAGCTGAGAAAACTTACTGGCTACCAAAGGGTAGAACTGAAACAAAGAAAATTTTAAACACATGCATTCCTTGTAAACGTATCCATTCACGACCCTTTAAGACCCCAAGCCCTCCAGACCTACCTGTGGAACGAGTAACATTTACTCGGCCATTTGAAACCACGGGTATTGACTACACTGGAGCGGTAAATGTGAGTTTTGGAGACAAAATGGATTCAAAGGAATACAAAGTGTACATTGTACTCTTCACCTGTGCTGCCACACGTGCCATATGTCTAGACATAGTAGAAGATCTGACAGCAGAAGCTTTTATTGCTGCTTTCAGACGATTTTGTGCACACAATTCTGTACCCAAAACTATATGGTCAGACAATGCCACATACTTCAAATCTGGTGAAAGAATTATTCATCAGATTTGTGACAGTGAAACAGTACAAACTCATTTAACCAAACACAACATAACCTGGAAGTACATTCCTGTTAATACACCATGGTATGGTTCAATTTGGGAAAGAAACATACAAACTGTAAAGAACTGCCTTAAAAAGACTATTGGGACAAAACATCTACAACTTTTTGAACTCATGACTATTCTGTCAGAAATTGAAAATGTTGTCAACAACAGACCATTAACTTATGTGGGAGATGGTATTAATGAGCCAGAACCTCTCACACCAAACCACCTAATTAAGGGAGAAACAGTAAACATGTTACCAGAATCTGAACATAACAGTACAGAGGATCCAGATTGGGAAATAGGACACAAAGAACTCAACACAAAATACCAACATTTGACACAAATCAAGACTCAATTTATAACAAAATGGAGAGAAGAATACTTAACAAGTCTTAGAGAAAGACATAAACAATTAACAAAACAAAGTTGGAATGATTCAGTCAAAATTGGGGACATTGTGTTGATACATGACAAGACACCAAGACAACATTGGTCAATGGGAAAAGTCTTGGAACTCAAAACTGGTGAAGACGAAGTTACCAGGGTTGTAAAACTGAAAACAGCAACTGGTGAAACCACCAGAGATATCACATTACTATATCCTTTGGAGTGTGGGGCTAAATTAGAACCATTACCCCAAAGGATGGATCAGGATACTATTGGGGAGGAATCTCTCAATGTGCCTGATGTAACTCAGACTAAACCAGACAGGCCTCAAAGAAAGACTGCTTTGAAAGCCAGAAAACTTTTACAAGAAAAAATTAAGACTGGTGACTTATAAAACTTACACAAACTGAGCAAAGTTAAAATGCTTAATAACTTTACTTTAATCCCATAAATTTCCTATACCTAAAGGGAGTCAAACTGATTGACATAACTTTAACTAAACTTGAGAAGTTGGCCTCTTGAACTTTCATATTTGAATAGGTCTTGAGTAACCTCTCTCTTCCTAAATTTCTACTTCATTCTTTTCAATCCATTTACATGTTTTACACAGTTTGTCAAAAAATTTGATCTATAACATACAAATTTTTCTCCGGCCCCCCCCAGTATATGGAAAAACTATACGCACTCACAACATGGTATCATATGTGGTACATTTATTTCATAATTAAATATAAATTATTAATTAATTGAATTAAATATCTATACAAAATTGCCTCGGGATTGGCGACATAGCCTATTGGGAATGAAATAATTGAATTGCCATACGTACAAAGAACCTGTATGTATGAATCAGCCCACATAGCAACAAGAAAACCCAATTTATTATTTAGTCTACCAAAGGTAGTAGACAAACAAAATCATGCTAGTTCGGCAAATAATACACCAGAACCAAGGAACGGCTCTCAGGGCTGTTTATGTTACAGCGAAGCTTTAAACTGGGAGGATGTCTTTGTCCCCCTCTAGTTCTGAGTGAATTCCTTATAATATAAAACCTAAGACTATAAAAGGATAGGCCTATTCCTTCAGGGGTTTATATAGTGACTGCCTATATTAATTACCTTAAGTAAATTCGCCGCGTAACTCCATCGTGGCGGCCCTACACCGAAATGATCGTAACGCCCTACATCGAAGCAAACAAAGACCCAGCAAAAATAAGGTGAGGCAATTTCAGTTTTCATTAACATAAGGTCGCCAATCCGCGCTAAATTACCGTAATCACTTAAATATAAAAGGTCCTTTAAAACCTACATATTTATAACTCTCTAACGAAAAAGCATAGGGCTTTTGTCGGTAACCCTCCACTGAAGTCTGTTGGAAATTTCCAACGGATGAGGGCACAGGCAATCAACCCATAGCCCTATATTTTTTTCAAATGGTGGCCCTGTGTATGGGGAACTAACCCCTCTACAATTTACACTGACACGCAGTGGCTAGGCTTACCTCATTGGCCTAACCCAATTTCAACCGTAACCCCACTATAGTTTTTTCATATGGTGGCCTAAAACTGGGAACCGATTCCTTTACCTTTACACTAATCGAAAACAAAGGCTTGTTCATTTAACAGGCATAACTTATTTTAGGTCCTAAAAATAATAGGCCCGCAACATTAAGCCTATTTAATAGGTCCTACTCTTCAAACTCAAAACTAAGCCTTGTTAATTTAACAGGCTTAACTCATTTGAGGTCCTATAAAATAATAGGCCCAAACATAAGCCTACTTGGTAGGCCCAACAAATAGGCCTATTTAGTAGGCCCACCTAACTTTACCTTACATAATAGGCCTACCTCTTAAAGTAGGCCTTACTCTTTACACTCAAGGCCTATCCTAACTAAAAACACTAAATTTATAATTGAACCTGTGGTGTAGGTTATAAAATTTATTTCAGCAATTTAACTTACTCATTAACATCACAAAATTCGACTCAGACCTGTAACATCACAAAATTCGACTCAGACCTGTAACATCACAAAATTCGACTCAGACCTGTAACATCACAAAATTCGACTCGAACTGTAACATCACAAAATTCGACTCGAACTGTAACATCACAAAGACCTAAAGCAATTGCACGAATTCAAACCTACACCCACCTAACACCTATTCGTGACCCTATTCCAACCTATTCCAATTCCTATTTGACATAGGCCCAACCTATTCCAAGTCCTATTTGACATATAGGCCCAACCTATTACCTATTCCAAGTCCTATTTGACATATAGGCCCAACCTATTACCTATTCCAAGTCCTATTTGACATATAGGCCCAACCTATTCCAAGTCCTATTTGACATATAGGCCCAACCTATTCCAAGTCCTATTTGACATATAGGCCCAACCTATTCCAAGTCCTATTTGACATATAGGCCCAACCTATTCCAAGTCCTATTTGACATATAGGCATAAAACAGACAAGGCTTGATATAAGGGTCTCAAATGCAACGTTTGAGGATCTTTACTCAGCCAAATAGATTAACCTAATCCAAAACCCAAAAATAAAACCCTATAACAAAATACACATACACACACACACACACGTACGGTACAGTATATAATATATACATACGACTTCAAACCAGAGCTGGGCACTTGCGGTTTTTTTTGCGGTACTGCGGTACTGCGGTACTACCGTGTTGGTCGGTACCGCGGAAAGTACCGCGGGAAATTTGAATGCGGTAGCGGTACTGCTGTACTTTCAGCGATCCTTTGCGGTACTGCGTTATGCGGTACCGGTTTGGTAGTGCGGTAGTAGTACCGCAGTACCGCAAAAAAACGGGCAAAAAAACGCAAGTGCCCAGCTCTGCTTCAAACATCCAATTCTTCTTTTAAAAGAAGAATCACAACAGATTTCATCAACAAACACACACACACATACACACACACACGTACGGTACAGTATATAAATATATACATACGACTCCAAACATCCAATTCTTCTTTTAAAGGAAGAATCACAACAGATTTCATCAACAGACACAAACATTCCTTGCAAACAGATTGGATTCCTTCAAAACCCCAAAACCTTCCAGACCTACCTGTAGGATACACAACATTTACTCATTCATAACTACGGTATTAATTTCAATGGAATGGTGAATCCAAGTTTTGAAGACCAACTGGATTCGGAGGAATGACACACACACATACACACACACACACTACTCTTTCATGTGTCTCAAACACAACAACCTGTCTAAACATAATTAAGGATCGGAGAGTAAAAGCTTTTATTGCTGCGCTCTGATTCTGTGCACATAATTTTGTGCCAAAAATTATATGGTTAGACAGTGACACGTACAAACAAACTACTCTACTACAAAGGGCTGATGGCCTACCCTTGGCCATAGCCCAACAAATTCATCAAAGGGCTGATGGCCTACCTTGGCCATAGCCCAACAAATTCATCAAAGGGCTGATGGCCTACCCTTGGCCATAGCCCAACAAATTCATCAAAGGGCCTTGGCCTACCTTGGCCATAGCCCAAAATTCATCAAAGGGCCTTGGCCTACCTTGGCCATAGCCCAACAAATTCATCAAACGGCTGATGGCCTACCCTTGGCCATAGCCCAACAAATTCATCAAAGGGCCTTGGCCTACCTTGGCCATAGCCCAACAAATTCATCAAAGGGCCTTGGCCTACCTTGGCCATAGCCCAACAAATTCATCAAAGGGCTGATGGCCTACCTTGGCCATAGCCCAACAAATTCATCAAAGGGCTGATGGCCTACCCTTGGCCATAGCCCAACAAATTCATCAAAGGGCCTTGGCCTACCTTGGCCATAGCCCAACAAATTCATCAAAGGGCCTTGGCCTACCTTGGCCATAGCCCAACAAATTCATCAAAGGGCTGATGGTCTACCCTTGGCCATAGCCCAACAAATCATCAAAGGGCCTTGGCCTACCTTGGCCATAGCCCAACAAATTCATCAAACAAAGGGCTGATGGCCTACCTTGGCCATAGCCCAACAAAACCGGCTGATGGCCTACCCTTGGCCATAGCCCAACAAATTCATCAAACGGCTGATGGCCTACCCTTGGCCATAGCCCAACATTCATCAAACGGCTGATGGCCTACCCTTGGCCATAGCCCAACATATTCATCAAGGGGCTGATGGTCTCACAAGGCCATAGCCCAACATATTCATTAAGGGTCTTGTGGCCTCCCTTGGCCAGAGACCAAACAACAAGGGTCTTGTGGCCTCCCTTGGCCAGAGACCAAACAAAAAGGGTCTTGTGGCCTCCCTTGGCCATAGGCCAAACAACACAAAAACAGTACAGGATTCAAAGCCCCAAGCCCTCCAGATCTACCTGTGGAGGAGTAAATTTACTCCACTAAAACTACGGGTATTGACTAGTCTGAAGTGGTAGGAGGTTTGAATACAGTACAAACTCTTTCTAATTCTCCTAAATTAAATGAACAAATAACAAAAGACAACAATGGGAACATTGAACCAAACAATTACACGAAAACACTTGGAATGCTTTGGTTTTTAAAACAGAATTCTGAACACGATGACACTCTTTGCACAAAGAGTTATAACTTAAATCCAAATGCTGATACAAAAAGACAAGTGCTTTCAGAATCATCCAAAATTTTCGACCCCATTGGATTATATTTACCAGCAACCATAAGATCCAAAACCCTTTTGCAAGACTTATGGAAAAAGAAAATTGATTGGGATGAACCACTTTCAGTGGAAGACCAACTTCATTGGAAAAAATTAGCCACAGACTTGAACAAAGTTCAAGACATCTACGTACCAAGATGTGCTGGCTACAGATTGAAATCGCAAACACTACACATTTTTACAGATGCCAGCTCACAAGCTTACGGGTTTGTGCCTATTTAACAAGTGAAAATGAAAGTAACTTGGTTTATTCAAAGGCAAAAGTGGCACCCTTAAAACCAAAAGAAAACTGTACCACAACTTGAATTATTAGCTGTCTCATTGGGAGTTAAAACAGCAAACTTTCTTTCACAAGTGTATAAAGAAGTTGACATAACAAACATTTACTTAAGAACAAACAGTCAAATTTGTCTAACATGGGTGACCAACACAGAAACAACTTCTTGCAAAAACATATTTGTGAAAAACAGACTAACAGAAATCAAAACTGCAAACACAAACCTTGGTATCAAATTTAGGTACATAAAAACAAAAGAGAATCCTGCAGACTTTTTGACAAGAGGGCTCTCTTACAAGCTGTTGAAAACAAATAAAATCTGGTATGAAGGGCCCGAATGGCTAACATGTGAGGATCTTTGGCCAGCCAAAGTAGTTAACCTCACACTCAACTCTACGACAACTGAAAAGATCACTGAGGACAAACCTATATTTGACTACAAACATTATTCAGACATCAACAAACTCTTGAGAATTACAGGCTATTGCTGCAAGTTTGTCAATAGCTACCTTCTCAAACACTGTCCTCAGAAAGCCTTTTCTAACTTAACAGAAACTGCAACAAAATACTGGCTCAAACAGATACGAGCTTCAGAATTTGACAAGGAGTTGAATATCTTAGGTCCAGTAGCACATTAAACAAAGGTATTCCTTCACTTGTCATGGATCTAAATCTGTACCTGGATACAGAGGGTCTGATAAGGTGTAAAGGAAGGCTTAACAAGTCAACTTTGACTTACAACTCTAAGCACCCAATTCTTCTTCCAAGGAGAAATCACTTCACAAAACTCATCATCAGGGATACCCACAACAAAATACACCACATGGGAGTCCCACAAACCCTGACAGAGCTGAGAAAGACTTACTGGCTACCAAAGGGTAGAACTGAAACAAAGAAAATTTTAAACACATGCATTCCTTGTAAACGTATCCATTCACGACCCTTTAAGACCCCAAGCCCTCCAGACCTACCTGTGGAACGAGTAACATTTACTCGACCATTTGAAACCACGGGTATTGACTACACTGGAGCGGTAAATGTGAGTTTTGGAGACAAAATGGATTCAAAGGAATACAAAGTGTACATTGTACTCTTCACCTGTGCTGCCACACGTGCCATATGTCTAGACATAGTAGAAGATCTGACAGCAGAAGCTTTTATTGCTGCTTTCAGACGATTTTGTGCACACAATTCTGTACCCAAAACTATATGGTCAGACAATGCCACATACTTCAAATCTGGTGAAAGAATTATTCATCAGATTTGTGACAGTGAAACAGTACAAACTCATTTAACCAAACACAACATAACCTGGAAGTACATTCCTGTTAATACACCATGGTATGGTTCAATTTGGGAAAGAAACATACAAACTGTAAAGAACTGCCTTAAAAAGACTATTGGGACAAAACATCTACAACTTTTTGAACTCATGACTATTCTGTCAGAAATTGAAAATGTTGTCAACAACAGACCATTAACTTATGTGGGAGATGGTATTAATGAGCCAGAACCTCTCACACCAAACCACCTAATTAAGGGAGAAACAGTAAACATGTTACCAGAATCTGAACATAACAGTACAGAGGATCCAGATTGGGAAATAGGACACAAAGAACTCAACACAAAATACCAACATTTGACACAAATCAAGACTCAATTTATAACAAAATGGAGAGAAGAATACTTAACAAGTCTTAGAGAAAGACATAAACAATTAACAAAACAAAGTTGGAATGATTCAGTCAAAATTGGGGACATTGTGTTGATACATGACAAGACACCAAGACAACATTGGTCAATGGGAAAAGTCTTGGAACTCAAAACTGGTGAAGACGAAGTTACCAGGGTTGTAAAACTGAAAACAGCAACTGGTGAAACCACCAGAGATATCACATTACTATATCCTTTGGAGTGTGGGGCTAAATTAGAACCATTACCCCAAAGGATGGATCAGGATACTATTGGGGAGGAATCTCTCAATGTGCCTGATGTAACTCAGACTAAACCAGACAGGCCTCAAAGAAAGACTGCTTTGAAAGCCAGAAAACTTTTACAAGAAAAAATTAAGACTGGTGACTTATAAAACTTACACAAACTGAGCAAAGTTAAAATGCTTAATAACTTTACTTTAATCCCATAAATTTCCTATACCTAAAGGGAGTCAAACTGATTGACATAACTTTAACTAAACTTGAGAAGTTGGCCTCTTGAACTTTCATATTTGAATAGGTCTTGAGTAACCTCTCTCTTCCTAAATTTCTACTTCATTCTTTTGATCCATTTTACATGTTTTACACAGTTTGTCAAAAAATTTTGATCTATAACATACAAATTTTTCTCCGGCCCCCCCCAGTATATGGAAAAACTATACGCACTCACAACATGGTATCATATGTGGTACATTTATTTCATAATTAAATATAAATTATTAATTAATTGAATTAAATATCTATACAAAATTGCCTCGGGATTGGCGACATAGCCTATTGGGAATGAAATAATTGAATTGCCATACGTACAAAGAACCTGTACGTATGAATCAGCCCACATAGCAACAAGAAAACCCAATTTATTATTTAGTCTACCAAAAGGTAGTAGACACAACAAAATCATGCTAGTTCGGCAAATAATACACCAGAACCAAGGAACGGCTCTCAGGGCTGTTTATGTTACAGCGAAGCTTTAAACTGGGAGGATGTCTTTGTCCCCTCTAGTTCTGAGTGAATTCCTTATAATATAAAACCTAAGACTATAAAAGGATAGGCCTATTCCTTCAGGGGTTTATATAGTGACTGCCTATATTAATTACCTTAAGTAAATTCGCGCGAACTCGATCGTGGCGGCCCTACACCGAAATGATCGTAACGCCCTACATCGAAGCAAACAAAGACCCAACAAAAATAAGGTGAGGCAATTATTTTCATTAACATAAGTTCGCCAAATCCCGACGCTAAATTACCGTAATCACTTAAATATAAAAGGTCCTTTAACAACCTACATATTTATAACTCTCTAACGAAAAAGCATAGGGCTTTTGTCGGTAACCCTCCACTGACGTCTGTTGGAAATTTCCAACGGATGAGGGCACAGGCAATCAACCCATAGCCCTATATAGTTTTTTCACAATATTATAAGAGAGCTGTCCGTCTGTCTGTCTGTCTGTCCGTCACACTCAGAAATTGTGTGAAAAAAATTCAGAAATTGTATTACGGGCGGCAATTTTTAAGCTCAAGATTTTCATGACTGTTCTTTTCTGTAGTTTAGCAATGGGGGAAGGATGGGGGATGGGTGGATAATGGAGAGGGGAGGGGGTTAGCCCCCAAGTTGTATGAATGGGGATGAGGTTTTGGGAGATTCCAGATTCAGAAATGTTGACACAATGTGAAGCTCAAAATTTTCACGGCTGGGTTCTTTTTTTGTAGTTTAGCCTGTCTAACCGTCAGCGAAGCGGCGGGAACTGTACTAGTATATTAGACTATAATAAACACCCAGGAATGTCTGTCAGTCTGTCACGCTCGAAAAGAGAAGAAGATTCTTGATATATATGGGCGATATTTGTATTTTAATGCATTAGAAAAAGGCGTAATGAATTCTACTTTTAATTATAATTTTAAAAAGTGTAAAAAATATTTGCTTTTGCGTTCAGCTTTGAGCCGAAATTTAATCTGCGGCTAAGTTCAAAAATTTACCAAATGAGTTCTTTTTACGCACTTTCATACTGGTGCTGCAACCATTACAGAATAAACATTGTATCAAGATTTGTGAAGCTTAAGATTTTTATGGCTGCATTCTTTTCTATAGTTTTATTGACTGAATAATTGACTTCCCGGTAACTGGGGGGGCCTGCGGCTCCCCAATTACTGAGGCCAAAGGCCCCAGCACCACGGGCGTAGCTAAATGGGCCCGTAGGGCCCACTTTAGCTAGTATATTATATTAGACCAGTGTTTCTCAAACTGGGTCACAAGTCACAACCCCCCGGTCGTTGTTTGTTTACCCCAGTAGTAGTGATTTGTGCGAAAAAAACTCCTTTCGTGAGTTTGTTTACACCTGTAAGAGGGTAAAGGTTCGCGCCGACCTAAGACCCTGACACTAGTGGCGTAGCTGGAGGCGGGGCCGGGGGAGCGATCTCCCCCCCACCCCCAAGCCTCAGAAAGGATTTTGTCGAAAAATTTAAAAGTTGTATTTGTACTTAAAAGAAGAGCTCCAATTAATTTGTACGTTTTTTCAATATATGGTTGTTGTAGCCACATTATTTTTTTTTCATTGTTATGGTGGGCAGTATAATATATAATGTTGCAAATTTTCTGGTCCATTGTTACACAGAGTGCATTGTTTTTTTTCCCTTGTGAATCATTTTCTTTCATTTAATGGAAGTGTGTTCTGCTTTTGTATTGCATTACTGAATACCGATGCGGGTGTGTTATCATATATGTGTTCCCCGCACTTAGTAGATTCTTTGTATTGCCCGTAAATTGTTATGCTTTATGAGATAGATGATTGATAAATGGTATCTTTATCACGCCCGTTTGTCCGAAAATTTGGGGCTTTGCCCCCTCCAAAAATTTCTAGCTACGCACCTGCCTGACAAGGGGGTCGTG
This sequence comes from Bathynomus jamesi, assembly GCA_023014485.1. Classification (NCBI taxonomy): domain Eukaryota; kingdom Metazoa; phylum Arthropoda; class Malacostraca; order Isopoda; family Cirolanidae; genus Bathynomus; species Bathynomus jamesi. Next base: position 166,868 of record JAJOZX010002230.1, read on the forward strand.
GGGAAAATCCGGTTAAAAAAACACTGTATTAGACTTTCTTCCCGCTGCTGTTAACCTAAAGGTCCTGGGTTCGAGTCTCAGCTCGGGCTACGGATTTCAGTGATTTAGGTTCCTCGATCTCTGAGGGGTTCCTTTGTTGGATACTGGGTCGAATCCCACGAAAAACTGTAGGTCCCCTCCGTCATATGCAGTGGCCGATTAATTGCCTGATAGCTCTCGGGCTGATTGATCCAAATGGGCCTATGGTTATGTTTGTTCATGCTCATTACTTTACCTATATGATTTTGATCCTGAGCAGTGAGCAGTGTTGCCAAACCCGCGGCTTACCCGCCCAATTGGGCTATTTCGAACTGCTTGCCGTGGCATAAAATATTCTTACCGCTACTTGTCTAAAATTGGGCTGCTTTTGAAACACGAAACCGCGGCAAGAGTTAGGAAACCTGACTGATTGGGTTTCCAAGTGCCAACTCTTGCCTGATTAATGTATTATATTGTTCTCGATCTTTGCAGTAATACGGACGCATTTTATCATTGTAAAACGTGAAAATTAGCAGAATGCCTAAGTGTAATTGGACTACATATAAAAAACATTACAATCCTGAGTGGGAAAGTGAACCAATATTAAAAGACTGGATACGGAGTTAACCTGGAGGTAGTATGAAGCTGGTTGCCGATATCGTAGCACATCTATTAGAGCACACCAATCAGATCTTCTAAAGCATGCAAACTCAGATACCCACAAGAGAGATGCAGAAGGGAGGGGAAGCAATGCAGCAAGATTTCTGGCATCTGTACTTATGCAACATCATCTACAAACCGTTATGAAATTGACCAAAAGGTAACTGATTTAAAACTATCAGTATGCATTATCTGTCACATTTCCATCAATGCTGTCGAATGTCGATCATATAGGAGTTGTATGCGCATGTGCAAAAGTTGCAATTGCGGAAAAAATACACTCGGTAGCTTACAGCTTCATAGAACAAAGTGCAGTAATTTGATAAAAAATGTACTTCGCCCAGAAATGAAACGCCATTTGATTGCTGATATTTCATATGCCCTTTACTCTCTCTCTATATATAAGAAGTACCGTGCGTTGTTACGAACAGGAAGGGGCAGAAACAAAGAAATGCAGATGTCCTAGCTTTCATCCTAGTGCTAGTATGATAAAGGCTATCAAAGACAGTTCATTGTACGATCATATTCAGCATTAGCATTCATAAATCATAATGCATATGTAATGTAATAAACCTATGTATTGATGCATTCAGTTTATTAAATAAATGCGTTTATTGTGCAGCTTATTTTCCTATAATTTTATTTATTTCTGAAAAATCTGTCACTAATTCTTACAAATAAATTAAAATAATGTTCTCACTGAATATGAAAACTTTATGCGCCCTGATGGGCCATAATAGCCCTTAGCGTGCCCACTTTAAAAAAATTTATGAAGTTATTGTGTTTTTATAATTTGGACTAATTTTAAGGTCTTTGCCGCACCTCGCGAGGACCATCCGCGGCGGGTAGGTAACTAAAGTTTTTGGCAACCCTGATCTTGAGTATGAAAATATAAGCCAGTATGTTCAACAAAGAAAGCATATATTCTGTATCAAGTTACAAGTAACGTGATAGAGTTCCTATGTTCCTTGGTGAGCCTGGGACTGCAGCCCCATCAGCCCCATGTCTAATCCGCCACTGGTCATATGACCTTAGATGTTACGAGGTTAAACAACCCTAATCAATCAATCACTATGCAACCCGTAGCTTCATCTAGGCCCTATCCCTTAGCGAGGTCCTTCACTCATGCCTGTTGAGGTTCCTGACTGTCTGCTACCTCCATCAAATCTTCTATGCATCTTCATGGCTCTCACCCGAGACCAGTGGCGGATTATCACTGAGGCTATTGAGGCTGAAGCCTTAGGCACCCATGCTTGACGGCCCTCCAATCAACTGAGTTTCGATGATATAATTCGAGATTTCGCAAACTACTTTGATTAAATATGACAGAGTACACAAACTAACAAATTCCCTGTTTATTTTATGTTTTATAGGCCCTAAAGTAAAGTTTGTTTAATACTGTTTGGTTTTGGCAAACGGCAAAATACAGTGTGTTAAGGTTCTTTTAAGTTTGTTTCTCATTTAGCCTGAGCACCGTACATATAATTCGATAAATGTACTCTGTCCTGTACATGTACATGTTAATAAAAAGCTATAGAAAAGGGTCCCCATATCCTTCATTGTCCCAGGGCCCCCGGCCCGGCCCCGAGGTGTCTTAATCCGCCTCTGTCCGAGACCTACCTTGCGACTTTGCCCTTTGAAAAGACTGACATCAAAGCCTACTTAGTAAGCTTTGCTGAAGTTATTTAAGATCTGTTTTTCATCTGAGATTGAAAGTAATGATTACGTACACTGATTAGATTTTGGGTAAAATCCTATTTTAATACGATTCATCGCACCCTGAAGAAGAAGTGCAGAACTTCTATGAGGACCTAGAGGAGGAGATAAGGAAAACACAAGAGAAGGATCTACTATTCGTTATGGGGGATTTCAACAGCAAGATTGGAGAGGACCGCAGAGGTTACGAGGAGCAGATGGGACCATTTGGAGTGGGAGTTAGAAACGAGAGAGGAGAAAGATTACTGGAATTCTGTCAGCAAAATCAACTTGTGGTGTCAAACACTAGGTTTTTCCGTAAATACAGCCGACGATACACATGGAATCACCCAGATCAAATACATAAGAGCTGTATAGACTTCATACTGGTAAGGAAAAGATGGGTTACATCAGTGAGAAATACCAAAGTGATGAGGGGAGCAGACTGGGACTCAGACCACGAAATGGTGCTGGCCAATATAAAAGTAAAATTTGCATCAGCGACACCTAGAATTAAGCAGGAAAGCAGGATAAATGTCCAAAAATTGGAGGACCCATCCCTGAAAGAGGAGTACAAGAGAAGAATACAGTTCAAATTTGAAGTAATATTGAACATGGACGGCAGCGCAGAAGACGTGTGGCGGAGGGGAAGAGATGAGATAAAACATGAAGCAAGGGAGATATTCGGGACCAAGCGAAGGGCAAAGCAACAGTGGATGACCGAAGAGATATTGGAGATGTGCGATGAACGGAGGGAGGCAAAGAGAAAACGAAACATAAATCCTACGGAAGCCAACACGAACAACTATAGAAGACTAGAACAGTAGAGTACATGTGTAGAGAAGCAAAGAGAAGATGGATCGAAGGGAAATGTGAGAGCAGCTTTAGAGCGGGAAACTCAAAAGAACTATACAAAACAGTGAAGAAAATAACGCGAAAATGGTCTGCAAATTCAATTGTTGTAAGAAACGAAAGGGGAGAGAAAACTGCGTTAGTAGAAGAAGTAAAACAAATATGGAAACGGTATTTCGAGAAGGTGTTTACGGGAATGGAAGAGCAAGTAGATTTCAGGAATTTCCCAGAATTGGAAACGGAAGAGAGAAGAGAGGAAACCCCAAATATATTGGAGAGCGAAGTGAAATGGCACATTGCATCTCTACCATTAAATAAGTCCCCAGGAAGAGATAATATACCGGGAGAACTGTTGAAAGAAGGGGATGAGCCAATAGCCAAATGGTTAACCTCATTGATACAGTGAGTGCTAAATGGTGAACCGATTCCCGCAGATTGGTTGCATGGACTAATCATCCCAATTCATAAGAAAGGTGATTGTAACAGAATGCGAGAACTATAGGCCAGTGTGTTTATTATCACATGCCTACAAGATTCTGGCAAAGACCTTGCAATACAGAATGCGTACAAGAGAAGAGGAAGTGTTGTCGGAGGAACAGGCGGGGTTTAGGCAGGGCAGAGGAACGGCAGAGGAACGGCAGACCAAATATTCACATTGAGACAAATAGCGGAAAAGAGATGGGAATATAATAAGAATACGGTACATATTGCGTATTTATAGATTTCAAACAGGCCTTCGACTCAGTCTGGAGAGAGGGGATGGTGCAGGTGCTGAGGAGGGAAGGATTCGAGAAGCAAATAATAGAACTAATACAACGATTGTACTCGAACACATCTGCAGCAGTAAGAAAGGGAAATATAACCACCGACACATTTCCAACAAAAAGAGGTGTGATCCAGGGCTGTCCGTTATCACCCCACCTATTTAATTTGTTTTTGGAAGCGGTAATGAGGGAGGCATTGCAGAATTACGAAGGATCCATCAAAATAGGAGGTGAAATCGGCACGGACTTGAGGTATGCGGATGACATAGTGCTATTGGCGGAGACTAAAGAAGAGGCGGCTACAATGATAGAACGAGTGGAAGAAACATGCAACAAATACAATCTGAAAATAAATGTAGCGAAAACCAAAATAATGAAAATAGGAAAAACAGATGAAGTAGTGGATCTACGCCTTGCAAACAGCGAAATTGAACAAGTACATGAATTCAAATACCTGGGAGTTTACTTTACCAGTGACAACAACACTTATCGAGCAATGCGGGAGAGGATTAAACTGGGATATGCAGTAATGAATAAAATGGATAAAATCTGGAAAGACAACCACATCAGTATGAAACAAAATCAGATTATATGAATCCATAGTACTGCCAACAGTACTGTTCGGAGCTGAAAGTTGGATAATGAGAGAGAAAGAGCGGAAAAAGTTAAATGCATTTGAGATGTACTGTTTGAGAAGGATTTGTGGGGCGGGATGGATGGACCGGGTGACCAATGAGGAGATCAGGAATCGGACCAATGTCAAGATCCCAGTGAATAGCAAAGTCGAAGATATTCAGAGAAGATGGTTTGGGCATGTGGAGAGAATGAGGGAGGAGAGGTTGCCCAGAAGAGCCATGTACACAAGAGAGGATGGAACTAGACCGCGGGGACGCCCAAGAAGAACACGGTTGGCGACTGCAGTGGCGGCTCGTGACTTTCAGTTATGGGGGTGCTGCCTCAGAAATTGCGAACAGTTGTGTCGATTATATATATATATATATATATATATATATATATATACAAACTCAGAATGGTCCCTTTAACATATATATATATATATATTATATATATAATATATATATAATATGAGAGAGAGAGAAAGTCGAATAGATAAATAGATAACTACTCACTACTCAGTCATTAAAATAAGTAAAATAATATCATAAAATCAATTATAGGGTACTTACGCTTAATGGGTAATTTCGAATTTGCCAAAAAATTTATTTATAAACAAATTCCATTGTTTTTATTCTGAGCGAAAAAATATTCTAAGAAATAAAAGCTATATATTGTAAATAATCCAATTATTATATAATTAACTTCAATCTCACGACAAAAAATAAATGATAACGAATCATTGATAAATGCAATTCGGAAATTAAATTTCGAATTAGCAAACGATACAGCAACACAACTACCACGTCAAACAAACAAATCGGCACTGCGCTCTCCACAGTGCTTTGGATCCTCTTAAACCCGCGATTCTGACTCGCTCTTCGTACGTCCGCCACCGAGGTTTCAAGCATTTCGAACAAAATCTGGAACTGTTAAGTACGCAGTTCCACGGTAAGGCTGAAGCTACTTTCGTGATTCATTCGTTCGGCATTGAAATAGTTTAAGGAAAAAAGGATATAATCTGATTTAAAAACTCAAAGTTCATTGAAAAAACAATCAGAGAGGCTATTTTAAATATTTAAATATAAAGATCATATATGGAAAACTGATGAGTGGGTAGTTGGGAGGTAACGAAAATGGTTCACTGAGTAGGTAGGTAGTTAATCTAACAATTATAAAATTCCTTTTATGTCAATAACTGGGTGGATGAAACCAATTGGTTGCTCACCAGAGTTATTCTCCACACTAGTATTTATATACTGTGTGAGAAGAGCGTGCTCTGTAGTAGAGATACATTACCGCTCAACCAACCGAGGAAAAAACCAAGACAACGCTGGTGGAAAAAGCCCCGCGAAGAGGAGAACAAAGGAGAACGAAAACGAGGAACAGGGCGAAAGGACGGAACTGGAGGAGGGACGAGAACAGACAACGAAAAAGATCCCCACCAGCAAGTACGCTCTCGACAATTACACAACCGGAGAAAAGAGAGACTCTAATAACTAACAGTAAGTGACTAATTGTGTTTTTAACCCAGCAAATTAATCACATTAAATTAAGCTGGGTCAGACAAGTTAGGCCTACATTGTGGCCTAAGACCCAGCATCAACTCATAGCTTAACAAAGGTGAAGGTAGATTGCCCTAACCTAATCTTGGTGAGGAATCCTACTGTGGACCTCAATTTATCTGCCCGCTCTGGACCATTTCCGGAATCTCTAGGCTGACCCCTCTAGGCTAGACTTGATCTACTCTATAGTTAGACTGGAGATATAAGGGGTGGGTTAATTGTGGACCAATTCATACAGAGCATTTTTCGCATCATAAGATCATGGGGGTGCTGCAGTTCCACAGTGCCTACCTGCGAGCCGCTCCTGTTAAATGGCGAGCTTTAAGAGCGGGAACGCGGGGAGAGAATGGAGAGAGCTGATAACGATGGGGAGAGACAGACGAACCTGGATGGAGTACAGAAGTCATCAGAGGGACCCAACCCGGCTCTGACCGGACGGGAAGTAAGTCAGTAAGTCAAATTAAAAATGGCTGGAAGACCACATGCACGTTCAACAATTGTCGATCCACATCGAATATTACTACACTATATTAGGTTAATTGAATGCCCGGTTGGGTCAACTGAATGCCTGGTTAGGTCAACTGTACGCCCTTGATGATTGATTAGGTTAAATCGTGATATTTTCTTTTAAATGAAAATATCACGACTCAACCTAACCGATCGTCAAGGGCGTACAGTTGACCTAACCGGCAAGTCAATTAAATCCCAAACCTAGATCAATACGGTAAATTAAAAAATTATTTCAAAAATGTTTATTTTCATTAATTAAACTGGATATACTATTTTGATAGTATACAACATCGTTTTTGGAATTTAATTTATCGTATTAAAAAAGGATTTGGATCACCTGAAGTTCATGGCCTCCGCCCCCTAGCCAGGGCTGTGAAGCTGGAGCCGGAGCCAGGAGCTGGAGCTTGAAGCAATTTTGGTGAGTGGAGCTGGAGCTGGAGCTGATAAAAAATGTGTCAGCTCCGGCTCCAGTCCAATACAAAAAGTTCATATTTAGATACAAACTTTTTTATGCTATTTTTTTTTTATTTTGAATGATTTCTAATTGGACTTAATTTTTTTCAGGAAATGTGTTAATTTTTAGACTTAAACTAGTAAGCTTACTTTTTAAAAATTGAAAATATTAAGTTTCATTCTTCTTTTTTTGAGCCCTTTCATAATGACAACTAGATCTCAAAGTCAAACAAAGTCCGCATTATTTGAATACTTCACAGTTTCTACAGATGGAAAATATTTCATTTGTCACTGTAAGAAAGAAAATAATGATGAACAATTATGTGAAACTAAAATTAGTTCTTGTACGAGCTATGATACAAAAGTACCAACCCAGACTGGCAAGACATCAAATTTAAAAAGACATCTACAACGATTTCATCCAAAAATTTTAGAAATTGTTAATAAGAAAGACAGTGAAGCAAGTCAAGCATCCACCTCAACTAAAAGTAAAATTTGTCCTGGGGACAATTGCAAATGTCACCATTAACAAGTTTCTTTCCTAGTAATAAAGTTACTGTAAATATGACCTCAGATAAATTCAAGAAGTACATCATAGAAATGGTGGTAAAAAATAGTATACCTTTATCTTTTTCTCAACACCAGCTTTTTTAGGTCTTAATGGAGAAATGGCCAGTAAACTCCAAGTTTCTTTGGATAGAAATAACATTAGAAAGATTGTGATTGAAGATGCCACACACAAAAAGGAGGAACTTCAAAGAACTCTTAAGGAGCGCTTTGTGTTCCTCAAAATGGATGGATGCACTCGCCATAGAGTTAATTATTTTGCCATTAATGTGAGATATATAGATGACAACAATAAAAAGGTGACTCGGACACTGGCAGTAAGGAATACACATGCACATCACACCCAGGGCCGGATTTAGGAGTGGGCAAAGTGGGCAGCTGCCCATGGGCCTCCACATCTTGGGGGCCTCCACATATTGACAAGCCATTATCAAAATAGAAAAAACCCGAAACTAGAAAAACTCGATAGATGATCAACAAAAAAACACGCGCATCCAATACCACTGTAGTACATAAACTTTTACCAATTACTGTTTGTTGTGTACTGATTATTATTTTGTTTTTATTACTCTTTTAGGCCTACTCTCACTATAATGGAATACCCGAGTAACCGAGGCTTTCATTTTTTGCAGAAATGAGTGGAATGGACAGACACAAGAGTGCACGATGTTTTGAAAGTGTATGTATGTTAATTATATTATGAATCTTATGGATGACTTCAATTATGTCTTCCCCTAAGGTAGGGGGGCCTCCACATGGAGGCTGCCCAGGGCCTCCACACGTCTAAATCCGGCTCTGATCACACCAGTGAATATCTTTCTAAGTTAGTCGAAACTGTCTTACAAGATTTTAAAATAAAAAAAGAACAAGTTCTATGTATTGTCACTGACAATGCTTCGAATATGCTAAGCACTATTGAAAAACTAAATAGAGGGACAGTTACTAAGGAAATAATGGAAAATGAAGATGACATTTCTGAAATTGATTCTGCAAATGAAATGATAGTGACAGAACAAGATGATGAAGTTCTAGATGATATTGCTGAAGAAGCCACTATGCTATCTCATATTCAACACATGCGCTGTGTTGTGCATACATTGCAGTTAGCGATAAGGGATGGATTAAAAGAACGACATGTAGCAACTATGATCAGCAAGTTCAGACAGGTAGCCACTGCAGCCAGAACACCAAAAATAGACTCCATTGTGAAGAAACATTCAGGTATGGGAGCTATTTTAGATCAAGATACTCGGTGGGGCAGCACCTATTTGATGATTAAGCGTTTGCTTGATCTGAAACCACATCTTGAAGACCTGGCAAATCAAAATGTCTCATTAACTGAAAATGAATGGATGCAATTGACCCAATTAGAAGTTCTGCTTCGTTACCCTTTTGCTGTCACTAAAAAGTTTCAAACAGAAGAATTAACTTCTGGTGAATTCTTGTTGGCATGGAAAGAATTAATATTTCGTCTCAATCAAACAGGAAGACTACTTGCTGAGGGAATTGTTTCTTCGATGAAGAAAAGAGAGGTATTACTATTAGAAAATGCAATTGTATTAGCTGCTGTTTACATAGACCCAATGAACAGAGTTCTATTAAATGAAGATCAAAAAGCTAAAGGAAAAGAGGCCCCTCTATGACATTGCATTGCGCATGGAAAAGCTGGTATCTGAAAAACCAGACGCCCAGAATGAAGAAGATAGCAACATTACCAACCAATCATCCTCTTCAAATGATGAGGAAGATTTCACAAAATATTTGGACAGAATAGATAGATCAAATGCAAAACGTCTCAAAGTAGAATTAAAGAATCCTCCACAGATGAAAATAACCAAATTCAAGCAAGAATTCTATGCTGAATTAAAGGAAGTAGAAAAATACAACCGCTCCTCTAAACTGACAGTTGACGATGTCACACCCTTATATCCAAAGATTTTAAGGAATGTAGCTAGTATTGTATCAGCTCTACCAGTGACGACTACCACCCACACAAGTCAGTGTAGAACGCCTCTTTTCAGCACTGAGAATAGTGAAATCTGATTTAAGAGCATCAATGAAGGATGACTTAGCAGAAGCCATTTTATTTCTGAGGACAGGCATGTAATGAAGATGTATAAAAAGTAATAAAAATTATTCTAATTTTTTTAAAGGGCTACATTTTCCAAATAAACATTCTATAATACAAACGAATAAGGCTTTTTTTTTGTCTTTTTGTAAAACATTTTTTTTTGTCATGAAAGGTGTAGGTAATATTATTATTAATAAATGATAAAAAAAAGCCACAAAGGCATAGCTATAGTCATTAGAATTTAGATTAATAGCTGCAACAGGCTTTGGTCTAAATTTTAAAAAGTAGCCTGATGAATCATGTGATGGTGATGAAATGTTTTGTGTGGCTGCCTGCTATGGCCTATGAGTAGCAAGGTACAATTTCAAGAGATTTATCAATCATTAATATATGGTGAGAGGAGCCGGAGCCGGAGCTGGGCATAAAAAAATGCTGGAGCCGGAGCCGGAGTTGGAGCCAGAAATTTGAAAATGCTGTAGCCGGAGCCGGAGCTTAAGGTTTTGGTGCCAGCTCCACAGCCCTGCCCCTAGCCTTCTTTAGGGCTAACTAACGAAAATACCACGACCTAACCTAACCAGTTGTTAGGTCAACTGTACGACCTTGACGATTGGTTAGGTTAGGTCGTGATATTTTCGTTAGTTACCCATATAAGCTAACTAAAGAAGGCTGGGGGCCTTGATCTTCAGGTGATCTAAGGATTTTACCGATTTTGTTGTTTAAGTTGCAAAAGTACATGATTACTGTTGCTAGGTGCAAGACCTAATCGGAAGCTAATTGCTAGTCTCCCTTTTGGTATTACTTATGTAAGGACTTAATGCTTAACAGCTTAAGGGATGAAAAATTCAGGAATCCAGACGTAGTTCAGACAAAGTCTATAGGCCTTAATTACTAACCACCCCTAATCTAACCAAATATAGTAGGCCTACCAAGCCCTTTTGGCCTCATGCTTCTGAACTGTAGATTCTGTAACATTGGCCTGGCTAGGCCTAAACTAGCCTAACAGATTCGCTGTGTGCTGGGTACGATAGTGGAAAATTTTGTAGTGAAGGACCATTTTATCCCGCCGACGCGTCGAGCGAGATAAGTTTTGTATGGTCAGATTTTTATGAAATTTTCAATATAAAGGTTTTCAAATACTGAGAAATAGGTCAAAATTTTAATGTTTTGAAAATTTTTCATAAATTAATATACAGTGTGTCCGTAAAGTCATGGTGGGATTTTAAATAGCTATATTATTGCAACGAAACATGATAATGAGATGAAACAATGCCAAATTTAAGAACAACTCTCAAAGTTGTATCTTGTAGTTAGTCTAGGCCAAGCTTAACCTTTATCTCGTAGTTAGTCTAGGCTGTCCACATGCCTATGTTGAACATGAGCGTAATAGCCCGAAAGTTAATGTGTGGTGTGCTCTAGCACGAGATCGAGTGATTGGCCCATTTTTCTTCGCGGAACCCACTGTGACGTCACACAACTACCTCGCTATGTTGGAACATTTTGCAGTACCCCAATTTATTGACAATAATGTCATCTTTCAGCAAGATGGTGCTCCTCCGCACTATGCCAACGTTGTTCGAGAATTCCTTAATGAAAAATTTCCACAGAGATGGATAGGAAGAGGAGGATGGAAGCCATGGCCTCCACGCTCTCCGGACCTGACACCTTTGGACTTTTATTTGTGGGGTTACGTCAAGCAAAGCGTGTACAGTGTACCCATTAGGGATATTCATCACTTGCACGAGCGAATCACGGAAGCTATCGCATCCGTCACTCCTGATGTTCTTGGGCGTGTGTGGCTGGAATTGAATCACCGCCTAGATGTCTGCAGGGCTACCAGAGGAGCCCATATCAAACTACGTTAAATAAAATTATTCTTTTAGAGTTCTTCAATTTGCCTTTTTTTCATCTCATTATCATGTTTCGTTGCAATAATATAGCTATTTAAAATCCCACCATGACTTTACGGACACACTACTTCAAAAGGACCGGGCTATCGAAAATAACACGACTTAACCTAACCAATTGTCAAGAGCATACAGTTGACCTAACCGGGCCTTCAATGGCGGACATCAGAATAAATTGAAGGCCTGGTTAGGTCAGCTGTCTGCCGTTTTTTTTTTTTTTTTTTAAATGGTGTGCATTATTCCGATGGCCATCTTGAAAACATCTATATTGAAAATTTCATAAAAATCTGATCATAAGTAAAGAAATTACAAGGGGGTGCTTTTGCTTTAGGTGTGCCATCTTTTTTCTTTGGGTATTTTATTCATCTTCTATGGACCTCTTGTATAATGTTTATACCAGTTGAATCTGAAATAAAGTTTGTTTGTATTCTTTTTGGTGACAACAGGGGCATACCTGGAGTAAAAAGTTGGAGAGGACGAACACAATCCTATTGTTAGCATTCATTATCTATGGGAGTAATTATAAAAGTTGCCACCCCCTCAATTTTTGTAATTACTCCATAGATAATGAGTGCTTCTAACAATAGGATTGTGTTCACCCCCCACCCCACCCACTTTTTTACTCCACTTATGCCCCAGGGTGACAGTAATGAAGTTTCAAAAACAAAACCCAGTCATTAGGCTATTGATTAGTAATTTCTTATTCTTTTTATTTTTTTCAGGCAACTTTAAATTCTGAAACTGTACCATATTGTAGGTTACAAAATTGGGTACACTGGACTACATTTACTTTACAGCTCAATGTAGCCCTTCTTTTGTAACTAATGGTACATCAATTTGGTCTAAGTGTTCAGTGCATTAACTTTGTAAATTAGTAAAGTCTGTAGGTAATCCCTGTAAACTTACCATAATTTTATTTCTAAAACTGTTTTCAGCCTACATTATTTTATACCTTAATTCTTAATTCTTTTTCTTTTCAGACCTAAGAAAAATATTAAATACCATTAGGCCTTATAGTACCGTATTGTATTCTGTTCAACTGACTATATAAATAATAGAGATTATGGCTAACCTAGTAAGAGCATCAAGATCAGTTGGAAAGTTCTCTTCAAATACCTCTATGCTCTTTTTATGTGATATGCAAGAAAAATTTCGTAATAATATTAAATATTTTCCCCAAATAGTTCATGTTGCAAACAGGCTTCTCAAATCCTTTAAACTTTTGGCATGTCCAATTGTTTGTACAGAGCAGTACCCAAAAGGTAATAATGTAGATGTAGAGTAGGCTGAGCACTGAAGATATTTTAAATATTTTAATAATTAGCATCGTAGGCATATAGGTCATTAGTTCAGTAAATCAATGCGGTCTTTGAAAGTCTTAATTTGAGTAATTTCAAAATTAACCATTCTCAGAAGTTAGGCTATGGTGTAAGGATAGGTTATTGCCTGCAGGCATTGTATTAAATAAGCTATTTTTTTAAGACATACTGTTTACAATAGAGCCCTTTTTATTTTTAAATGTGTTGGCTATATTAGTGTATATTCTATTGATTTATTATGCCATAGTACAGAGAGTAGACTAGGTAATTATGTCGCAAATGACATGGCCTGAAGTTGAAATAAAAAATACATTTTTCTAGTGTATTTTGGTGTGCTCTGTTCAAATATAACCTTCATTTCTTGTGTAAATGAACAGAAATACATGATTGGACCATGCAATGACAACTGTATTTCTGTTCATTTGCGCAAGAAATGAAGGTCATATTCAAACAAAGCACACCAAAATACACTTGAAAAATGTATATTTGACTACATTTTATGCAATAAAGCATAACCTAACATGTTCATGTTACGAGATCTTGTAAACAACGCATTACCACAGGAAACATGCAAAACACCTCAAAATTAACTAGAAAAGTTTGCTCTCATCATTTTCATTTAAACTAACAAAAATATCATAACTTAACCTAACCAATCATCAAGGGCATTCAGTTGACCTAACCGGGCATTCAGTTGATCTAACCAGGCATTCAGTTGACCTAACCAGGCATTCAGTTGACCTAACTGGGCATTCAATTAATCATTTAATCACTCATCTAGGGCACATGATGAATCAAGTTCTCAAAGTCAAAACCACACAAATGGCACATCATAATTCTATCACAAACACCACCAAACTGAATCTAATTAGAGAAAAAAAATAGCCAGAACAGAAACCAACAAACTAATTAAGTCGTAGAGTAACATGACCTCATACCACCCCCGACTATAAATACACTAAATATATATATATATTTATATTATCATTATTTTCTACAATAGTTTGCACAAAAAATGAGTGACAAATTTGAATAAAGCGACTAAAACTACCTCAAAAAATTATTTTGATTTACAGGTCCAGCCCATGTCATTTAAAACATATTAACCATAGACTATTCCAAATTACTGAAAATCGTTATCTAATAGACTCTAGCTAACTTTTAAAAGTGACAGTGTCTTTTTACTGACAGTTGTTTAAATTGCCAGGCAAAATTCCAGACTCCAGACACAGTTCAGAAACAGAGTTCATAATAACTTAGTAATAGGTTTAATTAGATAAGGACAGGTTAGGTTAGTAATTATGAACTCCGTTTCTGAACCACATCTTGATTCTGGAATTTTACCAGTTGTTATAACACTGACTCTTAAACATTTTCTTGCTATTGACAACTGGAGATGATTTTAGGCCTCAGTAGACCACCTTTTAGAAAATAATGTACGTACATTTTCCTAACATTGTTGTAGAATCTCTGGTGGATGTCCATGAACTCTCAGGGATCTGTGAACAGTAGTTTGGGAACTGCTGTAGCCTAGCTTAATGTTGATAGTTTAGGGGTTCTGTGGTTAAAGATAAATTTAAAAGATTTTTAAGGTGTAAATTTTCATTTGTGTATTTCTGTTGCTACTGGTATTGCATACAAAATGATTTTCATAACATTTTCTATATCATTGTTTCCATACTTTATATATTAGCTATATTTTTGCTATTTAGTTTGTTCCAAAAAAGTGATTTAGGTTTATATATGACTCTGTTGAGGAAAATGAGACAGAAAATCTTTTTAATCCAAATTATTCCCTTTCTCTATTTTTATTCAGGTCTTGGGCCAACAGTTTCAGAAATTGAACTGGATGTGAATGGTTTGACAGCTATTGACAAAACTCAGTTTTCCATGTGTATTCCTTCTATTGAGAATATGCTTCAAGAAAACAAAGTAAGTCAAGGTTACTAACAGTCCCATTTCACCTTGAGGTAGGTTATTAGTGTCTTTATCCCCTAGTTGTTCGTAATCAGTATTTGATTTGTGTAATAGACCAACCTATTAGGAAGATGGTAATCTTACTTAGCTACACTGGAATAAGCTGTGTGTTAAAATAATTATAAATAAACTTTACAGTTTTACCAAACAAGAAAAAAGTGTATCTTCTGCTGAGTTAAAAATTTTAGTATTGTAGCATTAAGTTGATATCAGTGTAGCTAGACTTAAACCTTGAAATTGATATTGAACACATCTAGGGTAAGAATGGAAATGAAACTTTAGGCGATATCCATCATTTAAAGTAATTATTGTAGGTCTTCGGTACATTTAGCTATACTGTAGTATAAAATAATTTCCATACAAATGCTGTTTCCTCTGCTGACATTAAATTAGGTCTTCCTAATTTTCATCATTTAAAAGAATTTCATAACCTTCACTTCTTAGGTACCGTACCAGTTTAATTCCACCAGTAAGGCATTAACGCAATTCATTTACATTAGATTAGCAGCAGTAACTTGTATAATTACCATAACTGAAACTTAAGCTTTAAATATAATTTGCTCCAAGCTCTGCTCAAGTCCTTTTGAAATAGGAATTTTTATTTTTTTATAGTGGTATGGTGGCTTATACCATAGGGGCCTAGGTCTTTGTAAAGTAGGTAGCCATAATATGATAAAAGAAATTAGGTAGAGAAAAATTCTGAATAGGGCTTGAAAAGTACTTAAAAGTATTTTTTCATTCAGCAAAGATATTAAGATTAAGACATCAACTCCATTTGCAGATAAAGTAAAGAAATGAGTAGACTTTTCATTACTGGTTGAGACAGACCACATTCTCATTAAATCCTTAATTTTGTACAACAGTAACAAATGCTTTCTTTCATCAGATTAAGAGTGTGTTTCTTTGTGGCATTGAAGCTCATGTATGTATCCAAAATACTGCCATTGATCTCTTGGACAAGGGTTTTGATGTTCATGTTGTTGTGGATGCTGTCTCAGCCAGATCTATGACTGACAGGTAAGCTCCTAAGACCTGCTAATGATAGCAGGTTGTCTCTTGTCATCATTTAATGATAAACAAAGAAATCCAGTTATATTAAGCTAATTGACTCTATAAACCAAAACTTTTGTTATAATGCCAGTTGTTTTTAAAGCTGGTCTGGTAGATGAAATGTCTGCTAGAGGACCCATTTTAAGCAACCACTACATGAGCAATGGGGGTTACAGCCCAGAGTTTCAGGGGTAAAACCCACTTTAGTGCTACCCACATTTTGCATAAGCATTATCCTAATGGTTTTACTTCCTCAAAATTAGGATGTATGCCTTTGAACGGATAGAGATGCTGGTGCTTTCCTCACAACAAGCGAGTCTGTCGTTTTGGGTTAGCAGGGGGTTCTCATCACCCCAAATTTAAGGAGCTCCAGAAAATCGTCTGGGACTCTGCTCCCGATACCGGACTTTCTCAGTCCAACCCATTCCTAAGGATAGGCAATACTAGTATTCTTCTGAAACTAATATTATTAGAACACACACACACCACACACACCACACACACACACACACACACACACACACACACACACAATTCCGTGGTGCTGAAATTAGGGACTTTAGATGATGCTTGTACAAATAGTTTGTACACAGTTATATATATTTTAAGTATTAAGTAGTTAGTCTTTGCTCCGAAACTGAAGGGGTTTTTCTCTCTTTACTTTTAAAGTTATGCAGATTAAGTTGCTTTGAGGGCTGACTCAAGTTTGCCTTCGATTAATATATATATATATTAATAGATATATACTAGAACATTGAAGAATGAAGTATGGTGGATTTCTTATGAATATTTATCAAATAAGCTGAATTAAATTTCTTTTATTGGATAGAAATACTTTCTCTCTTTCATGAATTTGCTTGCAAACGGAGCAAATTAAGTAAATTTTTCAGCTTCATTCTCATTCGTCGAAGCGGTAGCCATTTTGAAGCAGCTTAACTTGCTTACCAAGTAGTTTAATTTCATATCAAAAGAACTATCTTAATATGACAAGTTTATCGTCTGAATGCCCCGTCCATGATTCCATCGATGCTACTAAATACTGGACGCTCATCCCCTTCATCCTTCCCAAAGACTGCCACCTTCTGGTTACGAGCGTGAGCCAACGTTTAAAACCCCACGCTGCCTTCCGTTTAGGTGCATTTAAGGCTTGGATAATAGAAACCGGCGAGGGGAAAGCTGTACCTTGGTTTCCCATGTTCCTGTTTCCTTACCCCCCCCCCCTATATCCTTCTCTTCTGTGAACCACACGGGAAAATATTTAAACAGGTTCTAGTGCGAGAACCTCAAAAAGCCTATCAAACGTTAAAACAAGGAAAGTAACAGTTTTAAGCCTTCCTTCGCGCTGGCGCTTTGGTCGTTAGGGAACCTACTGTACTCACCCCGTTTGGTGTGCGACAACCACACCTAGTGATGAAGGACAGGATACCACTTCCGGAAGGATCATCGTCATGACGAGCCCGACTGTCGGCTTCTCTGGTCTTGTGGAGAAGGATCGGAAGCCAAAGCAAATTTGCGAGTATCAACCATCTTGTCCTAGCGAGGTTTCACGTACTTCGGCTCCTGACAGAACCCTTAATACCCTTAGCATTAGGTTCTTTTTCCAATTCCATATCCCAGACTGGAGTTGGGATATGAACTTGAGGAGAAGCGGTGTTTAAGGTCGGTCCCATCGTGGTTGAGTCCTTGATCACAGATCTTTCCCAGGCCTTTATCGAGAGGAAGGCGAGCTATTCCCTTATTGATTGGCAACGCTACACACTGCCCTGGTGAACACTTGGTCGCAGAGGGGCGGGGTTACTCGTGATTCCCATAGAACAAACATTGAGCATTGCTCAGTTAATCCTTATTCGTTTGGATGGCCCGTGGTGCCCTTCCGCTGGAAAGTAATCGTGTATAGCACGCCAAACGTTTTTTAGCTCAAGTTCCTCAACGAAAATTGCACTTAAAAAAAAATAGTCCTTAACAGAGCTTAAATATTCGGGAGGGAAACAAATTGTAGTGTGGCTGTAAGCATGACTTTCAAGCGGTTTTATTAATTTATTCCAATTTTAAAGATATGAAGAAGTTGAGTGCATACTAGTTAGAGGGCTACGTCGTTGCCAATGTCATAACGCCGTCTGGGTAATAGTTGGATTGGGGGACCGTCCCCCGCGTCCAGATTATGTAGCGACCCGTGGTTCGGATTCCACTTAGAGCCGTAGGTTTCCTCCCTTCTCCTCCTCCTCCCCGTCAAATGACCTTAGATGTTGCGAAGGTTTAAACAACCCCATCAACCAAATTTTAGTTACTTAATACTGGATTTAAAATTTTGTATGTTTATATACTTATCTAATTTAGTTACAATTTTGGGTTTAGTTTTTTCATTAAGAGTAATAATGTTAGACAATAAAGAACTGTGTACAAAAATTTTCCTAAAGAAATGCATAATTTAAAATGTGCCAAAATATTTCTTATACAATTGATATTAAATGTATTTTCATTATCATCATTTATTTTCCCCGTTCGGTTTAGCTTCTGAAGAGGCTGCTTAGGCGCGAGTGTCGTTGTAAAGCAGTTTACGAGTTCTTTCCAAAAGTAACATTATTTAATTTTGAGTTGCCACAATCCACATTAATTTACCTAACATTTGTTAGGTAAAGTGGTTAACGGCGTACGTTTTATTTCTAAATAGAAAATGGTACTGCAAATAGAGTTTATACTTTAGAAATAAAATTTAAGTTCATAGAGAACCTTCGTGCAAACTGCATTGTTGTACGTTCAAATAAATGATGTATTATATAGGGTGTCCATAAATGATTACCCTGATTAAAGCATGCTATAACTTTTAAATAAACACTCGTATTCAAACATAGTTTTAATCATAAGTAGATAAGCATACAAAGTTTTGATACATAGTTAATGAACTTAATAAGCTTCCACATGTGCACCCCTAGTGGCACGTAAAATGTCTAAACGGTATTCACACACACACGCCACACATTTTCCAACATTTGTGGGTTAACTGTTGCAATTGCATCCGTAATGCGTTCTCGCAATGTCCTGATATCTGGAACAACTGTTGCATAAACCAAGTTTTTAACATGACCCCAGAGAAAGAAATCCAGCGGGGTAATGTCTGGTGATCTTGGGGGCCATGGGATTGGCCCGTCCCTGCCAATCCATCGATTTGGAAATGTTGCGTCGAGAGTTTCACGAACAACATGCTCCCAATGAGGGGGTGCCCCATTTTGTTGGAAGATGACAGTTGGCTGCCTGTCCTGCAGCTGGGGGATGGCGTAATTGGTGAGCATATCCAGGTACATAGTTGCGGAAACAGACATTTTACGACATTTTACGTGCCACTAGGGGTGCACATGTGGAAGCTTATTAAGTTCATTAACTATGTATCAAAACTTTGTATGTTTATCTACTTATGATTAAAACTGTTTGAATACGAGTGTTTATTTAAAAGTTATAGCATGCTTTAATCAGGGTAATCATTTATGGACACCCTGTATTATTTTAATCGTGCGTGAATACTGAATAGTAACCAAACGCGATCGAGTTGGTTAGAATTCAGTGTTTCCCAACCGGGGGCCATGGCACATTTGAAGGGGGCCACAGGAAAATGTTATTTTGTAAAATAGAGTTAAATCTGCATATTATCTACTGAAAATAATGCTTATGGGGGCCACAGGAAAAAATAAGGTTCCTAAGGGGGCCATAAGCCAAAACCGGTTGGGAACCACTGGGTTAGATAACTTTGGGGCCAGTATGACTACACCGTCTTTTGTTTTTGGTATTAAAAATACACAAACCACTTTTCCTGTATATATTGGCGGCGAAGTGAGTGAGTGCCCCTTCTATTATGATAATAGTACTGTATTTTATTTGCCAGTTTTAACTTCGAATCAAAGCTGGCTGCACTCTTAAAAAGGTGAAATTAAGGTCATTTCACTGTGCACAAATGTTTGGTTACTCCCGCAAAGTAACTAAAGGCATTAAAACATGAAAATCTAAAAGCAATATCGTAATGCGTCATGAACACCGAATAATTTTGGTTTCAGAAATTTTTACAAAATCTATTTTTTATCATATAATCTTGATTCGATTTTTTTTTTTTTTACGATTGATTGAATTTTTTATTTGTTTCGAAATAATGACGTTGATGCGTTTCGGAAGTGGATGATTCTAATTTCGGAAATGAAGCTCATTTTGTACCAATAATTTTTATTTTAATAATAAAATTAGAGGTGGAATCAATTCCTGAAGGATCAGAGCTGTCCAAGTACTGTTTGTTTACTAAACAACAAAGAAGCCTCGGCAAGTTATAGTACACCCTTTGTTCAAGCAAAATCTCGCGCAACCGAAGTTAAGCTGGAGCTGACTTCGCTTATCTTACCTCTTTCCAGAAAGAAAACATCTTAACCATTTCCCAATGGAAATAATAATAATAATAAATATAATTAATAATAATATAAATCTCTACAAATGCTTCTACATGTGTATACGTGTTTAATTAGTTTAGTTTAGTTTAGTTATGGAATGTGTGTAATGTAAGTAACCAGTTAACTGAAGTATTTGGTTTCCTACTTTTATTTCAGTTTCTGATATTTAACGAGAGCTGGGATAAGTAACATGCCAAAGTAGGAGCCAGAAACTCATTTGGGCACTGTGTGGGAGGGTGAGTGCCCCGAGGGTGACCCGAACCCGAGCATTAATAGGGTGAATGGTCGGCCCCAACCTAACCCAGGAGGCAGCGGCTTAGGGTGAACCCAGAGCCTCATTCCCTAGATCTCGACACTGAGGCCATTGAGCTAATTGGAAGTATGCCATTCTAATTAGTTCATATTTTGAAAGCTTTTTGATTGTAGGTTCATTTTTTTTAATTGAAATGTATTTTTATTTTTTATATTTTATTTTTTTTTAAGAAAATTTATTTTTATTTGTCTTTTGCATTCTGAACTGTAATTTTAGGGATTAAATTATTTATTTGATATTCCCAGAGTTTTAGAATAATACTGTGATGGATGTGTCTGGTTGGCGAACTCGTCTCGACGACCTTCCACTTCAAATTTTATGAGGAAAAAAGTTACTTGATCAGTTTTTTTAGTTTCTCGAAGTCCCCCTCAATTGTCCCCCTCATCTCCACCTCTTGGGCCACTTAACATAGGACCTACACTTAGTGTGGAACCCGCACCACCACCCACTGTGGAAGGTTTGTAGGGACAACCTTAATTACTGAAATTGAAAAAATGTGCGTCCAAACTGGGCCTCGAACCCGCAATTTTGATGTACACCCGGCGCCTTAATACAAAGCTTTTCTGGCTCGTTTTTTTAATTTAACTTTTGTTTGTTTTTATATTTTATCAATTGGGATGGGACACCGTTAATACCAATACTGAAATTGGTTGAAAGACGTTCAAACGAAATCGCGCTCTGGTTTTCAGAGACCACGTGACTCTACCAATTGTGTCGATATTGTATGACTTTAAGAACTATAAACAACAGTGTATTTAGATTAGCTTCTCCCGATTTCGCTTATCGTTTACTATTCAATAAGAGGATCTCACGAGTGTAACTCGCTTTCATATTAGCCATTATGTGTTGTTCTACCTGCAACAACAAAAAAACGATCCAAAAGAAGACCAATTTGAACATTTGTTTTAGTTCTAATGTATAACTTTTGTAAATTTAATTTAAAATACATTTTCATACGAGACTGGACTTATGGGACACCCTGTACAATGTATAGTACATATATAATTTTAATTAATCGATGTAGTTCTAGCTTAAGTGGAAGGATGAAAAGTTTAACATCTTTTCACGGAGAGCATCATTCCCCCCATAGCCCTTTTTTAGGGTACGAGTAGCTCGCAGCAGCATTGCCAAGCGAATAGGGGGTCAGTGTACTGACGAAGCTTCCGTACGTGGTTCATCACCACTGGAAGCAACGATGCTCCGTGTTAGCCTTGTTAGCAGTTTTCGTTAGTTTGTATTGCAGACACCGCCAGTTTTATCAGTCCTGGTGCGTGATTCTTCAGGAGCAAGATGCTCCGCAAGTTTGTTTCCTCACGAAGGCAGTTCGCAAACTTACCCGTATCAATCAATTTTATGCTTACATTTACCGCCTGGTCGAGAACCACTGCTTTAAATGATTTTCGTACGAGTGTTTGAACATTTTATGCACGCAATCCGTTTAAACTTGCGCGTGTTCGACAATACCGTTGCATAACTAAAAGACTCGAAATTGCTCAACGACTTCCTATTTATATATGAGACAAACGGAACGATGCTCAACGTGTGTGGTCGAATGGTATTACTAAATACGAAGCGACTGTTTACATTTTCCTTTCATTTGGGCTAATTTCGACCACGAATATATTAAATTCACTTAATGGTTATTAACTATGTCTATAAAACTACCTTTATTCAACACAGCTATGACTGCAACTTGAGGAAGTTAGGGAGATTCTTCACAGATTAAAATTAGATGAGTGTGTTTTCTGAGAGAGAGATTAAATGGTCTATTGTCTTTATTTAGTTCTCTAAAGAAATGATTGTAAGTAAAATTGGTAGACAAATAGTGAATATAATGTATTAAATGTCTGGCTCAGTGTTAAATATGAAATTGCTTTGTATACTTTTTTTATTTAGAGATAACATTGAGAAGGCCCGTATATTCTACAGTCTACGTACCGATTATGGAAAAGCAGGCAAATTTTTTTGTTTAGAATGAAACCTATAATTATAAATCAAAGTTTAGTAAGTTGTTCTGGTCTGAAAGTCTTTTAAAAAAAATAAATAAAACAAACACGTCATACAAGTTTTATGAACGCCTAACGTGTAATTTTGTTAATCATGAATTTTGCTTATGGCGGAAAAGTTAGCGCGCATTGTATCACTTAATTATAGTTTTGTAAACGAGAATTTACCGCTGTCGTATTTGCGTTGGGTTAATGTTGTAAGACATTCAAATACGTTATGTTGACGGCTTTGTTGGCCATGTTGGAGCATAGTTTTCCGTAGATCAGCGAAGTTAAACGATATTGGGTCTGAGTAATGATTGGATAGGGGACCGTCTTCCGCGTCCAGATGGTTCGGATCCTACGTAAAGCTGCGGGTCCCCCTCCGTTACGTAATATTTGCTGTTACGAAGGAAGTTAACTCAAAACCCGTTCATTTGTCTCCTTATACGCCTATGATGACGTCATATTTCATCTGCTTGGGGTAGAATATGCTTGGTATCATTGAGACCCCATACGCGTGAACTTCACTGCACAGTTTGAAAATTTGAAAATTGGTTTGATAACCAAAATATTTTTGGATGCAAACCGATGTCTAATAACAGAAATAAATTCGCCGATAAAATTAAGAAGTTAGTAGCGTTTTTTGTTTTTGGCAACCCTGTATTTCTTTAAAAATATTAATAATTTATAGAATATTTTGAAACTGTATCGCATTCGTCGGATTTATTTCCGCAATTATACAGTTTATTATAAAAGTCTTGATACACTCGGCCACACCTTCCTTACTGCCCAGTGTATCCCGACTTTTATTAAAAGATGGTGCATTCATTGGTCAGAAATATATACTCTGGTCTTGGGGAAATTTAAACACACTGACATATTGTATTTTAATTATCATCCGATCTCTCTTTTTTCTTTTCCGAGTTATTGTTATTACTATTTATTTATTTTATTTATTTATTTATTTATTTTATTTTATTTATTTCACACAGCATTGGAGTAATCTCGGAAGAGCGAGATGCGAATTTTTTCTTTCGAGGTTGTGCAACAATATCTCTTAAAAATGAGGAACTTGAGTCTTTTAATACATTTAATCACGTTTATCATTGTTCGCCTTTCGTAAAACTAAAATTTGGTTGGAAAGGTTTCCTGAAAGTACTTTTTCGAGAACTGGAATTGAAAAATGTTGGGAATTTTTTAACTCTGGTTTTCGGTCTTTCTCCAATTTTTTGGTTTTCTTCCGACTTGATTTTTGACCATTTTTTCTTAGCTACAATTTTGTAAATCTTCCGTTCGCTGTCTTTTCCGTATTCAAACCCTTCGTAGGTCGGGTACACAAAGCATCTCGGATACCCCCAAATACGGTGTACGGAGAGGCATATGAGAATAGACGTCATTGCGGTGAGGGAGGCTGTGTAAGAAAAGATAAATGTAACTTAATTAACTTACTTTGATAATATTCTATTAAAATTGATAAAGAAAGCGGACATTTATTATTTCATACAATGGGTATCTCAGACGTAAGTCCTTTCAAAGGACTGTATACCCATTTTGGCGACAAGACCAAAACATCAACACTAAAAATCTGACTTAATCTAACCTAGTAATAACTTGTCAATAGGATGTAAAGTCGATCAGATTCGTAAGGTCGAGATTGATATATCATTTGCTACCACCTTGACTATAGACAAAAATGTGTCAAAGTCAAACGGCTGAATTTTTAATTTATACATAGTATACATGCGTGTACTATGTATAAATTACAAATTTAAAAACCGCATTAATGTTAATTATAAAATATTGTTTTTCGTGCCTCAATTTAGATAACATTCTGGCTATTGCCCTTTAATAATTGCTGGTTGACTCAATACGCACGGATATGTGCATGTTTGCGCGTTCAACCATATACGTTCATGAACGTTTTGAGGCTCTGAAAGTTTTGCGACGGATTTTGAGTGTACGCCATAGTTTTCTGATCCTCGTAATAATATAATTAGTGGTTACTTAGATATTCATAGATTTGTGATAGCTTCTTAATGATGTCTCTATTTAATGTTTGTAATTCATTCAGGAGAAATGCTCCAAACATGGTGAGTGACGAGTATCCGGGAAACTAAATTTCAAATCGCATTCTTGTTTTATACATACATTCCAACTTCGTAGTGGAGACTCGATTTGAACACAAAAATCAGTTTAAGATATTCTTACTACAGTATATGCAGAAATACTACCAGTCATTTCTACCACTCGGTATCAGCAGTGACAAAACTACATGTTTTACGAGAGTAAATGAGAGTACCAAAGCATAAACTGACGCAAGATGATGCAACACGATGGAATGGTTCTTACATGTTGGAAAGAATGTTAGGGACTAGTATGTTTCGTGGACTGCTCTCGATTTTCCTACGAAATTGCAAACAAGGGCAGTCGATGACCCTGATTTTGTTTCTGCAATCGGTTTTCTTGAGAAGTGATAAAGAAAAATTTTATTGGATATTGAATAAATTTATTTACTGAAGGTCAGGTTTCTCAAGAAACCGATTGCAGAAACAAAATCTCGATTAGGTTAGGTTAGGTTTCGTTTCGTTTCTCAAGAAAACCGATTGCAGAAACAAAATCAGGGTCATCGACTGCCCTTGTTTGCAATTTCGTAGGAAAATCGAGAGCAGTCCATGAAACATACTAGGTCCGAATGTTAGAACAAAAAAAAAAAAGCTATTGCTTCGTACTAGGGATTGTCGTTTTGAGTCATTTTGTTTATTATCCGGATTCCGGGATAAAATCTGTCTTCGTCCCGGGATCCCGGGATTTTTATTTATACGGTATGTATTTAAATTTTTTATACTTTTAAAAAGGAATTAATATAAAAATTATAAAGATTTCATCATTTTTTATTTAAACATATTCCATTAGGTAACTATGAGTGTGAAATAACTAGCTTAAAAGACAGTTGAGTGCAACAAGACAGCTATTTGTAAGAAAATCAACACCTGTAAAGAATAATATCCTTGTAAAGAATAAGCATGCTCGTAAAAACACAAAAACAACTAAACATATGAAAATGCAAAACATAGCGCATTTAAAAGAACTAATTTGACTTATAATACGAACGTAGAAAACATAGACAATTCACACACTTATCACTCAGCCGAGTTCTAAGTTTAGTTATAAACAGTCCTGCAGCTGAAAAAGCTCTTTCCGCTTCGACACTAGTTGGTGGTATAGACTCGAGAGTCACGCTGTGACGTAAGACGCGCGCACGCCGCCAGTGTGGCCGCACACTAAGGGTGTGTGACGACACTTGCGATTACTGTATGATCGTGTAAACAGGGTATTTATACTATATATACTAATTATTATGTAAGTAATTAGCACCGGGATATCCCGGGATGAACGAAAAAATCCCGGGATATATCCCGCGCATAAAATCAACCGGGATCCCGGGAAACAATCCCTACTTCGTACACAGCTGATAGCACAATATCCAAATCTTTAGTGGTGGAAAATCACTGAAAAACTTGTACATGTATTAAAACTATATGAGAATATTACAAAGGAATCAAGCAATAGAGAATCGGCAACTGCAGATGTCATCTCAGCAATACTTTCTCTGAAGTTATTCTTAAAAAGACATTGGCCAGTACTTTTACCAGCAACACGGGTAATTATGTCGGCATTATTATCATCATAAATGAAGAGTTAAATAAATCTGAGATAAAGGTTAGATATTTTGCATAACAAAATGTTGTCTGCAAAAAAAAACCACTTTTTCTACGTGAAAGTCACAATATGATGAAAAAACCCACTCTAATAGACAGAGTTTATTTCCACAACAGCTTCGATGCCCACTGGCATCCTCTTCGGGTGGATACAGAAAAACGAAGAGGATGCCAGTGGGCATCGAAGCTGTTGTGGAAATAAACTCTGTCTACTAGAGTGGGTTTTTATTATCATAAAATGTTGTCTGTTTCAACTTTCTTAGATCCTTGATTAAGATACAATTTCAGGAAGTTCATGTAGGTATTTTAACCCTTGATAATACTGGTTTACTGGTGTCCTATGAACCCCAAATAAAAAGCCCATATTTCTCATCCTTTTATTTCTAAAGTAATAACACTTATAATATGAGTATAGTATATATATTATACCTATTGATGTTGTGATAAGCTCATTTCCTTTTATATAAAACAAAACAAAAAATATATATATATATACACATACTAGGGGCACTCGGTATATTTTGCCCCACCCTTTTTTCTTAGCTAAATAATAGGCCATGAGGCTAAAATGTCTTTTGGGCCGTAAGTTTAAACTTCCTGCGCTTCACATAACCGGATTTTTCCAGTTTGAACCTTCCCTTGTATAAAACCGATGGTTAACGCAGTTTCGAAAATGGCGTCTGACAGTGATGTGCGTCGTAAACAGAGCTGTTATCGAGTTCTTAACCGCAGAGAAGGAAACAGTTGGAAATATTCACAAACGTCTACAAAACGTTTACGGAGATGATGATGATGATGATGATCGAAGCAAAGCACAGTTGGACGCTGGTCTAAACGTGAGAGATCATTGGAGAGAGGGAGAGCCAGCCTCGATGATGAGCCACCCAGCGGTCGCCCGGCATCGGCTGTGACATCTCACACTGTGCAACATGCTAACAGCATTATTCGATCAAATCGGCGCGTCACATACAAGGAGCTATCACTGGAGCTAGGAAGTGTGAATCCGATAATTCAGCAAGTGGGATACTCAAAAATGTGTTCACGGTTTGTTCCTCGCCAACTGACTGAAGATCACAAAGCCCAAAGAAAAGAAATTGCCTCTGAGTCTTTGGTTTGATACGAGACAGAAGGGGATGACTTCCTTTCACGAATTGTGACTCGGGATGAGACTTGGGTACACCACATTGAACCTGAAACAAAACGCCAATCCATGGAGTGGCATCACGCAGACTCGCCACGCAAGAAAAAGTTCAAAATGGCTCCCTTTGCAGGAAAGGTTATGGCCACCATCTTCTGGGATAATAATAATTATTGTTTTTGTTTAACCTCCTTCGCAACATCTAATGTCATATGACGGAGGGGACCTATAGCTTTACGTGGAATCCGAACCACGGGTCGCTACTCGCTACATAGTTTGGACGCAGCGGACGGTCTCCCATCCAACTACTATCCGACCCAATGTCGCTTAACTTCGCTGATCAACGGGAAGCGGTGTTACGACATTGTCTACGACGTAGCCCCCATCTTCTGGGACATGAAAGGGGTGATTCTGGTGGACTTCAGAGACTTCAGAGACTTATAAAGCGAGTTCGACCGGAGAGAAAACTGGAAGACGTCGTCCTCTTTGCACGATAACGCAAGACCACACAACAGCTTGCAAACAAGAGAGGCCATCACAAAAATGCGCTTGACTGTGTTACTCCACCCTCTATACAGCCCGGATCGATGAATCGGTTAAATTCTCTACCGATTCGTCTATTTGTTGTACTTGTACCTGATATTCCATACATTAAAACAAGCTCACCCTCTCGTCTATCGTTAATTTCGCAGCCATCCCCTACCTAAAAGAAAAAAATTGCATAATCAACACTGAAAATTCCTATGATGCGCGACTTTTGCGCCCGCCACCCTGTCTATACAGGATGAGTCAAAAGTCCGGAAACAGGAAGGATAGGAAACTTATTGCAAAAAGACATGTGTTACAAGTAATGTTATGAGATGTGTTCTATATGTTCTTTCACTTCCAGACATATAGAGAACATACCTTATAACATTACTTGTAACACGTCTTTTTGCAATAAAAGTTTCCTATTCTTCCTATGTTTCCAGACTTTTGACTCACCCGGTATATATACCTTTGGTTAGCTTCCGCCCGAATTGTTCCTTCTGACGAAGGTCAGACATTATGAAGAAAGGACATTCAACTCGGAGGCATATATTGCTACCCTACAGAGACGTATAAAGCGAGTTCGACCGGAGAGAAAATTGGAAGACGTCCTTTTTGCACGATAACACAAGACCACACAACAGTTTGCAAACAAGAGAGGCCATCACAAAAATGCGCTTGACTGCGTTACCCCATCCTCCATACAGCCTGGATCTGGCAGCTTCAGACTTCCATTTGTTTGGGCCAGTGAAGGATGCTATTCGTGGAAGAAAGTTTCAGAGTGACGATGAGGTTAAGAGGTGGCTCCAGCGGAAGCCAGCGGACTTTTACCAGCAAGGAATAAAGGCCCTTGTTTCGAGGTGGAGGAAAGCCGTAGAAAAGGATGGAGAATATGGAAAAATAAAAACTTGTGAAAAAGGTATGTAACTACTTGTGTACAAAATTTCTGGAACTTACGAGGAAACTTGGAAAGAAAGAAAAAGGTGGGGGCAAAATATATTGCCGCTCGGCAGTGCCAAAATTCCTCTGACTCGTGGGTTCGAAATCCTAGTGCAGCCCAAAGCTGGGCGGTTGTCTTTTCTGTATCTTACGTCGCGGCGAGACGGCTGACCGGCCACCCATTTCATGGGGATATGGGACATTTGGATGTTAGCTTACCTAAATTTGAGTATTAGTAATAAGTAAGAAACTAGTAATTTATTCAATGATAAATAGTGTGTGTGTATTAACTCGTAAGATAAATAATCCGATTGTTTAAAAATACATATTAAGTATTGAAATAATGATGGAATAAAATATTAGTTGGCAACCAATGTACTGTAATAAAGTATTTTTACAAGGTTTTAATGAAACTGTCAAACTCTTAAAATTTAAAGTAAAGTTCAATCCTTCTAAGTCCAGTGCTGTAATGGTAACTTTTTTCTTGCCCAGACGCTGCAATGTTGAAATTTTGACCTTTTCGTGACCTGAGGTCGAGATATTTGACCTATTGTTTCGAAAGTTGTTTACATTACTAAGCATATGACGCTGAATCGAATGGTGTGTGTTTTAGGACGATTCGACAATGGGAAGTGGGTTTAAAATCGTCGCAGTGGCGTATGGCCACGGTTCTACTCTTCGCTATACGGCATACCTAAAATTTTAAGGTGGGGATACGCCGTATGGCCGCGTATCCCCCACATTACAGCATTGCTTCCAACTGATTCAGTAATATGTAACGTAGTATCTCTATTTCGGTATCAAAAAAGGCTGTCATAAAATTTCCAACCCTTATAATTTACTCCAAATTTAACCCTTGCACTTGATGCAGATGTATCAAACGTTCTAATTTTAGGTTTACGCCAATTTCACAATATAACTTCAATTAAAGTTACGAATCTTTCTCAGTAAACTCTGCTAGAATAAAAACTTTAAATCAAATCAATATTTGGTAAAAAGGCCTAATATCGAATGTTAGATAAAGTAACCGAATAGTTGCCGAATATTCGGTGCGTCCCTAATATGGACCAGTTAAATTTTTAATAGCGGTGATTTACACGGCTTAATTTAACTTTACAGTGTACACTTGGATGAACTACAGCGCGTGTTTTACATGAAACAGCATGTCCAGTGTGAGAGGAGAAAACTTTCAACAGTAATTGCTTCAACTCCCTTATCACTTTCGTTTATTTATATATATATATATATATATATATATATATATAATATATATATATATATATATATATACACAGACCGTGCATGGAACAAGGAACTCTTCTGGGATAATTAAATCCACTATAGTCCGAATAAGTAATGGTAAATGACAAATACCATAGTTTTTCTTTTTCATGATGCTAGCCCGACGTGGGCAACGGGTCACTCGCAAAGAGGTCCCATAAATATAGCTTCCTTCACCAGCTATCTGCAAAGCAGACAGGATCCAGCTTTGGGACATGGATCTAGGGTTTGAAGCAGCCTAGCCTTGCTACATTTAGAACCTCAATATAAGCAAAAGACTCGCTTATATTGAGGTTCTAAATGTAGCAGGGCTAGGCTGCTTTAAACCCTAGATCCCTGTCTCAAAGCTGGATCCTGTCAGCTTTGCAGATAGCTGGTGAGGGAAGCTATATTTATGGGACCTCTTTGCGAGTGACCCGTTGCCCACGTCGGGCTAGCATCATGAAAAAGAAAAACTATGGTATTTGTCATTTACCATTACTTATTCGGACTATAGTGGATTTAATTATCGCGGAAGAGTTTCTTGTTCCATGCACGGTCTGTGTGTATCATAAAAAACCTCAGGGGACCATTCTGAGTTCATTCCCATATATATATATATATATATATATATATATATTATATATATATATTAATAATGGTGATGATGATGCAACTTCAGATCCTGGAACCGGTCCAGAATCCAAATATGTTTATTTTTCACAGTTAAATATTGTACCAGAAACGTGTTATTCGATCATCATTTGTATTGATTATTAAGCCAAACAAATAGTTTGGCTAAATTTCACACTATATATTTGCAAAAACTGAAAAGTAGTGGTTCAGGCCGGTTCATTTGCATAATTAATATATATATACAAGGTGACCCATAAATCCCAATTGTTTATAATTAACGCGAAAATACAAAAAGTCAAAGTAAAAAGTTTATATTAAGTTTAGAAATATGTGTTGATTATTTAAAAAAAAAATTAAAAAAAAATTTAATTGGATTTTAATTTAATTTTTTTTTTTAAATTCGCTGGATGAATTTTCGCTTTAATTATAACCGATTGGGACTTATGGGCCACCCTGTGTGTATATATATATATATATATATGAGAGAGAGAGAATGAGAATATTTTTAGATTAGATCCTAATATTTGCATTATTGAAGGTAAATATTTTTACAGTTTTGAAACTTAAGTGGAAGAAAATTGCAAATCACAGAATTTGTTGAGTGATTCACACTATGCAAATAATATAAAACTTACTTCGTGCTTAGTTGTAAATATAAACAGCTACATTTTTCCATCCAGAGTAAAAAGGCGAGAACCAACGCACATCCCACTAACCTGTTCTAAAAAGTAAAAAAAAAATTGGATCAATGAAAGACAGCCACCCCAGCCTTCTTTAGTTAGCGTTATAAGGCTACTAACGAAAATATCACGACCTAACCTAACCAATCGTTAGGTCACCTATACGCCCTTGACGATTGGTTGGGTTAGGTCGTGATATTTTCGTTAGTTACCCTTATAAAGCTAACTAAAGAAGGCTGGGGGTGGCTTTCTTTCATTGATCCAAAAAATATATATATATATATACGAATTGAGATAATTATGAAACTAAAATATATGTAATTCAATTATATATACTGTAATTTCGCGTATTGAACAATCCTGTTCATTATTGTTCACACTTATAACTATACAGTCTTGCTTCTTGTTAATCTTTAAAACTATCAATTAACTCTCAAGAAGGTATCATGGTTTAAAACGTAAATTATTTCTTGATTAAAACTAACAAATTGCGTGAAATTGATTCTAACCATGTCGAAAATTTTATATACTTTTGCACTCTGGGAAGGTCTGTGTACAAATGAGATCCCGAAGTGCTATTATATAGAATCCAATCTCACTGTGACATTACTGTCCGAGTTTCTTTCTTAATTACTGTTCGTTTTTCCACGCCAATTACAGTACTAATTTCATACCAGTGGAACACGCAATAGTGTAGATGTAGTTATACACGCGAGTGAAAGGCTTTTATGCAGTTACTACGCTTCGTTTGTGATATAACTGAGACTACATTTGTTTTGTAAGTACAATATGCTCTGTGATTTGTACAGATCCTGTTGGTCTCGTATGTAACTAGGTATTATCACACTTATATCGAAATAGTGATAAAGAAATGTTGATGAATCAGTCTTTTATTAGTGAAACAGTAGTGACTAGCCAATTTCGAAATAGCAATCTAAATGACACAAATTTTGGTATCCATATCAAAATGGGGTTGAAAGTTGAAACTGAACACTGCTGTAAATGCATTATTCAGTGATTACAGAAACAACATCATATTTTTCATCTTTTAGGAAAATATATCTTGGAAATGCTGATTAGTACACGAGTATTAATTTGTGAACTGTCAAAAATAGCAACCACATTTCAACAATATCAACCATGCATCAATAGTTGATCGATCTACCGTGCTACCTGGGTACACACACACACACACACACACACACACACACATATATATATATATATATATATATATATATATATATATATATATATATATATAGAGAGAGAGAGATTCTGTAAAACTTATATACTAACCCCCTCGCACTCGAGGTAATGGCACAGTACGGAAAACACCTTTGGACGCAAAAGTGTTAGGCGTTTCCTTGGGTGTTGAGATATGCGCCAGATCCTACTAACTTACCTTGCCGTACTATGGTGCTTAGCGCACTCGCCTTCTATTTAAGAAGTGCTGGGTTCGAATCTTGGTGAGGGAAATTTATTTCATAACTCTTTCTTGTTGATTCTTTAAGTGTTGTGGATTCTTTAAGACTGAAAATTTGTTGAAAGAAAAACACTGATTTTTTCTGCATCAAATATAATTTATTCAGTTATTAAAAAAAAAAAGGTTCCCTTTAACTTGAAAACACATTTCCACACTGCGTGGGAGTGAGAGTGCCTCATGGGACGTATTAACCGGAGCATTGACAGGATGAGTAGCCGGCCAAGTCCAACTCAGCCAGCAGCTGGGAGCGAACCGAGAGTCCGTTACTGAGCTACCGGGAGCCCACTAGTGGATTATTTGGTTTAAATCTTAAATTAATTGTATTTAAAAATAAAAAGTAGACTAATAACAAATCTTCATAAATAAATCTGAACATCCCGAAGCGTAATTGTCGGAATAAAACCAAGATAATAAAATCAGAAATAAAATTTTAAAAAATACAGTTCAAAATCGAGGAATTTTTATTTAGTAATTTGCTGCATACCTGGAATGACAATGAGTCTAAATTACACACGCTAAATAGCTAAATACTTTTTTTACACACACACACACACACACACACACACGAACAGACATAATAATTTATAGACTTCTTCGTGAACATTAAAAATTGTAATTTGAATTACAAAGATGTCTCGGCAAAAATATTATAATGTGTTCATTAAGTCTAGCGAAATTAACAACGAATTTCGAGTATATATATATATATACTCGAAATTCGTTGTTAATTCGTTCCGGAATAACACGACGAAATTCGAGATAGATTATAACGTTTCAATGAGAAAACATTTTACTGTATTATGTTATTAAACAGATTAATTAATCAAATTCTACTCGTTTTTCGGCAAAATATAATAATATATTTGGTAAACAGTTGAATTTCGTCAATTTCGATCGTTTTTTTCACATCTTTTCAAAAAACGACGAATCTGCGAATATGGACGACGGATTGCGAAACTATAGGTAGTAAAAGATTGACGACGAATCTGAGAAACGACGATTTTCGAGGTATTCCTGTATATATATATATATATATTTTTTTTTACTAATATAATGGAATTGAATTTTCTCTTAATTTACTAACATCCGTATTATTAGCTGGTAAAAAATGAAATGAAAGAAACTTAAATAAAAGGTGAATGATACATTATTACTTCATAAATATCCGTTGTTATCATATTAAAAACATCGTCATCATCACTTCAGAACGTTACACATATTTAAATATTCCACCTTCCACCACACCATTTTGTACGAGTATATTATTATATTATTATTATTATGAGGGTCATTATTAATTAATATTCTACTAAATGATCCAAAGATAAATATCGGATCGTGAGACGAGTATTGGGAGTTTTCATTTTGTCAAGGTTACAACGACTCTTTCATTCGCGTTTGGTAGTAGTAATTCATGACCATTAATTTTTAAAAATGAAATTTATCGTGACATAATTATTAATTAAGTGGTTAGTAGTATAATAATTATTGTTTATAATAAACGTAATTAATGCGTCATTATATTATTTTTTTACGAATGTTAGCCAATTTAAAATCGTGCATCATAGACTCGAGTTATAATATATTATAATATAATTAAAATTAGTTTATATATCGGTCAGTTTTCTACGCGAACTTTTAGGTATGACTTCCTTATAATAATTCAAATATTTATCAGTAAGTTTTATAGAAAAAAATATATTGTATTGTATGGTATAATTACACTAGGAACAACATTTTTGTTTCTTGAAAACTATTTGGTGGCTCTTATAGAAC
Source organism: Bathynomus jamesi (assembly GCA_023014485.1). Taxonomy (NCBI): domain Eukaryota; kingdom Metazoa; phylum Arthropoda; class Malacostraca; order Isopoda; family Cirolanidae; genus Bathynomus; species Bathynomus jamesi. The sequence goes on from JAJOZX010002230.1 coordinate 201,778, forward strand.
TTTTGATGCTGATTCCAAATATGGTTTCAGAATATTTCTATCACCCATAGTTTTCGAGAAAATAATATTTCCATTTACTCAGAGTTTTCCCAAAATATTAGTTAAAATTAAGTGTACTAATTTAATTTTACTTTCTTTTTTTTCCAGGTTAACTATATTTAATAGTATTTTTTGCATTAAAAAATATAGCTAGTTAAACAAACAGATTTTTAATAAAAAGAAAGAAATTTTTTTCAAGTTTTGCTCAAATTTTAAAATTTTTCATAGTAGAAAAAATTGGTTTTTCATTCCAAAAAGTTTTCCGTGATTTCAATAATTTTCCGCCAGCATGAATCGAAACTGTATTAATCCCAGAGATACATTTTGCTACGTATGTGGAGAACTGACCATAATTGCACAGAGGAAGACGATGACCCCACTCGTGAAGAAGGCTTACGAACTTTATTTTGGATGTAAGGTAGGCGACCAAGACAAATCCTGGGCACCTCATATCTCATGCATTTCCTGTGCCGTCACTCTTAGGGGTTGGATTAAAGGTACCCGCAAATCTATGCCATTTGCCATACCAATGATTTGGAGAGAGCCCAAGGATCACCTAACGGATTGCTATTTTTGTATGACTAACGTTTCAGGATTCTCTGCCAAAAATAAACATAAAATTCAATACCCAAATCTTGCATCTGCCATGAGACCAGTACTACATGACGATGATAACCCAATTCCAACTCCCCCAAAGTCATGGACACTGGATGAAGAGTGAAGTTGAACCAATGGAAATTGATGACACTAAAGATACAGACTTTCAGCAACCTGAATCAAATAAACCACGTATGATAACGCAGGTTATGCTGAATGATCTCGTGAGAGATTTGGACCTTCCGAAAAAGAAAGCGGAATTATTGGGCTCCAGGTTACGTGAATGGAATTTGCTGGCAAAAGATACAAGCATATCGGCGTTCCGCACTCGCCAAAAAAATCTGATGCAGTATTTCTCCTCGTCAGGTGGTTTATGCTACTGTAATAATGTAAATGGACTGCTGTTAGCTCTCGGTCATGAGCACAAATCTGAAGATTGGCATTTATTTATTGACTCTTCGAAGCTAAGCCTCAAGGTTGTACTACTTCACAATGGAAATAAATACCCTTCCATTCCTGTAGGGCACGCTGTCCACATGAAGGAATCTTACGAAAATATGAAACTCATCCTTCAGCAGATTAATTATGACCAGTTTCGGTGGTATATATATGTGGGGATTTAAAAGTTGTCGCGCTTCTTCTGGGAATGCAGCTCGGTTATACGTATTTCTGCTGCTTCCTTTGTGAATGGGACAGCAGAGCCAGAGATTCGCATTATTTTGTAAAGGATTGGCCACTTCGTCAAAAATGTATCCCAGGACTGAAGAACGTGTCTCATGAACCCTTAGTTGACCCCAACAAAATATACTTACCGCCACTTCACATCAAACTTGGCATTATGAAAAATTTTGTCAAAGCAATGAACAAGGAAGATGAGGCATTCAAATATTTGAAGAAAAAGTTTTCACGACTTAGCGATGCAAAGATAAAAGAAGGGATCTTTGTTGGTCCCCAAATCAGAGAGCTCATGAAAGATCAAAAGTTTGATGATGCCTTGAGAGGAAAAGAAAAAGTGGCATGGGAGGCCATGAAGAATGTTGTCACAAATTTTCTAGGGAACATCAAAGCCTCTAACTATGAAAAAATAGTGCAGGACATGATTGAAGCATATAGGTTATTGGGATGTAATATGTCACTAAAAATCCATTTCTTGCACTCCCATTTAGATTTCTTCCCTGAAAACCTCGGCGACGTAAGCGATGAGCAATTGAGCATGGAGAAAGGTTCCACCAAGATATAGCTACTATGGAGAAACGCTACCAAGGGAGGTGGGATCCGGCAATGTTAGCTGATTACTGCTGGACATTGATGCGAGAAGCTCCTAATGAAAACTACAAGAGAAAATCAGTGACAAAGAAGTTTTAAGAAGAATATTTTAAATGCCAATCTGCCACTAATATAATTTTTATGAAGTATTTTTACTAACTTCTATACACTTTTTGAATAAATATTAAAATACAAATTTCTCAGTAACCTTGAGTGATAGAGAAATTGTACGGCTATATTCGGAATCAGCGGAAAAAATCCTATAAGACCGACCTGTTCACGTCCAAGAAACAAACAAAAAGTTAAAATTTGTTCCCCAGTGTTATCAGAGGCTGATTAAGACACCTCGGGGCCCAGGGGCAGTGAAGAATATGGGGACCCTTTTCTATAGCTTTTTATTAACAGTACATGTACATTACATAGTACATTTAATCAAAGAAGTTTGCGAAATCTCGAATTATATCATCGAAACTCGGTTGATTGGGGGCCCCTCAAGCATGGATGCCTGAGGCTTCAGCCTCAATAGCCTCAGTGATAATCCGCCACTGGGTATAATAAACACTAATTTGCTAGTCCCACATTGCGGGGGCCATAAAGCTGAAACACCAGGAAATGTTTATGTGCCAAGAAGTTCGATAATATTTTACAAATTATGTAACAGAAGTAAATTTAGGATTTAAATTCATAGAAGGTAGAAATGTAAAAAATTGCGTTTTTAAGTGATGTGATGTGTATATATTTATGGTCTGTATAAATATTGTGAATTTGTACACGGTGTTACATTTAACAACGAGAAAGAATTATAATATATACAGGGTGATTCAAAAGTCAGGTTACATAGAGCATGGGTCGGGGAACTTTTTTGGGTATTACCCAAAAATCTATTTGAGTAAAATGAAATTACCCCCAGACTTCAAAGTAAACAAAAACAAGCCAATTGCTCTTAAAATTGTTGCATATGGTGTCTCTCATACCGCACGCATTACCCCAAAAATTTTTAAATGTACCCCATTTGGGGTAATTTACCCCTGTTTGCCGACCACTGACATAGAGAAATACTATATTATGTAATGATACAGGGGAATAGTCACATCACATGTTCGATATGGCCACCGTTAACGGCAATGCACTTGTGCAGCCAGCTAGGAATATCACATCAATGCGCTCCTCCTTCGATAACATCTCATAACTCATTTACCTGCAAAGAAACAGAAAAGCCCTATGTAACCCGACTTTTGAATCACCCTGTATATATATATATATATATATATATACACTTTATTTACTTTGTGTGGGTTCAAACAACGGTTCAGGATCAACCTGCGGTTGACCCCTCTGCAGCATCCCGCCTCATTTGCGGGATTTGGTGAAGGAGAGAATTGCTGTCTTATCTCCTCCTGCTCTCGTAGCCAGCCACGCATGGCAGGTCAGGGACTTTGCACAGGAATCTGCCCAGCTGGTTCTTGAAGTTATTCAGGTCGGTATGCTGGAGATTCCTTACTTCTCTCGGTAGGGCATTGAAAAGCTTTAGGCCTCGTATTCTGAGGGAATTTTCCATCCTCGTTTTCATGGCCCCCTGTCCTACAGCAGCTGGAATTGTACAAAATCTGCCTCTTCTCTCATTCCAGTTTGTTTCTATTTCATTTCTAAGGTTAGGGACAAAGCCCTCGAGTATTTTCCATATGTATATTATTGTGCACCGCTCTCTCCTTCTTTCGAGAGTAGAGTTTCAGGGATTGTAGTCGAGACCAGTAGTTTTCACCTTCCGTTTCTTCTATCTTAGAGTAAAAGTCCTTTGTATGCTTCAATGTTCGCAATGTCTCGTTTTCTGTGTGGGCTTGTGAGTACTGAGCAATTCTCAATTATTGGTAGGACTAATGAGTCCCATTATTTTTCTAGCCGTTGTAATTTTGATGTTGTATTCCTCTCTGAATTCTGTATCCGACGACATTATTACTCCAAGATCCCTGACTTGTAGATTTGGTGTTATCTGTTTGTCTTGCAGAGTTTTGTATCTTTTATTCTGCAGCTCCTTTTTATTACCATATCTTAGAAGTTGGAATTTTTTTTCGTTGAACTTCAATTTGTTGTCTTCTGCCCACTGGAATAATGTTTCAATGTTGTAATTTTCTGCAGCTCCTTTTTATTACCATATCTTAGAAGTTGGAATTTTTCTTCGTTGAACTTCAATTTGTTGTCTTCTGCCCACTGGAATAATGTTTCAATGTCGTTTTGTAATTTTCTTATGTCACTTTCGTTCAGTATTTCCTTACATATCTTTGTGTCATCTGCGAAACATGATACACTACTGTCCTAAATATCTGCATCAATATCTGCAATCATTATTATGAACAGCAAGGGAGCTAATACTGTCCCTTGTGGGACACCACTCTTTGTGTTCTTTGCGTCAAGAAATTAAGTATTCATCTTCCTAGCTTCCCAGTAATTCCTGTATTCTAAGTTTGTGTGCTATGATTCCATATCATAGTCACATTTATCGAGGGCTTTAGCAAAGTCCGTATATATAAGGTTGTAACATATATTTGCTCGATTTTTTAGTTCATTCAGAACAAAAATTAAAGGACTTAATGATAAATTAATCATCAATATAATTCCCTTCTTTTTCTATAACCTCCTCCCACCTGTGGAAAAGTTTTTTTATGCCACGTTCGAAGAAATCCCTTGGTTTCGAGTTAAAATAAAAGCGATCACTTCGTTTTCGATAGCTTCCCTGGATTGCAACTTTTGTCCATCTAGGTGGTGTTGCACACTTCTGAATAAATGGTAGTCTGAAGGTGCAATGTCCGGAGAATAAGGTGGATGAGGCATTTTTTCCCAACTAAATGCCTCCAATTGGGCAGTGGTGGTTCGAAAAATAGGCCTAAAAACACAAAAATTTTATATAATTTTATATAATTTTTATATAATGTTCAGTGTTCAATGACTGCTATTAATTTATTCAAGCCTATAATAGTGTTCTCAGGGTTGTTTGCACAGAAATATACCGGAATTAACATTTGTATAACATCTTGTTAAAACTTGCTTTAAATCAATATTTTGGATATTTTAACGGCTAAGACGCCGCCGGAAGTTATTAACAGATTGTGCTGAAATTTTTATTGTTTATTTTGTAAGTCTTTAAAACCATTTTCCAATCTACCCCGTTAAGCCTATTTTTCGATTTTTAAGGACTCGCCGCCACCGGAAGGTATTGACGTTGATCAAAACAATTTTACACACTTTATTTTCTCTCCAAATCGCAACTTTTCCGCACTACCCCCAATCAAATATCGAAAATAGTGTAAAAACGAGCCGCCCTATTGTTTGGTTATCTGGCAGAAGCTCAAAATGAATAATTCCTTGCATATCCCACCAAACGCATAGCAAAATTTTCTTTGGATGGGGTCCATTCCTTGGCTAAGGTTCAGGCTTTGTTTCACGGCTAAGCCACTGATGTCGACGCTTAATATTGTTATAGAGGACCCATTTTTCATCCCAGTGACGATTCAAAAACGGTGCCTGCAGTTGCCGAGAAAGTAGTGATGTGCAAATATCGATTCGATGTTGAAGATTCGCTCGTGACAAATCATACGGAACCCATTTTCCAACCTTTACTACTTTTCCTAACAGCTTCAAATGACGATGAATGGTCTTATGGCTAACGCCGAGTTGCAGGCCAAGTTCTCTTACAGTTACCGTTGGGTTTTCCTCCACTGTTGCTTTCAGCAACTCTTCATCTAACGCATTTGGTCGTCCTGTTCGTTGATAACCTTTCAGACTAAAGTCTCCATTTCTGAACTTCTCAAACCATCTCCTACATATCCATTCGCTCATAACATCATTTCCATAGACTCAGAATGTTTTTTGCGGATTCACTAGCGTTAGATCCTTTATGGGACTCATACAGCATCACATGTTGAATATGCTCTTTCGTGGGCTCCATTTTTTTTCAATTACTGTAATATCGTAGGGGTGGCGTTGCAACTGTATGAAAAACACCAGAGAAAATATTCATTAGCCTAAGTCATTCTGTATCATTCTGTATCGTGATTAAAACCTGTGCGAATCTGTCGCCGCGTGTATTTTGCAACATTTCTAAAACTATTTCACATTATCTTGAGGTTATTCTATTAATTATCTATCGTCTGTTTTCTAATCGAGCAGAATTTATGTTACAACCTGATATTACGTCTATGTTTTGTCCTCGACACAATGTTTCCATATATATATGATAAATTTCACAATTAAACACGTATGTTTCTATATATTAGTGGACCAGCCAAAATTAAAAAATCAAATTTGAACGGCGTTTTTTGTTAATAGCTGGCACCCATGCTAAATCAATGTACCTGTGGGTGAGGAATAAAATGCAGGTGGATGCCACTCTCACTTTTGGCTCTGAAGGTCATTTTCGAGGTCAAACTGTGCAAAAAATTATATTTTCTAATTTTAGTTTTACAAAAATATTTTCAACCAATTGGTTTGACCAAATGTTTCATTTTGCCACACTTAATGATAAAGAAGTATGATGACACGCTTATTCCATCCGAATTACCAACTCAAGGTCAAATTCAAGTTAATCACGACCGAAATTGTCCTAAAAATTTGTGATTTTTTATTTTAATTGGCGAAAAAAAACATTGAGCAAGTCTGTTTGTCAAAACAATTTATTTTAACATGATTAGTGCCTAATAAGTTTGATGGCATGAATTAAGTACTCACAGTAACAGAATTATCACAACTAAATCACAAAGCAGTAAATATAGCCCCATAACTATACAGTTTACACACTAGTCACATCTACAAGTTCACGTTTCTTGATGAACAGCACCGAAATGCTGCACTGACAGTCACAAATGTGTGGATTGCAATCACTTAAGAACAGAGTTATTAGTTCCTTACAGCACATTCCAGCTTCTCTCGATTTCAGCCCGGAAGAGAGACATAGATCTACTGTCCAGCTGGGTTACAGCAACCGCTGTCGTCACAACCACAAGCTGTCGTGCACTTAACCCTTTTCCTGAAGCAGTTGCATCTAGCTACCTTGCACTTTTTCTTGCAACCACAAGCAACAAGCTCTAGGCAGGCTTCAGGGATTGGAGGAAGTCTTGTCCACACTGGTAGGAGGCTCCCATCTTCCAACTTCCAGGCTGAAGTGTCCACCAGATCTTCAACATCTACATGCTCTTTGTCAGCCTGGAGCCATATTTTGGCCTGATAGTTTGCCCGCTTGGCGTGGAGCTCCAGTGCATCCTTTGTCGGTGGGAGCATTTCCAGAGTCTTCTTGGCCTTCCCAAAAAGGTGAACTCTGGCGTCATCAACTGTGTGTTGTTCCGGGGTGCAATACAAATGACACAAACTTCTCAACATCTGCGATATCCCCATCTCGACCACTGACGTGCAGCAGGAGTGGGTGGTCACTGAACACCTTCCAACACTTCTTTTTTCCATGACCACTGAAGGACGAGACTATGTCACACCCGGTCAAAGCGTGGAAGCCGATCAGGTTGTCCCTGACTGAGGACGACAAACCCTTGAATACATCGTGCACGGGGTAGCATTTTCAGTTCTTGGCCGTTCCGCACAGCATCCACACTTCAGCGACCTTGGTGCAAACGAAGTGAATCAGCAGCACCATTACATCAGTATCTCTGCACATTACCAGTATTCGTTCATAGCCCTGGGACGCTGCATCACATGAGTGAATAATGAGCCTGGTGTCCGCCTCTTCATGGTTGCCATGCAGTGGAACGTCATGTCGCTCGGTTGACCGTACTTCAGTGGCTTCAGAGAAGCCACCCCCTGTCACCAGCTGACATCTTTCTTGGAGATCTCTGCCCTTTTCAGTGATGACGTTAGACAGAAACAAGGCTAGGTCAGCATTGTTTGTATCCAGGGCCATGAAGTTTTTCCACACTTCAGGCAGTGGAACTTGTGGGCCATCAATGACTTTCCGAATCGGTTTCTTCTTGTTTGCACGCTTTGTCCTGGTAACTGCTTTGATCGATCCTTCCCCTGCGTACCGATCAAAGATGACATCAACTCTTGTTGTGTGTTCATTGAAATAACTCGTCACGTCCCTGAAGAACACTTCAGCATAGTCACCGAATGCCCGACAGCCGCCAAGCTTCCAAGAGCTTGGATGAGTGCATGGCCATCTATCATCACACAGGTCTTCAGATCAGAAGTTGGAACCTCTGAGCTTATGGTCTGCTGAGCCATCAGGATGTTCATCAGCTCAGACTTCGATTTCGAATTCATCTCTCCTCCTGCCCTCACCAGACTAAATGGGACTGGGAACAGCTCAGGCTTCAAGACGTTAACCATCTCCACCATGCGACCTGCGGTCGCGGCATTCAGGAGCCGCTGTAGTAGCTTTCTGTCAGCTTTGATGGTCTTCTGCATGTTCTGCCTGGTGGAAACTGTAGCTTTGTACACATCAGCGAAGGTTCTCGACCGATGTTTCTTCATCGTTTCATGGACTCTGTACTCATTCGTCAGCCAGACTCTGTACTGAACGGACGCATTTCCTGAGCTCTCTGATTTTGCATCTACTTTTATATATTGCTGAGAATTTTACTTTGGATAGTTTTGAATTTTATATACTTGCGTTTAAATTTACGTTGTTATAGTTAAGTAATTGAATTAGTGGTTTTTAGCGATTTAGAAGTTTTCATAGCGTGCCGGCTTAATTTAACTTATACCTGTGACGGTTTAAATTTTTAACTCCGCGATGCCGTCGCAGAAAGCGTCGTGTGTTAGGTGTAGGGTTAACCGGTGGTATTCGGAATTTAAGGATTATAACGGCGGTCCAATGGCGATTACCGATAGATCAGTTTGTTTCTTTTGCGAGTTCATGGAGGAATTAGTTGACATAAAACGCAGTGTACGTGAGGTAGCGGATAGACTTACAACGCTTGATGAGGGCAGGGTTAGGGCTACGGTTGACGGAAGCCGAACCAATACTAACGTTGAAGACGTTAGTAATTTGAAGGGTGAGGTGCGTAACTTAATTTCTAGTTTAGGTAGCTTGTCGGGAAGGTTAGATAGAGTTGAGGAAGAGGTTAAGGTTAGTCCGAGAGTAGTAGATAGCGAGGGATTTAGAGAGGTTAAGGGTGGAGCTAGGCCGCGTACATTAGGTGATAGGAATCCCCCCCTATCGAGGTTTCGAACCCTTTCGCCCATTTGGAAAAGGACGTGAATGAGGGGGAAACTATTTTAATTGGGGACTCTTTAGTGCGCCACATGGACAAAGAGTTCGTTAAACGGAATCCAACCAATAGGAGGAGGGTCTGTCTCCCAGGGGCCAGGGTTGACAGAGTTAGAGACGAAGTGGATAGGGTTGACGTTGCTTCCCGTCACTCAATGTTGGTGACGATGGTAGGAGGCAACGACTCGTATTGGCCCGATACGAGAGTGCCTGACCTTTTGGAGAGATATAGGGGGTTAATTAGGTCCCTGAAGGCGAGGTCAGATAGGTCTTTAGTTCTAGGTATTACCCCTAGGCACGGGTTGGGTCTTAGAATTACGTCCAAAACAATATTTTTGAATAACAAATTAGAAGAGATTTGTGCTGAGGAAAGTGTACCCTTCGTAAAGCTGTGGTCCGAATTCAATGATCCTAGCCTTTTTATAAAAGATGGGGTGCATTTTAATGAAATAGGTAATACTAGGCTAGGTAGGTTAATAGACGAAAACGATCGAAAGCTGTATAGCTCGAAGCCTTCTTTAAACGTTGTGGGTCCGGGAAACGCGGGCCCGACGTGATAAATAGTTTAAAACGCGGGCCCGTGGTAAAAAATAACTTAAACGTCTTTTATTGCAACGCGCGTAGTATTAGAAATAAATTAAATGAATTTAAGGAGGTAATTTATTCCGGCAACTATGATATAGTTGCTATCACTGAAACTTGGTTAAATACCGTGACTCGGGACTTGTTGGGGGAACTTGATATACCGGGTTTTAAACTCTTTACTAATGATAGGTTACATAGATTTGGAGGAGGCGTTTTGCTGTACATTCGTAATTCCCTTAGGGCTATCGAGGTTAAGTTAGATTTTCCGGCAGCAATTAATGCGATCTGTGTTGAAGTTAGGGCGCGTAGTATTAGTTTTAATTTTGTTGTTGTTTATAGACCTCCCGTTCAACCCCTCGATATAGATACTAGATTTTACTCACTTCTTGGTAATTTTATTGACAATCGGAATAGTATAATTGTCGGAGACTTTAACTGCCCTAATGTTAATTACGAGAATTTTACGGGTAATGAAGAGGGTTTGAGACTGGTTGAGTTTATGGACGATAACTTTTTACGACAGATAGTTACCGAACCAACGTGCGGTGATAATATCTTAGATTTAGTGATGACGAACGGCGAGAATATAGTCGAAGGTTTAGAAGTAGGCGAGAGTTTAGGATGTAGTGATCATCAAATTCTTAGGTTTAAGTTATTGATAGAAAACACTCAGGATAGTAATGTAGTGGAAGTCCCTGATTTTCGTAGGGCTAATTTTGATAGTTTTGCGGATAGGATGAGAGTAGTGGACTGGGATAACTTATTTATGGGTAATGACTAGGGCGGTCAAAAGTCAATAAAGTCAAATTGTTTCCTATGGGGCACTTTTCGCTGAAACGACTGAAAATGCAATAAAAACACCTGTAGGGGGTATATTACCAAAGTTAATAGGTCAACCAAAAGTCAACTTTTACCTGTTAGGTCAAAAAATAGCAATGAGGTAAATATAGTCAATTTTTTGGAATAAATAATTAAAATAACTAAAAATTGGCATCTTTTTGGTTAACTGGCAACTTTTCCATGTAACGTGTCTTGCGCATCTGTTACATAATTGTGCGATGCAAATAAGAGCATTTTATAGTGATGTTGACACTTTAATTGCATGTGTCAAGGCTTCTACTCTTAAAAACAAAAGGAAGGAAGGAATTGTTTGCTGAAATAGGAACTCCTCCAGAACCGATTGTAACACGTTGGGCAAGCTGGCTGAACGCTGCTTTTTATTATGCAGACAATTTTCCAAATGTGAAGATAATTGTGGAAAATCTTGAAGATGAAGGAATCATTGTTCAGAAGGCTAAAGATTGTGTTGCTAATGAAAAACTGCCAAAGCAACTAATGTCAATCAAAATGAATTATAGTTTGATTGCTAACTTAGTGACTAGGATGGAAGCATCTGATTGCACCATTAGAGAGGCATATGAAACCATTTCTTCTATCAACCTTGGCGAAGATATGTGTTCAGTCAAACAATACATTGAAACAAGACTCAAGACAAATGGTATTTGTGAAATAATTAACCTCAGTAGACCTGAAATCTCACCAACAGTTTATGGTCAGCTTTTGCAATGTCAACCAACAACTGCCGCTGTAGAGAGATCTTTCTCCATGCTTAATAAATTATTAAGTAAGGATCGCAATTTTTTGCCAGAAAATGTCGGCAAATACTTCATAATTTACCACAATCGGTCAACTGATGTAGAAGAGCAAGAATAAGTAATTAAAGTATCGTTTTTATTATTGAAAGTAAAGGCAACTTTATAAGTCAATTTTTTCAATTCGTAAGGTCAACTTTCTTAATTTTTTCGGTCAACTTTTGACTGCCCTAATTACACAAATTTGCGTTGGGTGGCGTTTAAAGAAAGTTTTAGGAATATTGAAAGGGAGTTTATTCCTCGTAGGCCCAAACGCGTTAGAAATCGTGGTAGGCCGAAGTGGTGGAGTAGGGAAATAGGAGAGTTTATAATAGAGCGAAATAGAGCGTATAGACTTAGTAAGCGCAATGGCACGGCAGCTAACTTTAATAGATATATCGAGCTTAGACGTCAGGTTAAAAGATCAGTTAGGAATGCTAAGCGTAATTTAGAGATACTTATAGCTGCGGATAGTAAACATAATCCCAAAAAGTTTTTTGAATACGTAAATAATCGTAAGCCGGTAAAAGATAACATAGGCCCTCTAGTGGATGTAAATGGCGCTTTGGCTTCTGATGCTCAGGCGATGGCGGGTATTTTCAATAACTTTTTTGCGACAGTTTTTACCGTTGAAGACGTAAATAATGTCCCCGACGTTACGATATCGTTCCATTTAGTAGCGAGACTATTTTAGATGAAATAACTGTTTACGAGGCTGAGATTGCGCATTATATCGATAGGCTAAAAGTTAGCAAGGCTCCAGGCCCTGACGCTTTTTATCCTAGACATTTGAAAGATTTGAAAGACGTTATCGTAGGCCCCTTAACGAAGATTTTTAATCAGTCACTCGAAACGGCGATTATTCCTGAAGACTTCAAATTAGCTAACGTCACGCCTATTTTTAAAAAAGGCGACCGCGCGGTAGCTAGCAATTATAGGCCCATTAGCTTAACGTCACTTGTCGGTAAACTTTTGGAATCCGTAGTTAGGGATCGTATCATCGATCACTTGGAAAGTAGAGATTTGATTAATAGTAGTCAGCACGGGTTTCGACGCCATAGGTCTTGTTTAACTAATTTGTTAGAATTTTATAACGAAGTAGTGCGCGAATACGATAGGCATAGGGCAGCTGACGTTATTTATTTAGATTTTAAAAAGGCGTTCGATACAGTTCCGCATAGGAGACTAATTGCGAAGGTTAAAGCGCACGGTATACGCGGTCAGGTAGCTAACTGGTTAGAAGAATGGCTTCGTGCTAGGAGGCAGAGGGTCGTAGTTAATGGTAGTGAATCGGGGTGGTTAGATGTAGGTAGTGGTGTCCCACAGGGTTCAGTGTTAGGCCCATTGTTATTCGTAATTTACATTAACGACATAGATGTAGGATTGACTAGTAACGTGTCAAAATTCGCGGACGATACTAAAATAGGCGGTAAGGTTGTTAACGAGCAAAGCTGGGCACAAACCGTTAATCCGTTAATCGTTAATTAACGAAGTTAACTTTTTCGTTAATGATTTAACTTTTAAGTTAACTTTGAAAATCATTATCGGACTAATTAACTTCCGTTACATTTAACTTCCGTTAACTCAAGTCCGTTAACCCAAAAAATTCATAAATAAACGTTTAAAAGTTTCTATTATTTTCAGTGCTGAGCAGGTGCGCAATTAATCCGCCACTGTTAATAGTGATGAACGAATTTCCATTTCCGCAGTGCAAAATCAGGCGATATATTTGTTTCCGTCGCCACAATTTGTGTCTTACCAAATATGGTAGTTATTTATGGCATTGGTTTGAGCAAAACATGGTCGACTGTAAAATCAGGCGGAAAGATTTGCCATTTGAGTTGAATGTTTCAACTTCTTTCAAGAAGCCACAGGTCACTCAAGGGCAAGGCCCAGAACTTGGTCAAGACCTGGCTGGAGACCAACTCCAAGGACTTGCTGACAGATGCTGCCTTCTTGGGTGAGCAAGTGTTGGTGGACTTGTTCATCAAGTTCAACACAGCCATCCCCTCCAGTGCTGCAGTGGAGCGTTTGTTCTCTATGGGCCAGGACATCCTGAGGGCCAAGAGATCATCCCTGTCTGATGAAAACTTTGATATGCTAATTTTCATGAAGGGCAACATGCATCTCATGGACAAAATGGAGAACGAGAAGAAGAGGGAAAATTAAATTATATATATATTGTGTTTTTCATTTTTTTTATAATAAAAGTTAACGTTAACGGTTTATCGGTAACTTCCGTTACATGTTTAACGAATTAACGGATTAACGGTTAACGAAGTTAACTTTTTGGTTAACGGATTAGCGGTTAACGAAGTTAACTTTTGTTAACGGTGCCCACCACTGTTAACGAGGACGATAGAAATAGGATCCAAGACGATGTAAATAGGATTATGGAGTGGACGATAAGTGGCAGATGCAATTTAACGTAGACAAATGTAAAGTTTTGCATATAGGTTCTCGCAACAATAATTACACGTACACGATGGATGATAGGGAGTTAGCGAGCGTTGACGAGGAAGTAGATTTAGGCGTACGCGTATCTAAGGATTTAAAGGTTAGGAACCAGTGCCTGGAGTCTTGCGCAAAAGCTAATAGGATGTTAGGCTTCATAGCGCGTAATTTCGAATTTAAATCGAAGGATATTATATTGCCCCTTTACAAGTCCCTAGTCAGGCCTCATTTAGAATATGCCGTTCAGTTTTGGTGCCCGTACTTGCGTGAGGATATTGATAGGTTAGAAAGGGTTCAGCGTCGTGCCACGAAACTTATTCCGTCATTGCGCAATAAGCCTTATGAAGATAGGATTAAAGAGTTAGACCTGTATTCACTCGAAACTAGGAGATTAAGGGGGAGCTTATTGAAGTTTTCAAAATCGTTAATAACATCGATAACGTAAATTTTGACAAATTGTTCACTTTCGATAATAGTAATACTCGCAATAACGGATTTAAGTTGCGTGGCAGACGTTTCATTACTAATATCGCTAAAAACTTCTTTACGTTTAAAGTAATTGATAAATGGAATAATCTTCCCGCGTCAGTCGTTCATTCTACCAGCGTTAATATGTTTAAGAACCGTCTTGACAGACATTTTAAAAATATTAACGTTGTTTAAATAAAAAACAAAGTTAGCAACAGGAGCTCTGGTGGTGGTGCTCGAGGATGAGTCTGTTGACGATGAATGCCAGCTTGTGACATGCCAGCGTGTGATGCCAGCAATAAAATTATTAAAAAAAAAAAAATTAGACTAACACGAACGTAGATGTAGCTCGTAGCGTAAACTAACCCACTTTTTGTTTAACTTACCTACTTTTTTTTTTTTCTTATCTCCTTACTTTGCATGTCTGTAACTCTCTTTACTTGCATGTTTGTAGTTTGCATGGTATGACAGTGAGTTAAGACTGTGTTTGCATGGTTTGTAAGCGTTCTTATTTTACTTCTTTTCATCTTTCACCCCTCTCCTATTTTCTCCGACTATTTTTCTGACTTGTCGGCAGTGGCCGGCGGATGATGATGGTGAGACTTTTTTCCTCTTTTTCTGAATGAATGTTAACCCACGAGTGATAGGTGTTGCTCCTTACTTAACCCCTTATCTCTTCTCTTAACCCCCTACTCTTTCCTTTCTCTCGGGCTAACCTTAGAGTGGATCTTAGGGTCTTTGTTAGCCTTAGCTTCTGTAGATCTGTAGATCTGTTCAATCAGTCTCTCCTTCATGAAGCCGATTACATGCTGCTTTCCTCGATCCTGAGCTGTCAGCAGGTTCTCCACAACATCTGTGGGTGCAGTGTCTTTGGTTGCCAGTGAAACAAGTGGGATGTTAGTGGCGGCATCTGTATCTCCTGCTTCACTCACGTGAACTCTGAAGACGTCAAACTGCTTCAACTGCTGAACTAGCTTCATGACATCATGAGCGTCACGCCTAGTGCGAGAAGGCAGACTGTCAACCGAGTGAAGGTGGCTTCCCCATCATCATCTTGAAGATTGAAGAGGCATCTTGTCTTGAGAGATGCGTGACTGCTCTGACCATGTGATGCAGAACCTCTCTTGCTTGGTCATTCTTTGTGATGCCGATGATACCATTGTGCATCTTGCATGTACGATTTATCCATTCGGTTGCCTGATCAGCTGGAACTTGGTTGAAGCGCTTCGCCGTCCTCTTGACGACAAAGTTCCCATTACAGAACTCTGCATGAACTTCTGGTGCTGACTTCTCAAGACCTCTCATATCAGCCAAGTAGACCGGCCCCCAACGTGCATAGTTTGTGTGGTCATAGATAGTTAGCCAAGGCAGCATTGCAGCAAAGGCTTCTATGTGGAGACTCCACATGCCATCTCTCTGAGCTCTGATGAAGGCCAGTAGGATCTCTACCATTTCCATGTAGGATGACCACAGCATGAAGTTGGGATTTTCAGAGTGCTGGTCATTGAATTCCTCCATGAGACTGTGGAATTTCTCATCTGCCAAAACGTCTGAGAAGTTGTCAACAGCATCGCGCATCTCATCTATGTCAGCTCTGTCTTTGAAAAGCGAAGCAACATTGAGGGCAAGCTGTTTGACGTTCTCATCTCCGTTGCCAATTGCAGCCAGCCATGACTCAAACATCTGCCACTTGATGCGCCACAGTGCCTCATACGTCAGCTGGTGACCTCTCACAGCTCGGTAGTAGGCCTTGCCGTCCAGCATTGTCTCAGTGGTGTTAGCCGCGTACACACCTGCCTCTGTCCATAAGTCATCAAGTCCCACACTTTCCATGTGTTGACCAATGGCTTTCAGAAAGTTGAAGCAGATATGGAGGCCTTCCCATGAGCAAGACCACGTTGGCAAATTTCGAGTTTGCCCAGACTAGTTCCTTACCCCTGCTGTACAGAGGCTGATCAGCAGTGATGATGGTGTACTTCTGGCTGACATACTCAGAAATGGCCATGAAGCGATGATGACGGTGGTCATGGTGTCATTGTCATCTGCTGGTGCCTGCAGGATTGGCAACATCCCGGCGGTCGTTACTGGTGGATCCGCAGTGCTGACAGATTGATTGAATGCTCCCCAGCTTGGAACGGACATCGCTTCATCATGGATGCGTGACACCACCCAGGCCAAGTCCTTGGCACGTGCCCGGTCCCTCAGGTTCATGTGACAAGTCGTCTATGTCAGTGTCGTAGCCAGGAGAGATGGCCTCTTGCCAGATGGAGGGTAGCCTGGTCCAGCCTTTGGAACTCCTGTAGGTCATCAGGTTTGATAGATTTCGATCTCTTGTGCTTGCCACCCTTTTGGCCATGACTCTGCTGTGGAGGGGGCCTCTCTGCCATACCATCAGTTGAGTGCTGTGGAAGGTGTTCTTCCCGTCTAAGGTTGACTCCAAGACATCTATGTTGTCACAAGAGCAGTGAATCATTCTCTCTTTGACGATGGTGTCAGGGATGTAGACACATCCATTCTCAGCATACCTCTCCAGGATGTTCTGAGCGATGGTGGTGTCTATCCTTCTTACAGTGTCGATACCAATAGTGTGATTTGCCGCGTGGAACAGATCTAGGAGTGCTTCTGAGCGGGTGGCTTGGTGCAGAGTAAGACCCAAGCCACATGCTTTGGTGTCAACTTTCGTCGGTTGGAGACTGCATAGACTATGTCCTGGGCAATGCTACACACACTCTGCTTCACTTTCTGGTCCTCTTCACTTCCTCATCCACAGCATCCATTCCCCAAAGAGCAATCGTAGAAACAGGTACAGACTGTCGGGTATGACGCGATCAACATGTTCCTGATCAAGACCTTGCCATGTCTCGGAGTGTCCAGGAGTTTCAAGAAGATCTTGTCGAACCTTCAGAGCCACGTGTACCATATCTTGGAATATGCTGCTAGTGGCACACATGCGGACATCAGCATCTTCATCTTCAGTAGACTCTGACTCAGAGGTGACAGGACCTTGTTCACAAGACTTAGCCAGTGCTTTGGAGATGATGAAATCTGAGCTCTCTCCAGGGTAAATCAGCAGCGGGCCCCTTGACAATGGGCGTACATAGCTGGCGTTTGATCCAAGCAGCCTTTGAATCTTCGTAGAACGTTGTTCTCCTGGAGTATCTGTCCGTCCCAGACGTCTCCATGTCGTATACGTGACCACGAGACAGGCCTACTGTCAAGTCTTTGCACAGCTTCGTCATGCACTCATTTTCAGGCCCTTGCTGCTCCTCTGACACCGCTTGTTTTCTAGTACGTCTCTCAAATGTCACCAAACATGCCAGATGATAGCAGCCTTCAACTGCAATCACATCACTCACCGCTGACAACGGTATGCTCATGACAGGGTCGTGTTTGGCACGCTGATCAAGTCATCTGACTTCTCCATTGTCTCCACCCTGTGCAGTTTCTTTGTGGTCTTCTTTTGGCAAAACATGCAGAGGATCCAGTCAATCACTGGTGTTGAACGTCTACGCTTTGGGGGAAAAGCCTGAGAGCCTGCACTTTTTGTGGTCGCCGATGCACCCATGGTCTGCTGCTGACTTCGCAGCCTTTTGAGTTTGCCTTCAGAGGTGAATAAAGAGTAGCATGATTTATGCCACTTGAGTTCCAATGCATTGAAATCATCCTTGGAATGACTTTCCAGTCTTTGTAAAACATCAAGATAGTAGGTATCTCCCAGGTTCTTTCTCTCATCGCCCACAGTCATAGTTCTTGCTTTTCCTTCTGCTGATGCTGTGCGCAGGTCACCAGCGCTGCTTTGGCAGAAGAAGCAACAATCCTCACTGACATCCTGACGTTTCCTCTTGCGCTTGATGACAGCTACAGGGTCCATTGCTGATGAGCTCCCTATCTGCAAAGACAAGTGGGAATGGCAGTATGTAGTAGCCACAGATATATTGAAACAATTCGAAACATACCTATCCTTTAGCAGTATTATTATTATTATTTTACCAGCTGGCACTGTCTGCACTCTTTTAATTGCATATACCAAACCAATGTCTGGCCAGCCAGTGCATTGAAAATATTCAACATGTGAAAGTATGCTATTACTTGTACTATGGTAGTAGTAGGCACATGCGCACCTCACCAGCATGCTAAATGTAGTTTTAATGGAAATAAAGACATCCAGAGTCATAGTTACATTCAATTATTATCCATAAAATCACAAAAATATGCTTTATGTGCTAATGATACACCTTTAAACACGTTGTTACATAGAGCCACCACTGAAATGCAAAAATTCGAATTTTTCAGAATTTGACTTTCGTAACCTTGTATGGGACCTTCAAACCCAAAATTGAGAGTGGCATCCACCCACATCTTGTTTGGCATCCTCAATACTACTTATCTAAGGTGGTGCCTGCTATTAACAAAAAACGCCGTTAAGTTTTTCTAGAGGACTTTTCAATTTTTGGCCGGCCCACTATATGTATTATGTTTCCATATATATATATATGATAAATTTCACAATTAAACACGTGAAATGAATAAACAAACCCACAAGGAAAAAGAAAAATGATTCTAAGGCCTTTCGTGTATTCAGAAGTACACCTCATCAGTGAAATCATTCCCTGACTTGGTGTACTTCTGAATACACGGAGGGACTTGGAATCAGTTTTCTTTTTCCTTGTGGGTTTGTATTATATATATATCAGCGACGTGCACTCAGGGTAGGCAAGGTAGGCAGTGCCTGCCCTAGCATAAAATCTAAAAATATAAAAAAGTAACTTTTTCCTTATTTAAACTTCATTCTTTCAGTTCCTTAATGCTTTCTCTTAAAATACATACAAATTTCATGCTAATTATGTATGTAGCATTATGTGTAATGCTGAAGCAGGCACATATTGCTATGCTTTTTATCCTGCATATAAATTATAATAGCTAAATTCTTCGTAGCGCGTGCCGTCAATCCAAGCTTTTTTCTTTAAAACAATAGGAAATAAAGGCAATTTTTAACCTGCCTACGAAGCAACCCATGGGGCGGGCGTATGATGTAGCATTAGAAGATATGCGTAAAAATTGTTTTTTATGAGAAGTTTGAAGAGAATTGTATAAAAAATAACCTTGCTGAATCCAATTGTCGCATAAAACATCCAATTAAGGAATAAAGAGAGAGAATTTTTTGTCTTATACTGAATGATATAATTAAACAAATGGAAGCTAGATATAATGACTTCAAAAAATTGCGGTTTATTACTTTAGTTGATAGTAAGAAGTTTGCCGAAATGGCTAGTCAAGTTGATAGGGAAGCACAAGAAAGTTTAGAAAAGAATTATGCTAACTACGATTTCGTAAGACTAAAAGCTGATTTGGCTGGAATCTATAATGCACCAATGTTACGAGACAAATCTATTAAAGATTTGCTTGTCTTCATTTTTGAAAATGAACTGGAACAAACATTTCCCGAAGCAGTGAAACTGCTGCAATTGGTCCTTACAATTCCAGCTACAACTGTTTCAGTTGAGAGAACATTTTCAGCTTTAAAAAGAATTAAAACATGCACTAGGAATCGAATAACACATGAAAGGCTTTCATCGCTTGCTTTAATCTCTATAGAAAAAGAAAGGTTCATGAAACTGGAACAAAGTACTACACACAACTTTTACGACATGGTTACAGAAATGTTTCTTCAGAACGAGAGACGAGTGGAATTTATCTACAAATAATGTAAGTAAATACTTATATAACTAAAATTTTATTTTGAACTTTTAATATTTTTATTAATTACCGGGATATTAGTTGGTATAAAATAGCTATGAAATTCTGACCAGTTTTATTAAGTTGAGTAACAATGCGATGCATGCCTAATTTCTATATTTCGATGGTAATTATTGTTAATACAGTTTTCAGACCCTTTGTTGGCAATTGATTTTATTAGTGCCTACTGCCTACCCTGAGTTATTATGCACCGCACGTCTCTGATAATATATATATATATATATATATATATATATATATATATATATATAGTAGTAAGCGTCGTTGACTACGAATCCATCAGCCCAGATCCGATTCCCACCGAGGACAGCCGGTGCGCAGCTCGCACCCAGCTATTCATCCTTCCATTGGTTGGTAAATAAATCTGTACCATAAAAATCCCCCCAGATGAGGGGCGAAATGCTGCAAAGGGGTCAAACACAGGTCAATCTTGAACATGTGTTCAAAATGCAACCAAAGAGAAGAGAGAGAGAGAATATATATATATATATGGAAGGCTTCAGATGAACTACTACTTATCTCCATTCGACTCCCAGTTGTAAATTGCTAACATTTTTTATTCATCGGAGAACACCACTTATGTCTCCAAAATAGAATCGTTCTGCTCACTATTTCCGTATCCCAATCTCTCGGAAAGGGTTTCCTATACAAGCTTACACGTCACGTTTTCCATAGAGCCAAGGCGGCTGAAATGACGGGTGGTACACGAGTGATTTCTGTCGAGCAAACGATTTCAGCCACAGAATTCTGGCTGTCTTTGATATTCTTCCTGGTCGCTTTTTCCCGCATCATTCTTTATCTGTGTTAACTTATATTGTTAACAAATGGGCGTAAAATGGCCGTGCATGCGGATCTTCATCGGTCCGTCTATCACTTCGTCCCCATTCTAAGTGGCCTACAATACGGCCCCGTGCGAACGGTTTGTCTTAAGCATGACGGCGATGCGAACACAGTTAACGACAAACGTCGTTCGTAAATGGGTAAACACGTCAACTTAAAAAAAAACTCCATCAGGTAGAGCTCACCATGCAGAAGATAAGACAATCAAATAGAGAGACAGAGAGAGAGAGAGAGAGAATGTGTGTCGTGAATGACCTCACGCATCGTAGAGCACCTTCATTATTGTTACATGCCAGACTGGCGAATATTTATTTGGGCAATGTATAGGAAATCATTACTCAGATTTCCTTGTTGAGAGGGTATTGTTAGTTCAAACAAATTAACATTTATTCGTAGAATCAACGTGTGTAACTCTTTATTTATATTGTTTTCGTGAGTAAACTTGAACATTATAACCAACCAACCAACTAAGGAAAAAAAAATTAAAATTTGATCTTTGCGAATAAGCTATTCAAATTTTTCTTTCTTTTTCAAAGGAAATATACCACGAAACTTGCATAATTTACTTTATATGAAGTCTGGGTAACTTAAACAATGTAATCATTCATATTTTTAACTTGTATTATTCAGCATTTGTGCTGGTGTTTTAAAGATAAACCAAATATCAGTCAGTCAATTCTCTCTCTCTCTCTCTCTCTCTCTCTCTCTCTCTCTCTCTCTCTCTCTATATATATATATATATATGGACGACGACGCTTGTGTAGAAGAACATTCGCACAAGATGGGGAGAGAGAACGAGCAAATGAAAAATGAGGCACCTCCCAGGAATCGAACCCGGGATCATCCAATTGCCGGTCGGATATGCTAACCATTGCAGTGGTTAGCACATCCGACCGGCAATTGGATGATCCCGGGTTCGATTGCTGGGAGGTGCCTCATTTTTCATTTGCTCGTTCTCTCTCCCCATCTTGTGCGGACGTTCTTATGCACAAGCGTCGTTCTTTATATATATATATATATATATGTTGTTGAAGAGACCTGAGACCTTGAATGGCATTAAGATAAAAACACTACGCGTTTAGGAAGGAAGTAACGCTATATATTTATTCCCCGCGTCTGGTGTGTGAATTTGACGAGTAGATCCCGCTCGAAAATAGCCTTTGGCGAGTTTGTTTGGAGGTGGTAGTTTTGTAGTTACTCCTCCCTTTATGAGGCTGTTATAGGTGCGTGTACGCCTACAGTAAGGTTGCATTTGCTTAAAACTTAGTCATTTGGAGCAATTGTTTGTTTTACCACAATAAATGTTCATTTTTCGCAATGCTTCGAGTGATGCGTACTAAAGATTATATATATATATGTATATATATATATATCATTCCCTGACGAGGTGTAGCTTTGAATACACGAAAGGCCTTGGAATCGTTTTTCTTTTTCCTTGTGGATTTGCAGCATATATATATATATATATATAACCTGGTAGTTAAAACGCTGGGCTGCTGATCAGGAGGTAACGGGATCGAGTCCGGTAGAAAATTTTGTGATTTCAGCCCTACTTGACTAGTCATGTTAATCTTTAGGTCTAAGATTGGGCAACAAGTTTGACCTTCGTCAGAATAAGCAATTCGAGAGAGGAAGCTAAAACCGTATTCAACCATATATATATATATAATATATATATATATATATATATATATATATTATATATATATATATATATATATATTAATATATATATATATTAACTCATACATCCAGTATAAATAAAAAATATTCGCCTATCATAATTATACTTATATATATATTCAGATTGAGGCGATAAAATATATATATATAAAAAACAAAGAAATGTAAGAGGTCAAACTTTTACCCGCAGCATATTTACTAAAACAATAGTTATATATTTTTAAAAATTGCATTAAATTTTACTCTTGGCTAAAAAAAAAGAAAAAAAAAATTATCCTTTAAATCTTTAAAAACGGGAACTATCTATCGATAACTCGGTAACTTTAAAATTTATGTATTAATTAAAATTGAAATTTATTACTCTATTACTCTTTTACATTAGAAAGAAAACAGAGTATTTAAAATATTCTTTCGCGAAGTATTCTCTTAGAATATTGTGCAAAAAAAATATTCTTTTAAATATAGGAACTGTAAAGTTAAGTGCATTATTATTATTATTATTATTATTTAGATAATATTCATAATTACAAACTAAGGAATAATTAAGAATTATAAGTGAAAAGATTAAATTTATATACATAAAACTAGTAATTAAAGTTGGGAATATATGTATATATATATATAACCTTGGTTTTGCTTCCGCCCGAATTGTTCATCCTGACGAAGGTCAAGCTTGTCACTCCACCTTAGACCTACAGTTTAACGTGGAATCCAACCCACGCCCCCTAGCAGCCAGTCCATGTCTTAACCCACTAGGCTATACCCAGAGTATCCATTTACCTACCAACCAATTTTTTTATTGTGTGGAAGGATGAACAGCTGGGTTTTTCTGCGCGCCGCCTGCCGTCGCTGGGTCTCGATCCCTGGGGCCGATGGATTCGTAGTCGCGCAACATAGGAATTTTCAGTATTAACTAATATATGGCTGCGAAATTAACACAATAGACGAGAGGGTGAGCTTGGTTCTATGGAATACCAAGTACTACAAATCGATCCATCGCTGCACAATTTAAATTCTGTAGCGATATCCCTATTTTTATCTTCCTTCAAGCTAAAAATAAGGATTTAAGTCAGCCATTGGAGGATAGGCAAACCAAGACACGAAGTCATATCCCAGAATTATCCTAAATTTTCTTTAAGCTCCTGCGCGTTTAAAACATCCCTTTTTCTGGAAGGGGTGGTGGGCAGTCATGGATGGATTTTAAGGAGTCAGTTTTGTTTTTCTTGTTTAAACACGTGTGTTACAGTAATATTAAGATTTATAGAATAGAATAGAATCTTCCATCCAGCGTGGTTTTCTCAAACTCTACCTTACTTGATTCGGTCTACATAAGTATATACTTGTAGCAGGGGCGCAATACATACATACATACATATGATATATATATATGTACCTGTGGAAATACTTTGTATACGTGTACATACATGGTATACATATGTGTATATATTCACATGCGTGGTTGGCAAAATCTTCGCCTAAATCTATAAGGTAACTCCTTTTATTTAAACAGTGTGCGTCGTCGGTCAGGGAATGCAGGGCGTGAAAAGGAGTATCATGGAATGTGTGTGTGTGTGTGTGTGTGTGTGTGTGTGTGTGTGTGTGTGCATACAGATTTATGCGATTTAAGCATACCAACTATTGTCATTCATATTTATTTCACGTTTACTCGTGCCCCGAAGTAGTTGGTGTGGGTATTTGGTATTGTAGTGAGGTGCGTGGATTAACGTGCAGTTTAATTTGTTGCTTAAATATGTAGAAAGATTAAAATAGAAGTATAGAATTAGATAACTTCAAAGGAACGTAGAACATAAATTTTATCACACTATACTAAACTCCTCATACTAAGTGCATATATATATATTATATAAACATAAATTAGTGGTCTAATTGGATTCCTAAAATGGAAATATCAAAGACATAAATACAAAATGTAAATAGATTTATTGCAGCTTTTTTTTCCTCCAAATGAAAATTATCAATCTTTTCTTTCCATTTCATTGGTGATGTCATTGAGGAAGTCGAAAATGATACGAGAAAATAAAATTTAGTTGTTCAGCTCTTTTTTCGATTTGATTTCAAAGTAGAATCCATTTTTATGTCTAAGCATACAAGCATATATGTCCTCTGTGTATATATATATATATATATATATATATATATTACAGGAAGATCGAATTTCAATTTTTTTTTCAGTTTCACC
Source organism: Bathynomus jamesi (assembly GCA_023014485.1). Taxonomy (NCBI): domain Eukaryota; kingdom Metazoa; phylum Arthropoda; class Malacostraca; order Isopoda; family Cirolanidae; genus Bathynomus; species Bathynomus jamesi. Next base: position 226,508 of record JAJOZX010002230.1, read on the forward strand.
TTAAAATGGTTTCAAATTTTATTTTCTTTAAAAAAAAACAATTTTTTTTATTTCTCTTTTGAGGTGTTTTGATCCGCCAGATGTCCCTTTATGTTAAAGAAATAAATAATTTATGATTGAGAGATTTTGTTTTCCTACAAAAAGTTAATATTTCATTTTAACAAATTATATACCCATACCCAAAAGATATATATATATTAAAGTAAACAATACTAATATATTTGCTAAAGCAAAGTACTTTGACCTGTGCTAATGATAGTATTGTTTACTTTCAGACCTCCAATTATTCTTGAAATATTCGTGATAGTCGATAGTCGATAGTGAGCCTCCATTTCCGGATATTTCAGACTCTTCTTATATTCGAAATATTTATTTCCGACAAGTAATTTTCATACCTGAAGTTAATTAATTACCAAAAAGGTGAAAAATCTTTGCTAATTTTAATTATATATTTGAAATATGTGATTTCTTTTTAGAAAATCAACTCTTATTTTGCGAGTGTCAAAGTTTCTTCCTCATCCGTCACATGGTTAATTGGTTAGTTGGTTGAAGGTTGTTGGTTGTGTTATTATTGTTGTTGCTGTCGTTATCTCTAGACTGAAATGTTTTACTATTGCCATAGAAACGAGCATTATTCAAATAAGAACATTTGAATTGGTTGTCAGATAGGTTGGTTATAACCAGGTATCTTTTGTGTGCGTATATGTATATACGTACGTTATATATGTATGTACGTATATATGTATGTACGTACGTACGTATTCAGACCTTAAAACATGATGGCCGAGAGTATGTATACTCACGCGAGACTGCACGAAAAGTAAATATTTTTAATGGCTGTACAAATACATTAGTTTCTTTAAATCACCATAAAATGGAAATAAAATACTGAATTCAATTTTATATATATATACAGGGGGCCCATAAGTCGCAATCGGTTATAATTAAAGCAAAAATCCATCTAGCGGATTTAAAAAAAAAAGAATAGGATATTTATAGAGATGTTTATATTTTGAATTTTGAATAATCAATAAATATTTATAAACTTATTACGAACTTTTTACGTGGTTTGATTTTTTTGTATTTTCGTTTTAATTATAACTGATTGAAACTTATGGCCCACCCTATATATATATATATATATGAAAATTAATTATTTCACGAAAGTAACACATGAATAATATTTATGAAGAAAATAACCACGAAAGAAAATTAAAACACAAAATAGTGCTCTAGCGCTTTCGTCTGATGACATCCTCAGAAACACTAAATGTTCCTGAAGATGTCATTAGACGAAAGCGCTTCAGCACTATTTCGTGTTTTAATTTTCCTTTGTGGTTATTTTCATTATATATATATATATATATATATATATATATATATATATATATATATATATACACACCGGGTGATCCATTTAAGAACATTTTTAATTTGGGTAAGGTTTTAAATGGATTACCATATGTATATATATATATAGGAAGTTCATTTTTATTCACGATTTATATCATAAGTCACACATTCCTTTTGAAGTTTAAATAAATGTTCCGGTGTGTGTGGTGTGTGGTCAACCTCGCATAAACCGCTAATCCGGAATTTGACAGATTGAAAACCCAAATCACATTTTTTTTTTAGCCAGAACGCAACATATTTGGGGGTTTTCCTGTTCATATTTTGAATTTTTAATTTGGGGCCAAAATCCTGTAATAGTTCGTCCTTTGATTTTTAATGGAGATTAAAAGTCCGCGATTACATGGCAGTAACCCTTACGCGTATTTCCGACTGAATTAAAGGGTTCGAAGGGGATTACTTCCTTTGTAGTTCATTTTCATTGAATGCATTTTATAAGATTTGTTACTCTTTAATGATTTAAAAATAAGGTGATTGTTCCTACTTACTATTTCGGAATATCAGGTTTTGAAAAAACGTTTTATTTCACGAAATAAACACTGGAAATGAGAAGTCTGAATATATATATGTATAGCGAACACTTACTGTAATTCATACTAGTGTTTTGCAAATTTATACTTACTTTTAATTGTATGTACGTTAAACTTTATTATTATTATTATTATTATTATATACTGTACACTGCGCAAATGACGAAACAAAATTATAAAAAATAATCTCTGAATCTCTGAAATCCATAAAAAAAATCATAACAAATCAGTAAATAAATTTTTTTATTTCTTTCAAACAAAATTAGATTTTTTATAATCTTCAGTTAATGACACACACACACACATACACACACACACACAAACACACACACACACACACGAGTGCAGTGCAAAAATGTACCCGATTTCAAAATGAAACTACAAGATAACTGTACAAGATAAGATTTAATATTACAATGCATTGATTAAGCAAAATTAAGCAGTATTTACAAACCAACCCCTTTTTTGAACAGGTTTTATAGGTTCAAAATGCTTCAGTTAAGTTTAGAACGAACAATATTTTAATATGCTTCTCAACAATAAAGATATTCTTTGCGTAAACTTAATTCAGGCATTTTGAACCTGTAACAAAAAAAATAATGCATGTTATCATTTAATCCTATCTTGTATAGTTATCCTGCAGTTTCAGTTTGAAAACGGGTACAGTTTTGCGCAGCATCCTGTGTGTATATATATATATCGGAACGAAATCAACATACAATAAATAAATATACAAGGTGAGTCAAAAGTAGCGCCCGATTTCTGTCAGTTGATTGTTTGTTTGTCATTTGTATTACAGTGTACAAGAAGGTAGAAATAAATGAATGACATGTTTATCTGACCATTTATTCGGGGGAAAATTATTACGGAACTGTACCGGAACTGTATCTGCAAGACAATTATTAACAACATGACTTCCCAGAAAGAATCTGACAGCCGAAAAAACAGAAATCGGGCGCTACTTTTGACTCACCCTGTATATGTATAGATAAATAAATTATAAACGAAAATGTCAAAAATAAATTAAATTTTTGAAACAATTTCCTTATTTGAAGTTGTGATATATTTTTTTTTATCTCCCTATCTAAATTTATCTCTCTACACAAAATTAACCTTATGTTAGAATTGTATTATATACACATTATTTAGTTTAAATACATTTTATCTAAAATAAAGCGTTTGGTTTTTGCAGGTTTGATTGTTTTAAAATCATAAACTGCATTTGGCTTACGAGTGTCAGCTGTTATTTCGAATGTACTTAACATATTTGGGAATTTATGACCTTAAACTGGAAATTGTTGCGTAGTTATGAACTAAAATTCTAATTACTTATTCTGTTTACCCACCTCCCACTCTCTCTTTCCCCCATTATTTTCTTTTATGAATATCAAATCACTGCAATGATCCTCTTAAATTAGTTACTAGACCCATTAAAGTAACATTTTTATGACCAGAAGAATCAATACTAAGGAGTATATTTTGATTTTAATTTCCAATCATTTTCTTCTTCCAGACTGCTCTTATTGTATCCTTCCTGTGGTTTGTATCGCCGTTCATAGCGGTGGGCGGAGCTTAGTTAACGAAAGAGTCGTTTATGCTTGTGAATGGGATTCTTTTTTATTTTTTATTTTTTTACTTATTTCCTGGTTAATTAAAGAGTTAACAGAATAAAAAGAGCAGCGAGGAGCATTATTGCATCAGTTCGTCCAGGAACACCAACATCTTGTGTGTATCTCAAGTTATATTCGTTTTAACTTTGAGAAAATGGTAAGTATGCAAACTTATCTATAACGTGACTATGAAACTATCACTTCATTCGTTTCGTTGAAATTTTTTTTTTTTTTGGTACGATGAATTTAGTTGGTTGTGCTCTTTTAAAAAGCAGTGTTTGTGTTTTTGTAGGAGTGAGGTTTTAAAATTAAAGTTTTTTATTATTATTATTATTATTATTATTATTTATTTATTTATTATTAGAGATAGTATTTTATATCCCGTTTCAATTTCATAGTCTTATATTTGTTTATATATATATATATATATATATATATATATATATATATATAGCAAACAACCACAGGGAAAAGGAAAAAGAAACACGAAATCCGAGCGCTTTCGTGACATATTCACATCTTCAGGAAAAAACAAGTAATTACTTGTTTTTTTCCCTGAAGATGTGAATATATCACGAAAGCGCTCGGATTTCGTGTTTCTTTTTCCTTTTCCCTGTGGTTGTTTGCTTATTAATAAGATCACGTGTTATTCTGTGATTTTACTGCAGGTATATATATATATATATATATACACCAATTTTCGATTAGATTGAAAAAATATTATATAAATGATGATTATATAAGAGTTTAAGAGTTTGTTGTTTGGGATAAAATTTGTATTTAGAAAATAGGCCCTAAATCACTAAACTTCCCGTAATAAAACGGTATATATTATGGAATTTGTCTCCTCCCATTAACGTTATCATTATAATATATATTATATATATATATATATATATATATATATATATAATATATATTAATTTCAGAAACATACACATAAGTTGAAACATTGAAAATCTTTTATTAAATAACACGTTCTAACTAATATTAAGTTTCGTGGGGACTGATTACACTCGGTTAGGTAGTCCTTTTGAATTGGTTAGTTATTTCCCACGTGACTAATTGGTCTCCGCGAAACTTAATATTTTCCACGGTTTTCAGCATTAATTTTTACATATAAATAACAGATTGTAACGATACAATATACTTTAAATCGTTTGAAGATGAGTATGCGTAAGTAGTATAAAACCCATTTATACAATAGATATCGCTTAAATTGGGTTTTCTCTGTTCGTTTTCTTTGAATTTTTTTACGACCCTAAACTTCAGAAATAAAACTATTGAATCCCCTATTACAGTATTCATTTGAGAGTAGTGGCTATGAAGTCTTCATTAATTTAAGTGGCTGCTTATTTGATAACTTGAATTAAACTCGTTATAGTACTGAAAACAATGCGTAAAAGTGAGCATAAGTAAACGCTATTAAATGATTGTACAGTAATTGAAAAATATAATTCGTATCATAAATTATTGAACAGTGCATTACAGTAAATTATTGAACAGTGCATTACAGTTAGGCTTTAGCGTACATAGTCGTATACACTTTGTTGAATAATTTTGTTTTTAAATAAATTAATAATTTTATTTTCTTAATTTGTATTCAAAATTCGTCAAAATAACAAATTGAATATTAATTCTTAATTACAACCTATCCACGTTCAGTTTTAATAGGCAACGACCCAAGGATGTGGCCTTACTGGTGAGAACACATAAGTACTGCAAATGAAATTACATAATTTCTTTTCTGTTGTCATATGAATTGAGATTGTCTATGTCGTTTTTGAAACAGAACCTAATTTAATATAGAAATAGCAGACTAGAAGGAATTATTTACATTTCTTGTATAGACGTTTTCCTTATTTATATTTTTTTAAATTGAGAGCTAGGCTCGACCAGGGAGTCGATGATCGGTAGCAATTAAGCAGTACCATTTGATTATCTGTAGACGCATATTTGTTGCAACTTTGGTTCCTGAATGACCCCTTTACTATATAATATACAAAATAAAATTAAAAATTTAAATTTCAAATTTTATTTTGGTATAAATTGAGAGCGAGAAGGTTTCACCTTTTTTTTTGAAAATAAAACCGGAAACTGACACGATGGAACTACAACCCCATCATTACGGGTAACCTCGTTTACAAACGTCGGGATACATTGGGCCGTAAAGTATAAGCGTGATCCAGTGTATCCCAACTAGGGCATGGGTCTGTTTAATCAGTTAATCATTATTTCTATTTTAATCATTAATTAATCAAAAAATATTTTTAGAAAGTGATGGGAAATGATTAATTTTCCTCATAATTTCAACATCATTTTACCTTAAATTTTGTAATGTATCATTTGAATTTGGCACCTTTTTGAGTGTATAAACTGCCTAATCCGCCCATGCCTAATTTCTTGAGCTAAACCAAACTAAATGTTTTCTTCGGTCTTATCTCACGCAACAGAAACAAAGCTCTTCCTTACTCTTTTCAGAAGTATTTAATTTTTAATAATTTTTAATCAGTTAATCATTGATTAACTGGAAAATTTCATAATTCATCACGTTTTTCCTAAAAATGATAAATTAACCATGCCCTAAATTCCCAACTTTCGTAAAGTAGTATAGTTTGGAAAAAAGTTCGCCTAGAAGCAAAATTTAAAAAAAAAAAGTACCAACTGGTAATATTGTGTTTTTGTTTGAATATTTAATTCTTGGTAACATTAACAGAATTTAAATAACAAATACAATCATTAATGATTAATTATGTACATTATCGTACATTAATTTGCGGCTATTTTGGCAAACTTTGTACATGATGACTAAACGTTGTTGAGAATAATCCTAATTGGTATTATTTTTCTTATATTTTTTGGTTCCGTGTGCAGTGGAAGAACTCCATAAGCGTCGTTTTTGCAAGTGTGTTTCTGCTCTTTGTAGCTTTACAAGACTGCGCTTCGGCATTAGGAGTACCCTTCCACGGGTACATTCCTCTGAGCTATGTTAAGTGAGTTAAATTATGGGATCAACGGATAATCGTACTTAAAAATACATCCTAATATTGGGGATGAGGGTGCTCTACGCGAACACAGGAATTTATTCTGTATCATATATAAGAAGATATACATAATAGAACACAATTGCATAGAGGGATTCATTATTAATTTATTACTCGTTCTTTCTTACTTCTTCAGGGGTTCTGCTCCCGAAGCAGACGAACGTCCCAACGACGTCTATTCCCATCTTCCCGTCAGAAGACGACAACTTGCCAAAGACGAAATGGTGATCTACCCTCTATTTTTCGGATTCGAACAGGGGAAAGATTCAGAACACAAAGTCTACAACATCTTCATCGTGAAGGATTTCATCACAAATAGGATGAGCAAGCAAAGATACGGACATGGCAATAATAGCTATTCATAATTTAAAAAAAAAAAAAAAAACCTTCGTTTTTAAAACCCGCATTGAAGAATAAACGTGTTCATCATAGTTCAAGTTATTGAAGATGATAAAGTTAAAATCATGATTCCTACTCGATTCGAATTCGGCCACGTAGTGGTTGGGATACATTGGGATATGTTGCGATAAGTTGGAGATTGAACTCTTCTTTTAAAATGTTTTGCTCTAAGGAAGGGAAACTCGCATAAGCAAACAAAATGTGAAACTCGCATGCCAGTAAAACTTTTTCTCTGTGTGCGTGTGTGTTTGTGTATGTGTGTGTAAATGTGTTACCATTAATTAAGCTATTGAATAAAATTAATAAAGAAAAGGATAATAAATTTAAATAAAAAAAAATATATTGCTTTAAAACAGTTCAAATTTTAGTTTTCACATTTTTGTACAAAATAAGTGCTAAACGTAATATATAGTTAGTTAGGTTTAGAGTTTAAAAAGAATTCAAATGAGTATTTTATCAGTCAGGAAATATTTATCAGAACAAAATATATTTTCGGGCATCTTAACCATTATTGTATAAATAATCATACTTTTGGCATTATATATATATATATATGTATTAGTGGTGGACCGGATGTCCGCATCATTTTTAACATCCGCATCCGCACTTCTGACTGCGGATATTACCTCTAATAAATTCTACAATTTACAATTAAATTAGCTTATAAAGTAAATTATAAGGCCCAGTCATGCAAATTTCATGTAAAGTATTAATTATTAATGAACAAACAAATATATAAACCTGAAAATATAAATAGCTGGTAACACAGAAAATTGAATGAAACTTGTTTCATTGAATTTTCTGTGGCTGAAACTCTTGAGAAAGTTATTATTTTTATCATAATGAAAACATTAATATTAATTTTAATTCTTATGCATTGCCTGCCATAATAGTAATATCACGAAATTTGAAAAATTATGTCATATATTCATAATTCTATATTATAATGATGGATTAACTAAATATCCGCATCCGCGGATATTGAAATTAAAGATCCGCATCCGCATATGCAGATGTTAAAAAACTGACATCCGGTCCACCACTAATATATATATATATATATATATATCAAGTGTGTCCTGTGATATTTAGTTTAAGTGTGACCTTTATTATTATATATAAATACAATAAAATAATGTATGTATATAATTTATTTTTAAATCTAAATAAAAAATGCGCTATATTTGTTTTTTCATATTTAAATCCTATATTTAATAATTAATAAATTCCAAGCATACTATTAAGTCGTTAAATCATATATATATAAATTTGTTAACTAAAAACTTTAATTAAAAATCTTTTTAAAAAAAATTGTCTTCAGTTTTTCTTTGAGTAGGCTACAATATTTTAAATGATAATTACATAATAGTTAAATTCTTCCGTAGATAATTACAGCAAAAACTACACCTTGTAATTATTACACTGTAATTAGTGGATGTATATTATTTGATCTTATAAAGATAATTAGAATTAAAATTTTAAAAATAATTATATAACTCGTGACGTCATAAAGATTTGATCTATGCATAACTGCATGCGTAAGATGAATCATGCTTGTAATATTATATTATATTATTCATATGCCTAATTTCATTCATGTTTATAATTAAACATTAACGATTTTAAATTTGTGTGTTTTTGATTACTTAGGATATGAAGATTCTGAAGACGTGTATGAAATTTTTTTAAAAATGAGTTTCAAAAGATGGTGATTTGTGACACACGATGCGCGGGAAGTCTGCGCAATAGGCTAGCAACATTAAACAAGAAGAGAAGAGGTATTGTATAAGGCTATCTATAAGCATTTAGCCTAATATTACTCGTCAGTAGTACATTTAATTTATATATTTATTTATATAAGTATTAGTAAGAACTGATATTTCATTATCAGAAAAACTATTTGACAATCAATCACAAATAGTTAATTCAATTAACATTACGATAACCAGCTAGGGTGTCCAGAGTCCAGACGTCCGGAGTCCGGACAGTCCGCCTTTTGAGCACTCTGTCCTCCATCCGGAGCCACCTTGAGCCGGGAGTTAATTTGTCCTCCTTTTAGGGTCTGGCTAAAAAGAATTATATAAATAGCCTCAGGTACACTTAAAATAGCGGGTACTGAAGGCTATAATAACCGTTAACGTATTTTTATTATATGTAGTTGGCAACACTGCTGATAAGCCGCATTTGTTTTGAATTTCAAGGGCAGAAATACAAAAAATAGACATCCAGACTTGGCAGTCCATGGTGAGTAGGCTACTGACTTTAGTTTGAAAAGTAAGTTAATTTGGTTAGCATTCTACAGTATTTCAATAGGAGTAAAAATGAATATTCATTTCTTTCAGTTATATTTTTTTTTTTTTTTTAAGTTCGGGAAGAACCGATTCGCCTCTATTTAAAAGGGCATATCTCAGCGGAAAAACAAAGAAAAAGTGAGAGGAAAGACAGAGGAAAAAGAAAGGGTGGAGGGGACAGTCGAAGTGGAAAAAGACCAAGGATGACAAGGACTGCAGGGTCGAGCCCCATCATCCTTGGGTGCTAGGGCCGGGAGGGCGCACGTGAAACCTCCAGGAACAAGCACGTACAAACGAGCACAAAGAGCACTCAAGAGCACGAGCTTAGAACCCCCTTGCGGGGTTTTCAGTTATATATATATATATATATATATATATGATGAATAAAACCACGAAGGGAAAAGAAACACAAAGTGGTGCTCAAGCGCTTTCGTCTAATGACATCCGCAGGATAAATATTTTTCACGTGTCACTTTCGTGAAATAATTTTCATATACATATAAATTATATAGTTACCACATACGCAGTGTCCTCCTCTTTGGAAATTTGGAAATGGCCACCCTATAACCAGCAACCATTGAACTAACCATGCTTAGTGCCTAGTGCATTCATCGTATGGTTGAATTAGCTATTTGGATTGGTGGCCAAATTGTTAGCCATGTTAGTTACAAGTACAGTATTCTTTTCTGTGTTTCTTCATAAATGTATTACCAAATATACAAAGGATTACTGTGCAGTAATCTTTGACTCGAACTGGTAAATGGAATGCGACAGTCCTAGTGAGGTACTGATTCCAAAATTTAGCCATACCGATTCTTTGCCTAGATTTTAAAAAATCCATTCCCTTCTTAAATTTGACTAATCTATTGTGAAAACTTTCAGTTTTCATATTTCTACATTTGCTTAAATGCTTTTCCTTAGCTCACCCCACTATATACGGTACTGTGGCGGATCCAGGGGGGGTGGGGGGTTCGGTGAGTTCGATCGAACCCCCCTAAATCAGAAAGCCCCGCTCCCAAAGCTAACTGACTGAACATACAAGTTATTTTACAAACAACACTAAAAGCATGTAAGTTTCATTTGTTTCAGCTAATAAACTTGAACAAACACCCCGCAAATTGCTTAAAAGCGCGTTTCTAAGAGCCTTAATTTTCCCCTAGAAGCCTTCAGCGCTCGTACCGAACCCCCCTTCCAGCGAATCCTGGATCCACCCTAGCGGTACCAGAATTTATTACTCATGTACCGTAGCTAAAATGGTGATAAATAATTTTATTACTCAGTAAAATACTGAAATAATTGGTTAAATTCCTAGTTTGGAGGCGTCCTCATAATATGCAACGCATATGTATAAGTATAAATATTATATCATTGGATAGGCAATAATTTATTTATGAAGTCCCCCTTCCAGCGAATCCTGGATCCACCCTAGCGGTACCAGAATTTATTACTCATGTACCGTAGCTAAAATGGTGATAAATAATTTTATTACTCAGTAAAATACTGAAATAATTGGTTAAATTCCTAGTTTGGAGGCGTCCTCATAATATGCAACGCATATGTATAAGTATAAATATTATATCATTGGATAGGCAATAATTTATTTATGAAGTGTGTCGGTGGATATTTTATAATTTTGTGTATTTTATAAATAAAAGAATATATTTTAAGATATATTTTTGACACCCATCGTCTCCATCAGGAGCAAATCTAAACTTTTAGGTTTCCATTTCCAACTTATCATTAATGTAACATTTCATTTCTATTGCCATCGCATCTCTATATAATCTAGGGTATTAATAGCAGGTAAGGGGTTCTATTATTATTACTATTATTAATGCCTGGGTTAGATCAAATAATGCCCGGTTTAGGTCGACTGATGCCTGAGTTGGGTTCAGGCATGAGGCAATTACTTGGTCAATGTAATTAATTACAATTACTTAACATATTCTCAATTACAGTTACTGTAGATGGCGAAATACTTAATTACATTTACAAAGAATTAAATTCTTGGAGCTATTGAAGAATAGGGACCCCAGCCTTCTTTAGTTAGGCTTATAAGGCTAACTAACGAAAATATCACGACCTAACCTAACCACTCGTTAGGGTAACTGTACGCCCTTGACGATTGGTTAGGTTAGGTCATGATATTTTCGTTAGTTAGCCTTATAAAGCTAACTAAAGAAGGCTGGGGTCCCTATTCTTCAATAGCTCCAAATTCTTTTCGTAAATGCTCAAATTTTTCTACCTGGATATTTCAATTCCATATTATTATTAGGTCAATAAGATGTACTCTTTTTTTCATCATTGCACGAAACTGTATTTTTCATGAAGCAGTTCTTGCTATGGACAGTTGGACAGTGGACATAGACAAAAGAACTGGCACTTATTTTATCAAAATAATAATGGCAAAAAACTGGCTCTTTAGTTAGGAACATTTGAAATAAAGGGAACATTTTATTTCAAAAAGAATAATATTTTATTTCAAAAGAAAGCTCCCCGAGACATGATGAGCGAGTAGTTTAAACTATAAGTATAACCCATTAATTTTAATATTCATGTAATTGACTGTAATTGTGTCAGTTAACTTGGTTTCCCAGTGTAATTAATTACAATTACATTTTATATAGTCAATTACAATTACATTTTAGGTAGTCAATTACATGAAAAAAGTAATTAATTACAATCAATTACAATTACAAACTACAGTTATCCCATGCCCGGTTAAGTTCGGTTCTTTTTCCCCCATCACAACGTTCATATATAAATTATTTCCAATCCAATGGTGTAACTTTTATGCATGTGCAGTAAAAATTTGGACACCTTTAAATTAGGAACTTATCTTCTTTCTTCAACAATTTAAATACCAACAAAATTTTTCAAGGACCTGGTAGCCTATTTGAATAAGAAAAATGGATATAATAGAATTTAGGGACCTATTTGAAGAATGGGGACCCCAGCCTTCTTTAGTTAGCTTTATAAGGCTAACTAACGAAAATATCATGACCTAACCTAACCAATCGTCAAGGGCGTACAGTTAACCTAACGATTGGTTAGGTTAGGTCGTGATGTTTTCGTTAGTTAGCCTTATAAGCCTAACTAAAGAAGGCTGGGGTCCCTATTCTTCAATAGCTCCGAATTTAGGTTTATAAAATTATTAAAATATTTAAAATAAAGTCATCATAATAAGGTGGTTTAATATAAAAATTATGAAATACAACTTAATATAGAATTATTATTAATATTATTATTATTATTATTATTTTTTAATTATTTTTTATTATGATTTTTATTTGTGGGGCCACTTGAAAGCCAAAGTGTACGAGGTCAAACTTCAGAACATTTTCCACCTTAAAGCACGCATTGTGGAGGCGTGTCAAGAAATTTCTGCGACTGTGATTCAGAAAGTGCTGTCGCAGTGGAGATTGCGTCTTCAACTATGTGTGCGACACAACGGCGGACACTTTGAACAGATTAGGAGATTACAATAGTTTATAATATTTAGAGATTAGCTAGTTAGAGAAAATGTAAATTTATTATTAACTTAACTTATTAAGCTTTTTCTTTATCGCGAATGGAAAGTGTATTTTATACAAATACAGAGAAATGAGTATAAATTATCATAAATTGCTTTTTTTTATGTTCAATTTTCTATAAATATAAATTCTGTTTTGTAATGAAAATGTTAAAATTTCAAAGAATTGGCAAGAGAATCGGCTAAATTCGGCCGATGCCGATTAATCGGTACATCGCTAGCGACAGACCCGAACTGTGATTATCTCCTTGAGACCTAAGCTAATATCTCAAGTTTAGGAACATTTATTCCAGAAGATGAACAAGTCACAAATTACTATTGACACGCATCCATTAAGTTGAAATAGGCTAAGTTAGGTTAGTTTAATTAACTGTATGTTATGTTAAGTTAGATTATTAAGAAGTGAAAATATTGTCCTTTGAATATCTAGTTTATAGGGCTTACCATTTGAAGACTGGTTTAGTTTCTGTACTAATAGGCTTTCCACTTTAAATTAAGTTGCTCCAAGCCATGGTTTGTAATTCACCACGGAAGGAGGAGGCGGTGTAGTTCCGTCTTTGTAGTAGACTTTCCTGAAACTTAGAGAAGCGCAGGCAAGGCGAACTGTCGCAGTAGGAGGAGAAGGATGCTTCTTCAGCCATTCTTTGAACGCCATTTCATTCTTGTTTTTCTTTTCTGAAACAAGTTTTTGTGCCTCTTCAAGTTTTCTTGTTTCCTGAAAAATTATTTAGGTTATGTTAATCTTAAAAATTAAATATAAATAACCGCAAAACGTTACTTACTGTCCAGACAATCCGTGTTTAAGGACAGAGTTCTTAACAATTTGGTAATGCGTTAAATTAAGTTAGATTAGGCTAGGTTAGGTTAGTAATTAAGACTCTATTGACTATTTCGCAACACACTCGGGATAGTAAAGTTTACCTAGATAACTTACATTTATTTATATACCAATGTATTTTACATCTTAAATGTTATCCATATAAAGAAAGAAGGTAGACGTATATAGGCCATACTTACAAAAACGTACCTTCTAGTTTCTTCTCTTTCGAGTTTGGTTTTGGACTCCATCCATTTCTGACTTCTCTCTTGTTTTTTTTCTCTATCTTTTGTTTCTTGTTTTTTATTTTTTCTTCGGAAAGTTTGATTTCATTTCTCTTTTTTTGGATTTTCTCAATTTCTTTTTTGTACTTGTCCAAATACCAGTTTTCCCATGGACCCAGTTTTTCTGTTTCTTTTATAGTCACTCTGTCTCGTCTTTCTTCTATTCTGCCTTTTCTCTCTTCCGTTTCGTTATGTTCCTTTTCTTTAGACGTCGATGGAGCGCGTGAGGTAGTCCTACCCGAAGACGAAGTCTCTGATGAAGAGTGAATTTCGGAAAGTTGTGATCTTGTACAAGATTTTTCTTCTGTCGAATATTCCGACTGACGAGATAACACTAAATTACCCTCGTCGAGTTTCTCCTGAACTGACAGAGGTGAATTATCTCGACTTTCCTTAACCCGTTCCTGCGGAAGTTTAGAGTTGCTTATATCCTTTGGGTGTTGGTTCGATAAAGCGTCGGAAGTCTGATATTCCGCAGTTGAGTGAACGTTTCTTTTATCTTCTTCCGAACACTTAAAGTTGCTACCCAACTGAAAAGAGAGTTCATTTTTGTTCCATTGTGGAGTGGCTTTCCCGATATCGCGTGACGTTATTTCTTTTGAAGGTGTTTCGCCAGTAGGAGACAAGTCGAAAAAATCATCCATTATTAGTTATTACGTATTAAAACTATAAGAACTTCCATCCAAATAAACCAAAATTTCGAGTCTAGTTATCACTTAAACTGTTGTATTCGATAATGAACGATATAACAAATCACACATTAGTTTTCATCTATTAGTTTCACTGAATATGTATGGATACATTAACGATAAACAAAATAAACATTCTTTACGGCTCGTGACCACGGCAGTATTATGTCGCAACTGGAGTGAACTATCCATCCTGAAACACACTCCAATACTGAGTTTAAAATTTGTGTAGCTTAAATGTCATCGCGGAGCATAGTATGATCAATAGCCTCATCGGAGTGCCAGGCATGTGCCATGCTATTTTTATCAGCACTTGGAACGGTTTATCGATTTCATCTTCGATATCGAATAACTCTTGCTCACGGATAGGCATATTATATTATATTATTATTATTATTACACACACGCACATATATATATATATAATATACTTCCACACAATAAAGAAATTGACTGGTAGATAAATGGGTACCCAGAGTAGCTTAGTGGTTAAGACGCTGGGCTGCTGGTGGGGCGTGGTTCGGATTCCACGTTAAACTGTAGGTCTAAGGCAAAGTGACAAACTTAACCCCTCGTCAGCATGAACAATTCGGCGGAAGCAAACCCAAGGTGAGTGTGTGTGTGTGTATCTTTTTGCAATAGAAAATCTGTCTACAGAGAAAATTAGTACATGGTTTCAAACTTTCAATAAGTTATTTGTTATATGTTGTGAGAACAAAAGAATATTTTGTAGGTATAGTTTAAATTTATACAATAAATTTTATTTAATTAAACTTAAACGTACAAACACAGACTTAATAGCTATTTTCATGTTCTTTTATATTTCAAATAAAAAATTAAAGTAAGTATATAGCCAATAAAATACTTTCTAAAATGTTATAAAAAAACAGAAAATTATCCAGCATTCGGGCATTATAAGAGATTTTATATGAATTAATGTTAGGTATCGGCCCTGGAGTAAGGTTCGCCAGTTAATTTATTTTTGCAGTCCGGGTATACGTTTCTGTCGGGCTATATGAAGCCCTCCTAAGAAGAAGTAGCTAAGCGATAGAAGTAAAAAATGACGGAAAAAACGCAATTAAACTTAGTTGTACCAATTTGAAAGTGGAATAACTTTTGAACTTCTGAAGCTATTTCGACGAAATATCTTCAGAAGTTCAAAAGTTATAAAACTTTCAAATTGATATAACTTTCAACTGCGTTTTCTATCGTTTTTTACTTTTGTCGCATAGCCACTTCTTCCTTGGAGGGCTTCATATACAGTAGCGTTTGGCCCAAAATTTAACTTATGAGCCAACGTGTATTTGTTTTATATCGTTTCGTTCATGGCCAAATGAAAGAGACATTCTTTTACTTCCGTATTAGTAAGGTTAGGTTGGATCAGTCGAATTCTCGGGCAGGTTTAAAAGAGACTAAAAAAAAAAATTAACGCACTCGAAAGAGAGACCATCATTGGTTTGGCCCAAACGAGACGATAAGAAAAGAACACATTTTGGCGTAAATGCTAAATCACAGTTTCTGTAACTCCACAAGGTACACTACCCACACCCTTTCACCGAGTGCTTTCGTAATGTGGTCAACATTGTTTTATCGAATTAACTTAAAATCACCATTATAAATCTCCGAATGAAAACAAAATTTAAACTTAACAAAATGTCAAAGTTTGACCCCATTTTAAAGTAAATCCTATAATCACTGTATGTGTTTATTCCCAGCAGTCCATATAAAATCTGTCGGGGGTCCGAATCCGGATCACTAACTGTCTATTGTGACCTTTGACCTAAAGAGTATCAAATATTTTTAACTTTTTTATATACATTTCTTAATAGTTAAGAGCATTCAGGGTTAGGAAATTACGTCATATTCGAAATCCCAACTACACCATGATAGGCTTTGTTAAAATACTTATTAATACGTAATTTATGTTAAACTAATAAATGACTCCTAATCATCATTATCAATTAATGTGATCGTAGAGCATGACGAAAGAAGCTCTTCTGCATTATTTGATCCCTTTTAAGTTGGTATTTAATCGGATAAAATTTTAATATAATTTTAGAAGTCTTGATAAAATATGTAAAAAATTTAATCGTAAATTATTAAAATTCCACATTAAAGGTTAATATGATCGTAAGGCACGACAAAAGGAGTTTTTCTTTTTTATGTAATACAGATAAAACTATTTTTGAGCAACATTTAAAAAAGCTGCAAACCGGTTTTTGAGGAGTCGATTATTTTTGCTAAGACGAAACGAATACATATATATGTAAAGAACGACGCTTGTGTAGAAGAGCGTTTCGCACAAGATGAGGAGGGAGAACGAGCAAATGAAAAATGAGCTACCTCCCAGGAATCGAACCCGGGATCATCCAATTGCCGGTCGGATATGATAACCACTACACCAAGACCCCGACTAGTCAATACTCGTAATTCTCCTACATACGAGCGGAATCAAATGCCCTGAGGGGGCACCTTCGCATGCCGTACATATATACATTTTAACTGCAAACAACACACAGTATAATTAATGTTCTCCCTCCTCATCTTGTGCGGAACGCTCTTCTACACAACCGTCGTTCTTTACATTAATTATACTGTGTGTTTGCAGTTAAAATATATATATTAATATATATATATATATATATATATATATAGGGTGTCCCAAAAAAAACTATATACTCTTATAGCATCATATATTTTATAATTACAAAAAAAATAATATATTGTTATAGCAATTGCCAATGAAAGGTAAATTAGTAATTAATCTAAGTGATCAAAATGTTATAGCGAGTTGTTTGCATATAAAATTTAATTAACTACGCCAAGTGCTCAAAATGTTCAAAATGCCGCCGGAGAACATTTTGAGCACTTGGCGTAGTTAATTAAATTTTATATGCAAACAACTCGCTATAACATTTTGATCACTTAGATTACTAATTTACCTTTCATTGGCAATTGCTATAACAATATATTGTTTGGGTTTTTTAAATTATAAAATATATGATGCTATAAAGAGTATATAGTTTTTTTGGGACACCCTGTATATATATATATATATATATATATATATATATATATATATATATATATATATATATATATATATAAAATGTGACGTATTTTGGGAGTTCCTTTTTTTAAACGTTTATTTAAAAAAAAAAAAAAAAACGTTTTTTCATTTTTTTTTAATGTTCAAAAGTAATTTTATTTAAAATATAAACGTAAAGTAATGAAATAATGTAAAGAACTTTCTCTTAACATATTTTAGAAGCATATTAACTCTTATTGTTGAATGTACAGTACTTTAATTATTTCATACGGTGTTGCTAAAACAAACTGGTACTTTGCTAATAGTAAAATCTAAGTACACTAATTACTCTTCATATCGTGCTTATGTACAGTACAGTACAGTGTGCAATTAATTTCCCTACAGACCTTTTTTAATTGCATATTAATAAGCACTATGAGATAGCCTATCATGGTCTCCTTCAGATTTTGCATACTTTCCTGTCCCTCACCTACTAATTATTTAAAAGAAGAGTCGAAAATACTGTATTAGATATCCACAAGGGCAGTTTCTCAACCTGTTTCTCAACCTGTTTCTCTATTTTTCCAGCGAAAATTACAAAAAACTATTATGGAAAAACGGACAGACTATTTTTTTTTAAGTGAAAATCTCGTATAATGTTACCATTTTTAGTTGAAGTTATTTCTGTTAGTCATAATCTTCATAACTGTTAGTCTATGTTTTTCAATGGATACACCCGTGCCTGATTTGCATTTCTTATTCTTTTTATATTCGCTTGAATAGACTACACACAAAGTAATAAAGTAATTTCATTGCTTTGTTTTAATCGCAACCATTGATGAGAAGCCCAATTCGCGTAAGTTTGAGGTTGCAGATGGAATTAAAACTTTCAATGCTTCTCTAGACGTCCAGTCCTGGATACTGACTTTGCCATGCTATCCAAAATGTTGGGGGAAAGTGGGATAAAACAGGGGGTGGTTTTATTGCTCGGGTGGTGCTTCTATCTATTTGTTAATCTAGTTGGGTTTTTTTTACATTTAGCAACTATTTTAATGACTACATAGATGCTTATCCGTAATTTTTATTTGAAATTTAAAGGAAACTGAAAAAAACTATTAGGATTTATATATTTAAAATGTTTTATACGTTTTTACAACATAGGAAAAGTAAATTATTAAAACTATACATTTAATTTAAATGGAAATTGAGTTTCTATTGGATAAGTAAAGAGAGGAGGGGAACGGGATTAAAAAAATCAGTATGTAAAGAAAGATTTTTTATTGCAAAACTCTTAATATATATAAACTCAGTTTTAAGGTGAAACCCTTTTTTTTTTTTTTTTTCATAAAAATGAGTCAAAATGGGTACGACTCAAAACCTGTGATTTAGATTTTTTTTTAAATTAAAAATTGGCACATTTTTGCCGTCATTTTCATTTCATGGCAGAACTATGCAATAAATAACTATATATGTAGATAGTTTTTACTAGCAAATAATCACCATATCTTACACACACACACACACACACAGATATATATATATATATATATATATATATATATATATATACAGGGTGGGCCGTAAGTTTCCATACATAGGAAAATTTAAATTATGGTCTTCACGTGCGTCGGTATTTGGATCAGCAGTTTCCGGATGCTTGGATTGGTCGGCGTGGTCCTGTGGAGTGGCCTCCCAGATCCCCAGATCTCACCCCCCTTGATTTCTATCTTTGGGGGCACTTGAAGGCTATGGTGTATCAGGAAAAGATACGAGACATAAATCATCTAAAGGAACGTATCACCAACGCCATTACAAGCATAACGTCAACTGTGCTAATGCGTGTTCATCAACAGTGGGGAACACGTATTGAAATGTGTTTTCAAAACAATGGCAACCATGTAGAGCATATTATATAAATAAAAATGGTTGTCCATAAAAAAATGTTTATTTTTCCTATGTATGGAAACTTACGGCTCACCCTGTATATAATATATATATATATATATATATATATATATATACAGTATATATAAGATAGCAGTAAACAGAACAAAGAGAGTAACTGGGCGGATACTGAGAAACTTTAAACGAAGGGATAGGGGATCACCTGAAGATCCGTCACCCCAGCCTTTTTTAGTTAGTTTTATATGGCTAACTAACGAAAATATCACGACTTAACCTAACCAGCCGTTAGGTCACCTGTACGCCCTTGACGATTGGTTAGGTTAGGTCGTGATATTTTCATTAGTTAGCCTTATAAAGCTAACTAAAAAAGGCTGGGGTGACCGATTTTCAGGTGATTTTCAAAAGATGATGAGACGCCTGGCTCAGAACAATCCCCGATGAGCCGGGCGTACCTGGCTATGTGAGGTGGAGCGTACAAGAAACCAACTCACTACTTCACCAGGCCAACTCGAGAGGAGGGGCAACAAGCTTGACCTTCGTGAAATGAGGAAACATCGCAACGCAACATTTGAAAGGTTGAAAGGAAAGGTGTGTGTGTGTGTGTGTGTCGGACAATACATAATTTGAAATGGGAACCAGTTTTGGATAAACCTTTTTACTTCCGACTTTTTTTGTTTATACGGTAGGGGTAGGAAGCTTCTTTTTTTTTTTCCCCCGACCACACCCAGGTACCAAGTGAAAATTTCCAATGTCAGATTTTATGCGTTTCCGCTGTAGCCTGTAAAGACGATATTCGGATGCGTGTTTCTCTAATTTCCAAAATTAATATTTGAATATGGAATGAATATTTATTGTTATTTTTGTTATTATTGTTATTATAAGGAAAGAGGGACTTTGCCTGTTTATGCTCTCTCTCTCTCTCTCTCTCTTCTCTCTCTCTCTCTCTCTCTCTCTCATGTTTGATATAAATATGTATTTAATATGTATTTAATAATAATCCAGGGTATGAGTAGTTCGCAGCATCATTGCCAAATACACAGAAGGTCAACGTATTATCGAGGCTTCCGTACGTAGTTCATCACTACTGGAAGTAACACTGCTTTGTGTTACAATCCAATGAGTGGTCAATTTCATGAGCATTTCCTTGCTTGCGTGTGTGGAAAGAGAGAGAGTAATTTATTAATCTATCTAATTCATCTTTCGAGGTTTAAGAGCTTCTTTCTTAAGGAAGGGCAAGTGTTATGCTTCCATTTTCACTCCAGGAAATGTTCATTACTTTAAAACAAGAAAAAAATAAATAAATAAATAAATAAAAACGTCGGAAAATCCTGCGGTTTTTTTTTTTTTTTTTTTTTTTTTTTTTTTTTTTTTTATGAAGTCATGGAGGACAGTTGAAGTTGAGGCGCCATTTTACGATAATTGAGCGCTTTCTTTGCCTTTGAGTGGTTTTCTTTCTGCACATACACACGCATTTTATATATATATACAGTATATATATCAGTTTACTGCAAATATTTTGCCCTATAAACTGTTAGCTTGGAAGGAATGGCATCGTTAGCCTAAAGAAGATATTGCATGCATTAGATGAGTATTTAACCGTTTTGGCACTGTTACCACTTGAGCTAGCCAACAAAACTGTAATTACCCCGCATCCCCCACCCTCCCCTTTTTAAGTGGCAAAAATGAGAAAAGGAAAATTGGGAAAGAATAACAAAATTTTTAGTAGAACTATAACTCAGCTTCTTTTTTACAGTGACGCCAGCTCGTTACCCCGAAAAAAGGCCGAATTCCCTCTGGGGGTAATTGGACCTGGTCAGATACCACTGCATTAGATTGGCCATTTGCATGAACAGTTTCTGATCCCTAAAGGATAGGATCTTCGCTCATCTGTAAACAGTTTCAGATTAGGGTGGACAACCTTGCATTGGCTTCTTAATATTTCGCATCCAAGTTTTACGATTAATTTGGAGTATTGTGGGGGCCTTCATATATGTCTTATAATAATTGAACGTTTCATTAATCTTTCAGTACCTATACCGTACATATTCTGCTTGTCACTAAAAAGTTCCAATTGGAATTCATAAAAAGCTCAGTCTATACGGTTTGTGGTAAAAATGCCACATGGTAAAAATACCAGAGGTAAGAATGCCACATGGTAAAAATGCCACAGGTATTAATGCCACATGGTAAAAATGCCACAGGTATTAATGCCATATGGTAAAAATGCCACAGGTATTAATATTAATGCCACATGGTAAAAATGACAGAGGTATGAATGCCATATGGTAAAAGTGCCATAGGTTAGGTGAACCGAGATCGGATACATGTAACTAAAAGTATAGTAATACTAATATACTATTATTATCAATTCTATACACTATGTGTACTGTGGCATTTTTACCCTTGGCATAATTATTACCTATGGCATTTTTACCTACAGTCGTATCTACCTATCGTGCAACACATTTCTTTCCAGTTGATCCTTAGTAGTTCTGAACTTTACTTTCCAGGGTTATTTCAGTTATTTCAGCTTTCAATGATTTCTGATCCATTTTCCATTTCAGGCATTATCAAAAATTTCATAATGATTTCCTACAGCAGGGAAAACACACTGAATTAACCATTGAGATTAGAACAAAAATATATCACTCTCAAAAACTTGAGTTAAAATTAATTAATTTTAGTAGTCCAAATAATTCCCATGTATAGTCCCCTGTTTAGCCCTCTCCGAGATGTGGAGGCAACGCAGTTCTTCTTTCTCCCGCACCCTCCCCCTCCCTCTCCTCCCCCCCTCTCAGGTGTTGTCATAGTAATACTTTTATTTTTTGAAAAACCATTGACTGAATAAATATATGTTCACGGTAGTTTTGGTGGTAATGCTAGGACGACTATGTATTTTATTCATGCATTATTTCTAGATTTAGGGAATAGAGTAGTTAGGTTATTTCACAAACGTGGGATACTTTAAAAACTTTCAATCATAGGATTTTGATGTGGTCATGTTATAGTTAAAGTGTAAGATAAGTTGTAGTATCGACTTTTCCTCCACGCAATAACATTTCTGTTTAAAGTTCATGCATCATCAACAAATGATTATCCAGAAAAAAGGTCTATCCATGGAGAGATAATGATAACATAGTTCAATTTTTGGAGCAAGTGTAGTTTACGACCCCCTGACGCCATAGGGGATACAAACTACACTAGGTCAAAGTTGGGGAACGTAAACTAAACTAGGATCTTTAGATATTTTTTAAATGAATCCATCAAATAAAACGTTAAAACTAACGAAAATATTACGACTTAATCTAACCAATCATCAGTGTGTGTGTGTGTGTGTATATATATATATATATATATATATATATATATATATATATATATATATATATATATATATACATACACCTTACCTTTCAACCTTTCAAAGGTTCCGTGCGATGATTCCTCATTTCACGAAGGTCAAGCTTGTCGCCCTTCCTCTCGAGTTGGCCTGGTGAAGTAGTGAGTTGGTTTCTTGTACTCTCCACCTCACATAGCCAGGTACGCCAGGCTCATCGGAGATTGTTCTGAGCCAAGGGTCTCATCTTCTTTTGAAGATGTCCACTGCAACACCATTCGTGTTCCTTAGGTCTTTGGGCAGCTGATTAAACAGTTTTGTGTCCTCTCACAACAAAACTATTTTCTTTCATGGTTAAGGATGTCCCCTGTCTCGCCTTTAATTTGGGAACACGACACAGTCTCCCTTTTCTACTTTCCACCGTTGTAAGAGTAAGATTAGGGACTAGTTTCTCCATTATTTTCCAAGTGTAAATAATATATATATAAAATATATAAATTGACGATTGGTTAGGTTAAGTCGTAATATTTTCATTAGTTTTAGCGTTTTATTTGATTAGATATACGCGAACAAAGTTGGGGAACGCAAACTACACTAGGATAATGTAGGGGAACGTAAACTACACTAGGCACCACAGGGGGGACGTAAACTACACTTGCTCCCAATTTTTTGTTACAAAAATAAACATGAATCGAGTAAATTTAAGAATTTTCTTAAGAACATACAAATCATAATGTTCACATTATAAGGAACTGACAATTGTTCAAGTAAATAAATATATATTTACTACATCACAACCATAACATTATTATACACAATTACTCAATACATGGTCCATCCTCCATTATTATTAATGACCTCTCATAACATATTTGGAACAGATGCCACGTGATTGTAGATGATTCCTGAGTTCGTGCGGAAAAGTTTCCACTCTGCCATGGTGTGTTTCAGCAGGTGCCGAGATGTCCGTTCCTGCTCCACGTTTGCCCACACATTTTCAATGCGGTTTAATTTCTGCCAGCTCTCTGATGCCGTACAGGCGCACCCATCCTCACACGTTGCGGGTCACGTGTCCACTCCTTGACACTTCAAATATGTGTTGGCGGGCATATCTCGTATTGTCTATGTTGGGCCGTCCAAGTTACGTCACTACCATATACGAGTTGTAAGTCGGTATAACTGAGATAATCGTGATTTTATTTTTTAACTAATGCAAGAAGTGTCCCTTTCTTTTTCTATATAAATTATAGTCGATTGCAACAATATTACTATTACATCCTTTGTATAACAATCGTTAATCATATTACTCTTTTCTCTGTTTAAGAATATTATCTATTTTATACGTTGCATTGGAAACTGATGGAAAGAATATGTGGTAGGCTCCAGTGGCGTAACAAGCGTGGTTCAGGTGGTTCACCGGAACCAGGCCCCAAGCAATCTTGGGCCAAAATGCCACGTGCTCTGCTATCAAAACATCAGCAGTTTATATTATATAAATACATAACAATTTTGATTTAAATATTAATAACTATTTATTTTTATAGATTATATTTATAATGTAAAAAAATATTTAAACTTATTTTATAAAATTTCCAAATATGTAATTATTAATTAAACAGTTGGATGTTCGACGGAGACAGGAGCTCGTGAAGAAGAGCACTACTGGATGTTCGATGGAGACAAGAGCTCGTGAAGAAGACAGCACTACTGCATGTTCGAACGATGATCTATGTGACCGCGGTAACTACCCATTCGATTCACAACCGACAGCTAATCAACGCCGTTTTATCATTGAAAACGGCCCGAACCAACCTGTGTTAGATTTTTCGAAGAATCTTAACGGGCGTCATTTCAGTGCATCGTATTATGTATCAGCATCTGCGGGAGTGCCCGTCCAACGATTGTGGCTATGTTATTCAAGAAAACAAGACATTTATTACTGTGAGCCTTGTTGGCTTATGGGCAATCGAAGCGGTTTGAATCCAGTTTGGAAGTAAAAAAAGGCGAAATATTTCGCTATCATGGTCGATACCACTCAGGATATTTCGAAGATAGATCAAATGAGTTTGGTGTTGCGGTACGTTACCATCGAAGTTAACGAGCGTGGAGTTCCTACTAAGCTTTAGTCAACGAAACATTCGTTGGTTTTACTCCAGTTTGTAACCACACTTCTGAAGCGCTCACGAAAACGATTCGAGATCGTCTCAACGATTTGGATTTGCGACTTGATAACCTTCGAGGGCAAGGTTATGATAGCGCTGCAAACATGTCTGGGTGCTATTCCGGAGTTCAAGCCGAAATCAAGAAGATTCAACCAAATGCGGAGTTCGTTCACTGTGCAGCGCACAACTTGAATCTGGTTATGAAGGATGCGGTACGCAGCATTACGGAAGCGCGTAACTTTTTTGATCTGATCGACAAAATGTATGTATTCTTTGGAAACAGTACAGCGCGTTGGAACACTCTCAAGGCGCTTTCTACTGGCAATGTGACGCTGAAGCGACTATGCCCAACCAGGTGGTCGTCCAGCTTAGACGCCCTAAACAGTCTGAGAATTCGATTTTGTGATGTGCTAAAGGCACTCTCGACGCTAATTTTGCGAAATGGTGATCGTGAAGAGTGCAGTGTTGCGGTATCATTACGAAAGTAGCTTGAATTGTTCGAGACAGTTTTTCTGATTGTAATGTTCACGAAGATCCTGGGTCCGATCGATGTCGTTTCTAAGATGCTACAAAGTAGCGATGTTGATCACAGTGTATGCGAAGAAGTGTTGAGCAACATCTTGGAAAAAATGAAGAGCTTACGGAACGATTTCGATGGCACGAAGCAAGAAGCTGCAGAGCTGGCTGCCCATTGGGGAATTACAGCCGACAAATTCGTGGACAAGCGAGTATCAAAAGTGAAACGATATTTCGATGAGTTGGCAGAAGACGCACGGCTCACAGATGCAGAACGGAAATTCAAAGTTGAAGTATACATTGGCGTGATCGACACCATAATTGGACAGCTGGGCGTTCAATTTCGCGGGATGAAGACTACTGTCCAGAAGTTTAAGCCGATTTTTCCGTCGTTTTTGAAATCGGCTACAGATGATGAGTTACGTAGTTCAGCACATGAGCTTCCAAGCAAGTATTCATCTGATCCTTCAGCAGATCTTCCTCAACAACTTGTCACTTTACGTACATGTTTCCAAGAAACTCCGCAGTCGATTTCAACTGTGCTTGAACTGGCACAGTGTCTAATTGTAGACAGCAATGCACAAAGCAGCTTTCCTGGTGTTATCACTTCTCTTTTGCTATTTTTAACATTGTCAATCACGGTTGCGTCATGTGAGCGCGCGTTTTCGAAACTGAAAATAATCAAGAACTATTTGTGATCGACAATTTCTCAGCAAAGATTATCAAATTTGGCAGTGATATCGATCGAATCTGAAAGAGCTAAGCGGTTGGACATCTCTGATATCGTGAACAAATTTGCCAATGCAGAAGTTCGCAAAGTGAACTTCAAATAACTACTGCGTGTTTGCTGTGCAATTGTTTATGCAATTTTCTGTGCGCCTGTAGGCGTTTTTTTTTTTTGACGAATCAATAAATGGCCTGCTTTGAAAATCATTTCATTTTTATGTCGATAGGCCCCATTCGGATGTCCTGAACCAGGGCCCCCAACCTGGTTGTTACGCCACTGGTGGTAGCGGTATATAGAGCAGTGTTTCAAGAATAAAAAATAGTGTGGGAGTATTTACACACACACACACACACACACACACACACTCACTATCCACCTCTCGCTCTGACCGGATGCTACCCCTGTCCTCCCTCCCCCTCCTCATGCGGTGCTGCCACATCTCGGAGAGGGCTATATAGGGGTGGAGCGCGACTATTGAGGGGGACTGTACAGTGTACATGTGGGTAGGATGCCATCATTTTAATTTCCATTTGATTGTATATCATCACCTTTCCATTTTTTTTAGTTCTATAAATTGAGAATAACCTACGTTACATAGGATCTATTTGGACCATCTACATTAGTTTTAACTCTCTAGTTTTAGAGCGTAATCATTCTGCATAAACAGGGTAATAGCCAAAGAAAAATTACAACAGATTTGAATATACACGAGGGTGCAGTACGAGAGAAATGCTATTTAGATTTCTGGTGCCATAGATAAGGGAACCCAACAGCAAGAACTGAAAAGCAGGCTCGCATTATTCAAAGTTTGTTCTTTCAAGACAGTACCGAGTGGAATCAAAGGCTTTTCTTCTCATCAATTCCCCGCTTCTTTCTGACTTTCTTCAATCCCTCTCTCTTTACTATCACTATTCTAACGGACACTGCTTTTCTGAACTCTAACTGTATGACTCCCCCTTTAAGGAGAGCATGCAGTACCAGACTTTCGACACATTCTCATCCCTTTTCTGTCTAACTCTGACGCAAGGGTTAATCGATATTCTCAATCTTTCATCTACTCAACCGGCAAAATCTGGAACAACCTTCCTCAATCCATTTTTCCCCCTTGTCTTGAAACACATAGTGTCCAAGCATCTCGAAAAGTTTAAATCTTGATTTTGGCTCTCTTCTTTTTCTTCTAAGCGGGGATGAGGATTGGTTTTGCGAGCATTCGCTCTTGGCCCCTCCTTCCTACATAAAAAAAAAGTGCGGATGTGCTGAAGAAGCGTGGAATTTTTGTCAACGGCTCCAAAATTATAATAATGCTTGAACGGGGTTTTAAGGAAAGGTCCTTATCAGAAGACCTCATTAGTGGAACTAAGAAGAAAAAGAGAGGCTAACGTTTTGGGGAAGTTGAGAGGTAGCGTTGTGAAAAGATTTGCATCTATAGATCTAACTGTGTCAGTAAAATTGAGGAACATAGGGCTTTTCAGTGCAGCAAGAGTTGGCGATCTGGTCAGAATTAGTCACACGAAATACTGAGTTATACTCACGTCTTACCGATTTTAGTTTGCTGCAAAAGAATCATTCAGTAAACTAATAATGTTCGAATCTTGGAACTTTTCATTTGCATTCGTGTTAAAAATTATTGTGCAAAGAAATTAAGGCAACATCTGCCAACGTTTCAGTATAATCACTGTATTCTCTTCAGCGAATTTAAACACGTGAAATAAAGAAATGATGCACACCCACAAGGAAAAAGCAAAAGCAACTCCAATTTCTTTCCTGTATTCAACAGTACACCTCTTCAGGGAAGAAGGGGTACTGTTATATATATATATATATATATATATATATATATATATATATATATATATATATATATATATATACCGTACACACGAAAATTATTTCACGCGAGTAACACGTGAATACTATTTATGGTGAAACTAACCACGAATGAAAAAGAAAACATAAAATAGTGCTGAAGCGCTTTCGTCTAATGACATCCTCAGAAACATTCAGTATTCCTGAGGATGTCATTAGACGAAAGCGTTTGAGCACCATTCTGTGTTTCCTTTCCTTCGTGGTTTTAGTTATCATAAATATTTTTCACGTGTTACTTTCGTGAAATAATTTTCATATATTCATATGTATTAAAGGTGTACCAGAATTCCGGTTCCAGTTCCTGCTGGCCGGAATCCCGGCCATTTATTGTGAGTTCCAGTTCAGGCCGGAACTCTGTCTAATATCAGGCCAATCTGGAATCATTCAGTTTTTAATGATATTAAATAAAAAACAAAAACAAAGAAAATAGAATTATTTATAAACAGATTTTGATATATTTATGCAAAGTCCGTAGCCATTCCTTTGGCTACTTGCACGTATCAAATAATAAAATATACGATAAAACGTTCAAAATTTTCCTTGCTAGGTAGTTTTTTTATATTGTTTGATGATAATAAAACAAAAATTATAAAACTGCTTTTATTTTGAAATTGCCATTTTTCATAAGTTTTGTATATATTCATTCGCTAAATTATATAAACAAAACTTCCTTAATTAATGTTTTCCTCTAAAAGAAACACTAGATTTACATTGAATTATGAACACAGCATAGAAAAGAGTGGAAGAGAAAAATCAAAAGACACTAACTACTGTTTACAAGGACAAAAACTGTGCTTCAATAGTTGAAATATACCTCAATAATACATATATTTGAAATTATAAACCTACTAGTTAGGGCATAAGTTAACACATAAGGTTCCGGCAGCCGAATATTCCGGCTTCCTGCCGGAACTAAAATTTGTTGGCCGGATATTCCGGTCAAAAAACTGGTTCCAGTACACCTCTAATATATATATATACCCTTGTACCCTGTGGTGAATGGACGTGTTGTTTTGCTCTCTCTATTTAACACCCAAATTAGAAGGGAATAATCTACTCGGCGGTTTATTCTGTTTGCACCCGAAAGTGTATAAAGTATCAGTGAATCCGTGCATATAAATTATAAAGTGAATTTCATTAAAATAAAGAAAGTGCAATATAGTTTACATAATTTATCACCAATTTTAACGTATATATTCAAAACGAAATACGGTTGGCATTCGAGAAAGTTTGAAACAAAGCAGGAAAAAGGTCATAAAACACAAAGGTCAGAAACCCTCGAAATACCCTCGACCATCGAAAGGAAGGAAACAGAAATAAAAAATAAATAAAGAATTTGTGTGGGTATTTCTTCTTAAGCTAATTAAGGAATATCATGGATATGGGTCCAAATTCTCACTTAATCTGTAATTTGTGCAATTTAGTAACAACGGAAAGCCTAGCGATTAGGTGTGATTTCTGCCAACGATTAAACGACTTTAACTGCATGAATTGGAATGATCGGGAAATAACTCTTGTCTCGAACGCGAAACAAGTCGTGGGGATCAAATTTCTATGTGGCGCATGTACACAGACTGTAAATTCTTTCGCGGTCTTTAAAGAAATGGAGATAGCAGACTCGAAAGTTACAAAAAAGAATGAAATAATGGGGACGCATGTGTCCGAAATGGTCCCAACGAAAAACAGGGTGGATGAGAGAGAAAACGAAATAACGATTAACAGCATAATAACGAACAACAATTTAATAACAAATAACGATATAAACAACGTAATACGGAAGGAAGACAAAGATGAAAGGAAAGAAATAAGTAAAAGTGGCGAAGTAGACAAACGGTCCAACGAGCGAAGTGATAAAAAGATAATAACTAAAAACGTAGAAAATAAACAGCCAAAGAAAAATAATGATAATGCCAAAACTAAGAACTTGGTAAATAATAAGAAAGAAAGCAGAAGCGTAGAAAATATCGTATGCAAATACAGGGTGGGGCACGGGAATCAAGTGTTTTTTGAATAGCTAGTAATCGGCCATTAGGAATGGGAGGGGCGTGCGGTAGGTAGCATTCCATTCCTGGGTTCATAGCATTTAACTTTAACTAACACTTACCTTTATCTTTCAGGTGCCATCATGGAGCAGTGGACGTTAGAACACCGCATGTTCGCGTATGATCATTTTGTTAGGAGTGGCGAGTCAGTGACAGCAGTTCAGCGTGCGTTTCGCCGCAGATTCAACATTCATCGAAATGACTCTGTTCCCGCTCGTGACACAATCTTACGTTGGGTTAACAATCTTCGAACAGGAGGCTCAATAATGAAAACAAAACCGAAGGGGCCGCAACGCACTGTGCGTACTCCAGAGAACGTTGAAAGGGTCAGACAAGCGATGTTGCAAAACCCAGGCCGCTCTGCTCGGAGACATTCAGCTGCACTCGGAATCAGCAATCGTACTGTTAGACGGATTTTGCATGAAGAATTACATTTTCACCCATACAAGTTAGCGATGGTGCAGGAATTGAATGTAAACGATTGCCCCCAACGACTGAATTTTGCACAGGAAATGCTTGCACTTTATGAGCAGAATGAAAACATGATGGTGGTAATGAGTGATGAAGCCCATTTCCACCTTAATGGGGCCGTCAACAATCAAAACTGTCGGTATTGGGCTGCTGAAAATCCGCGACAACTCCATGAAAAACCGCTGCATAGCCCTAAGGTTACAGTTTGGTGCTCGGTGGGAAAGTTTGGCGTCATCGGTCCCTATTTCTTCGAACAAAATGGGGTTACCGTTACCATAACATCTGGACGTTACATTGAGATGGTGAACACCTTTTTCATCCCTGAGTTACGAAGAAGGCGTATTGCTCGTCGACATTTGTGGTTTCAGCAAGATGGGGCCACGCCACACACCGCCAGAGCGTCAATGGCTGTTCTTCGCCCCCTGTTTCCCAACCATCTCATTTCGAGATTTGGTGACATTGCATGGCCCTCTCGGTCCCCTGACTTGTCCACATGTGACTTCTTTCTATGGGGGTACCTCAAGTCACGTGTCTACGAGGACAAGCCCCGTACATTAGATGCATTGAAGGAAGCGATCCGTCAACAAATCATCCAAATCAACAGAGACCTGCTGGGAAGAGTGGAGGCCAATTTTCGTAAACGCCTTCAACAATGCGTCGACGGCCAAGGACATCATATGCCAGATATAATTTTCGGTACATGATTATTATGACATGAAATGCTATGTTCTTACGAATGTTGTTCTACCAATATATTTTCTTTACAAAAATAAATATCATTTTCCTGATTATTCCAAAAACACTTGGTTCCCGTGCCCCACCCTGTACTACGCGAAAGGAAACTGCAGATATCGGGATGGGCAATGCATATATGCACATCCCACATTATGCAAAATACATTACACAAGTGGATATTGCAAGTTTGATAAGAAATGCATGTTCCACCATCTTACGGTCTGCAACACTTATGAAAAATATGGGAGTTGCAAATACGAAAAAAAATGCCGATACCACCACCCTCAAAGGAACGCACCGAGGGAACAGAAAAAACGAACATCAAAGAAGAGTGGAAATTTTTTAGACGCAGCCAACACATTTCAGCTGCTAAATACTCTCCAGCAATTACAAAACCAGCTGACAAATATAAATATAGAAATCCGAGAGCCGGACAGAAGGTACGAACAAAGACACTTCATGCGTTATCGGGACAACAGGTACCGACAAAGATAAAAAGAGGTAAATTCTCGGAGGACCACAAGGCAACGAAACCGGCACCCCCATTGGAAAACAAAGCGGAACCACCTGTATACGAAAAAGAAAGAGAAAAAATAAAAATAATCCTAGCCAACATACAGGGCCTTAAATCAAACCAGTCCACGAACAAAGTTGCATACCTGAAAGGACCCATGCAAGAAGCCGGAGCAGACTTTGCATGCCTCACGGAAACTCATCTAAAGGACTGCCAGGCGAACTGTGAAAATTGTGAGTCCTGTATTGACAAAAAAGAAATACAAATTGACAACTATAACATCCTCCGAGCCGACAGAACAGTGAGACGTAAAGGAGGATGTGTTATTTACACACGCGAAAGGCACATAGCAGAAATGGTTATAAGTACCTCAAACAACTACGTAGAATGTGTAGCAGCAAAAATTGAAAAATTAAATATGGTACTAATTGTAATGTACAGACCCCCAAACACGCCAACCTCAAAATTTTCAGATTCCATTACAGAGGTAAGAAACTTAGTAAAAGATCTACACTCTCCAACCCCAAATATTTTTCTCTGTGGTGATTTTAATTTCCCATTCATGAAATATAAAAGGATAGGAAAAAATATATGTATCCACCAGGACAAGGGGGGCACACGAGAAGACCAGGAGTAGGTAAAAATGCTACTAGCTTTAGCTGATGAATTTAAGTATGTTAACGCAAGAAATAACAGAAAACACAAGAAAAAACAACTGCCTAGATTTAGTATTCACAAACAACAGTAATCTAATTGATAATGTAGAAATCTCCCCAACTATGATATCAGACCACAATATCATTGAAATAACAACTAATATAAAGGCAACAGGAAAGGAAAGAACACGCACAACAGAACGAAGCAAATTCGAAATTTTTTATTTCCACTCCAAAGCTATAAACTGGGAAGATGTGACATCCAGCATGGAAGTAATAGATTGGAAAACCATTTTCGAGGCCAAGACAACGGAAGAGATGCTAATGAGTTAGAGGAGAAGACGTTAGAAATTGTGGAAAAACATGTCCCAAAGATACAACAAAGAGGAAAGAGAAGCAGGTTCGAAAGACAAAAGAGGGCATTGTTCCGAAAGAGAAAAAGAGTGACTGCAAAATTAAGTAATTGTAAAGATAACAACATCAGAAAAATATTAAATGATAAACTACAAAGTATCGATGTCGTCATACAGGAACTAATCGAGAAGCATACAGAAAAAGAAGAAGATGACGCTATAGAAGCGATAAAGGTTAACTCAAAGTACTTCTATAATTTCGCAAAAAGAAAGTCGAAAAACCAAGCGACTATCGGACCTTTAAAAAATGAGAACAGTGATTTATCTGATGATCTAACAGAAGTATCTGAAATATTAAAAGCTCAGTATGAATCATCTTTCAGTATCCCAAAAACTGACAAATTGATTTGCGATAGAAACGCGTTCTTTGAAGAAGAACCACAAGGGGAAAGTATAACGGATTTCGACTTTACGACGGATGATATTACACAAGCCATAGGGAAACTAAAAACACACTCAGCGGCAGGACCGGATAAATGGAATGCCACATTGATCAAAAACTGCAAGAATACAATCGCTGAGCCCCTATACTGGATATGGAGACGATCATTAGATACGGGAGAAATACCGGGCATCCTGAAGAGCGCGAACATAGTCCCAATATATAAAGGAGGAGATCGATCCCAGGCCAAAAACTATAGGCCAGTGTCGCTTACATCTCATCTCACTAAAATATTTGAAAGAATAGTTAGACAGAAAATCTATGATTTTTTGGAAACTCAGAAAAAATTCAATGATAACCAACACGGGTTTCGATCAGGCAGATCATGCCTATCACAACTAATGGAACACTACAACAACATTATTGATTCACTTGAAAGTAATGAAAACTATGATGTACTATACACAGACTTTGCTAAAGCGTTCGACAAGTGTGACCACGGAATCATAATACATAAACTGAAATATATGGGAATAACAGGAAAAGTAGGGAAATGGATATATAATTTCCTTAGTGAGCGGAGGCAAGTCGTTACAGTACAAGGAGTATCTTCATCAGAATCAGAGGTCCTCAGCTCAGTACCACAAGGAACAGTATTAGCTCCACTACTCTTCATAATCATGCTAATTGACATAGATGAGGACGTTACCAGAGACAGCACAGTAACATCCTTTGCGGATGACACAAAGATCAGTAGAAAAATAAGAAACCCAGAAGACATAGGATCTCTACAAACCGACATAAACAAAATCTACAAGTGGACTGAAGACAACAATATGAAGTTTAACACCGAGAAATTTCAGCTATTACGGTACGGAAAAAGAGAAGACCTAAAGTGCATGGAATATTATACCCCAAATGGACAGGAAATTCAGAGAAATTCCAAAGCAAAAGATTTAGGGGTTGTAATGACAGATGATGCGAAATTTGAAACCCAAAATAAGATAGCAGTAAACAGAGCAAAGAGAATAACGGGTCAGATATTGAGAACCTTTAAACGAAGGGATAGGAATGTAATGATTCCTCTACTGAAAACCCTGATCATACCCAAATTAGAATACTGCTCGGTCCTAACTTCCCCATATAAAAAAGAAGACATTAGACAGCAGGAGGGGATCCAAAGAAGCTTCACAGCCAAGATCAATGGGTGCAAAGAACTAAATTACTGGGAAAGGTTACGAGAACTAGACCTATATTCACTGGAAAGGAGAAGAGAGAGATACACCATTATTTACACTTGGAAAATAATGGAGAAACTAGTCCCTAATCTTACTCTGAATCCCATAACTCCCCAAACAACGATGGAAAGTAGAAGCGGTAGACTGTGTCGTATTCCCAAATTGAAGGCGAGACAGGGAACATCCTTAACCCTGAAAGAAAATAGTTTTGTAGTGAGAGGACCAAAACTGTTTAATCAGTTGCCCAAAGACCTAAGAAACACGAAGGGAGTTGCAGTGGAAATCTTCAAAAGAAGACTAGACGCCTGGCTCAGAACAATCCCCGATGAGCCGGGCGTACCTGGCTATGTGAGGTGGAGAGCGCAAGAATCCAACTCACTACTTCACCAGGCCAACTCGAGAGGAGGGGCGACAAGCTTGACCTTCGCGAAATGAGAAATCATCGCGCGGAACCTTTGTAAGGTTGTAAGGTATATGTGTGTGTGTGTGTGTGTGTGTGTGTGTGGGCAACCGGACATAAATGGAGTGTGTGATAATTCACAGGTGGAGTGGGATAGTTTTTGGGGAGGTAGCACTTTTGCTACCTCGGAACATTAAAAAGTTTAAAAAAAATCTAAACATTTTTAATGTCGGAAAAAAGATATGTTAGGGTGGTTGAAGTGTGGTTAAATTAGGTTAGACTAAATTAGTGATTGCTTCACTAAGGTTGGTTAAGTTAAATTCAGTTTGGTTGATTAGTATTTTTCAGATATATAGATTTTAAAAAATCGGTACCACGTTTATGTGGACATGCGCACAAAGTGTGTGTGTGTGTGTGTGTGTGTTTGTACTGATAACTGGAAGTGTCTACAATTCAAACTAACGAAATTTGCAATGAATACGGATATGCATGTTCTTTTAACTAAACTAACACAGCGCATTGTTGCTTTCAGTGGTCATAAACCACGTACGAAAGCCTCGTCAGTACTTTGACCCACTATTTGCTTGTCAATGCTGCTTCGAGTTGCTCGTACCCTGAAATGGGCCTATGGTCGGAATAGTGCTCTGTGAAAAAGATGAAAAACTCTTCATACTTTCACTTAAACTATGAATACATCGATGAATATATATAAATATATGTACTCGTGTGTGTGTGTATATATATATACAGGGTGCCCCATAAGTCCGGTCTCATATGAAAATAAAAGGCGAAAATTGTTCTTTTGTGTGCTTCTAGCCTTAGCCAAAGACAGACAGCTGAAGAATTTCACCTCGTCATCCAAATAAACTACGACCTGGTCAGCTTTCTGTTGGTCGAATGCTTTCAAGATTCAAGGAGACCAGAGGAGTATTCAGGACAAACCAAGAGCGGGTCACCCGAGAACTTCAACCGGTGCTGAAAAGAAGTATTGATGTACTTTCGAGGATCGCAGTAAATCTACAATGATCGGTGAGAAAGACTGCGTATGAAAGTGGACATTCAAAGACATCTGTACACAGTACACCCAATATTGCAACGTCACAAATTTCATCCGTATAAGACACATTTTGTACGAGAATTACGTGGCAATGATACGGATCGACGACTTCAATTTTGTAAATGGTTTAAGTCTCAGGAGGAGTCCTGAGGAGTGTAACTCGAGTCCATATTAACCATTGAGTATTATTCTACCTGCAACAAAAATAAAGGTCCCCAAACAAGCCATCAATTTGAACATTTGTTTTAGTTCTTATGTATATTACTTTTGGAAATTTAATTTAAAATAAATTTTCATACGAGGCCGGACTTATGGGACACCCTGTGTATATATTATTTATTTATTTATTATAATTTTGACCTAATAGTAACTCTATTTAATTATTTCAAAATTTGTCAGAGTGTGACTTAGAAACTTTTTTATCTCACGTTAAAAGTCTATGCCCCAAGAAAAGATGGATACCCGTAAAAAGATCCTTTAATAATGGGTACAAAATTTTATAATAGTGGGCATTACTTTTTTTCTTCTCTGTATATGAATCGTCTTGAAAACTACATTTTCAAGTTTTTCAACAAATATTTTTTTATATGTACTCTTGTAAAAGTCCTTTTAAGGCATTTATTTTCCGCTGTTGCGTCATTCAGGGTACGGGGCATGGAATTTGTTTCCTTTTGTTATCAAATATTCAGCTCGCACGCGGTACTTCCGACAAAGAAGAAGAATGTGTTCATTTGTGCGAGGTCGTCTCGGCTCACCTTGGTGGGCGAAGGACGTAAAACGGAACCCTCAACGAATCATTTCCGTAGGAAACGTTCAACGTCCTGGATTGGCCTCGAACAGAAAGAGAAAATGACCTTGAATCTATTAGGTAGGTCATTGCACCCATTCAGTTTACAGATTTATAATTATTTATCATAATACTTGCGTGCGCATTCTAATAATTTATTTTCGTGTCACGACATCGTTTCATAGATCAGTGTTGCAACATTTTCTATTTTGGGGGGAAAGGGTTATAATTATTTTAAACTGATCCTTTATAGATTTCGTTGTTTACTTCCTCGTGGTTTCGTAGATCGATAAAGCCCCTGAAGGAAATTTTTTCCAAACACTTCCGGAATGTCAAATAGATGGAAAGTCACCGAGGATATAGTGTATTACTATGCCATTATTCATTATTGGATTATTCATACTGGAATTAAAAACCTATTTGTATATATTTATCACGACAGTACGAAAAGACGGATCAAGTAAAGATAAGCACTCCCAACCTTTTTTAGTTAGCTTTATAAGGCTAACTAACGAAAATATCACGACCTAACCTAATCAATCGTCAAGGGCGTACAGTTGACCTAACGATTGGTTAGGTTAAGTCGTGATATTTTCGTTAGTTAGCCTTATAAAGCTAACTAAAAAAGGTTGGGGGTGCTTATCTTTACTTGATCCGAAAAATGGAGAACGCTGCGCTCTTTGAATAAACTATATTATGTTGGAAAAAGAGGTAACTTAATTATCATGTTAATATTAAATTACTTCGGAAGTAAATTTCCTCGCTACGCGTCACAGATTGGGATGAGTTTAGGGGGGGGGGGGAAAGAGTTGGGGAGGTTAGCCGGAAGTGGTGTTTATGTAAGATCAAATAAAACGTTGCCATACGCAACTATATCCATAACGACTTACCACTTTATAATTTAAATGTTAATTTCCTTCTCTGATTGTTACGGAAATTTTATGAAGTAATTTATCGTCAAAACCCCAAAACGAACGGTAACAAACGCGTGTTACGAGGGATAGAGAGATACGCGTTTGTGATTTACAAATAAAGTTATGAGGAACTGATTCTAGTCACGCAAAGAAGAACGATTCAGGGGAAGAAACATTGAATTTTTTACGGCTGGAGGTCGGAGTTAATTGTAGGGGAGGGAGGGAATAGTATTCAGTGTCATGGGTGCCAGCTCCAGTAGGCGGAGTGCCAGCTCTGCATAAATAGGAGAGTAACGAGGAAATGGGTATCAGTTAGATCCAGATCATCAAATATTTCGCAAAGGATACAACGAAAACAATGGTACGTGGTCTGTAGTGAGTGATAACGACGTGGTTTGAATTATTTTTAAACCTTCGTCGTCTGTAAGGGTCTCTTCGAAGACTCGATTAAAAATTGTCTGGCGTTAGCCAGGATAAAATCACTAAAGTGGCTGTTATAGACGTTAATGGTTAAAAGTTCATAGATGTTAAAATTATAGACTTAATAGATTAAAGATTTTAAAATTTATAGCTTTTGATATTTATTATTTCGGTATTCTCATTACTCGTATCGAATTTTTCCCCTTTCTTTATTTTTATAGAATTATTATGTTGGGCTACATCGTGGCCAGTGTCGTAGCACCGCTTCCCGTCGATCAGCGAAGTTAAGCGACATGGTCTGAATAGTGGTTGGATGGGAGACAGTCCTCCGCGTCCAGATTATGTAGCAACCCGTGGTTCGGATTTCACGTAAAGCTGTAGGTCCCCTCCGTCATATGACCTTAGATGTTGCGAAGGAGGTTAAACAACCCGAACATCATCATCATCATCATCATCATCATCTAAAACCGATTGTAGTCGTTTAGATATTAATCGGCAAAAATCGGGGTTTGAAAATGTACCTATCGAATGTATTAGTCGCTATTTAGCGTCAAGATTTTTTTTTAATCTTGAAAAACACAATTTTTGCCGATTAATATGTAAATGGTAACAATCGATTTAAAGCAGGGTACGATTCAGCGATGAAAAACGGCTACAAATGGCCGTGTAATGGGGACTTCAGTATCGTTGAACTTTTAATCATCGGAAGTGAAGTAATAATTGTATACAAAATAATTTGTTTAACGAGAGTTTTATGAGTGTTCTAAATTACACCAAAACTAATTAGTTACTCAGAACTTCATTACAGAAACTTTAGTCCGATCTTGTGTGTGTGTGTGTGTGTGTAATAGAACTTTTTCTTAGTTGATATGTATACCCTTTAGAAATTAAAACGTGTTTCTCTTTTCACTCCTTCTGCGCCGGCGACTGTAGTGGAAGGCAGCGCTTTTGGTTACCTTCGGATGTTTGCTGTTTGATGAAGCGACGTCGCAAGGCGGAGCCGAGAACCTTCCATTCTTTGGAACCCTCCCTATAGGGCACATCAGGTAAGTTCAGTTAACATAAAGTAGTAGTAGTAGTAGTAGTAGTAGTTGCTGCTGCTGCTGCTGCTGCTGCTGCTGTTGTTTTTTCACATCATGAAATTTGAGTAAAAGAATTATTTGTAATTGCTTCAGATTTATCGAAAGTTCCGCTTTTTGTAAAGTTTCTAAAGTTTCTGAAAATGTTATACAAAATTTAAGTTAATTCTAACTGATGAGAATTGGTGGAAAATAAAGGAAAGTTTTATTTATTGTTTAGTTTGTGTTGTCTTTGAATGTTTATTATGAAGAAAAATAGATTTCCCTAACTACTACTAGTACTTCTGTTTCTTATTCTTTCGTCGTTTCAATCCAAAGAGAGATACCTCCTGTCGCAGATCCAGGTCGGGATGATATCTATAAATATTTAGGTATCCGTTTCCCATCACTTCGGGAAGATGAAGTCCTCATTTACCCGCATCCTTACGGCTTCGAGTATGGCCAAGACCCGGAAGAAGGAGTGTACGAAGTGCACAAATCTAAAGATCTTGCTGCCAAGCAGAATCAAGACCATCACAAAAAGCACCACAAACACGAGAAACATCATCACCACCACCACCACTACGATAATGAGGAAAATGAAGAAGCGAGGTCAGCTAAGTTTTCCCACGGCGGGTCTGATTCCCGGTCTCCTTCCGGAAAACAGAGTTCCTACTCCTCCACTTCTCGTCACACTCAACCTCGTCCTTCACACCCCTCTTACCCATCAGGCCCCAAGAAATCCTCGTCGGGGTCTTCCAGCTCTTCTTCTGCTGGTCACTACTCCACGAAGAAGAAATCGATTCCTCCTCATTTCGGTTGAGTTTCCTGCAGGATTATTTCAGGACTCGTTCGTTTCTTTTCATTTGAAGAGGTTGGCCAATGTGATAATATTATAAACGGATAATTTATACTATTTATATTTAATGACTTTTTATATTACTGTGATGTGTGTGTAATTGTGTAATGTGTGGGTGCGCGTCATATTTTTTTTATTTTTCTATAAATTGATTTAAATAATAATTTTACTGAAAAATATTACGAACATTGTTTTATTTATCCTTATTTTGCATGGATTTATCCATCATTTTCAATGGAAATAAACAGACATGTCATGTACCTTAATTTACTCGTAAATAAATATATTATATAAGGTCCGTATTCAAAACCTCGTTTCAAAGCATACATCTATTACGCTCACAGCTGACTACATTAAATAAATAACCAAATAAGGACAACAATCGACTAAAAAGGACAACCCATTTTTTTTTTTGAATCACCAAAATATTTGTTGTAGCATTTCAGGACAAGAGAGAATTACTGTATATGATTCTTTAAAATTCGGCCATGCAAAGTACTTCAAGGTATAGACAAATTCTACAATATCTAGTTGGTCTACGCTTCCATTATAATATGTAAATAATTTCTATCGAGTGTACCTACATTAAATATTATTAAAGTTTAAATTTGCGTAACAAAGACTTCGTAATCACCCTATAGATACAGTATATGCCAGGACATCTCGAATGCACAGTAGCTTCAAGTTAGTAACTAAATTGAGCATAGAATACCAGTGCTTGACTATAATAATATAATTAGTGGTAACCTAATAGGCTTATTTTACTGTTGACTGCCACGTATTATTAGCAACTTTTAAAAATGACAATGAATATGGTATAAGTGGTAAAATAGGACTAAATACACCATACAAATATTTCTATTACAGATGTTTGTCTTTTAACCATGACCGTAGGAGAGGGAATGTACTTCGCTGCAGTTGACCTTCAAGACAAGAAGTCTGGAACTCCTTTATATAATTTTCACGGACTTATCAGAGTTCTTGTTGCCATTGGAGTGTTATTTTCCTAGTTTCTTCAGCAGGTTTTGTTGGAGCTCTAAGGGAAAATATGCGCTTATTAAAAACTGTAAGTAGGATAGGCTACCTTTTAGTTTGCTTAAATTGTAGAAGGGCTGATTTGTGTTTTTGTTGGAAGTGTTGCTTGAGGTAAATACTGTTACATGCCTAGCTTGGAATCACTGTATTTAGTACAAGACCATGTGTGTTAGAGTGAAACTGTGTTGCCAAATACTACTACTATACTGTATTTAAATTCCATGCGCACAGAGATTTCGTTGCATCTTTGTGACTTATAGAGGGTGTTCCAGAAGTTCTGCCAAAAAGGTTAGTATCATGTACATTATGGGGCAGCACTCTTGGGCCACCCTGTATAAACCATAGTAAAAATAATATATATATATATATATATATATATATATATATATATATAGGCTAACGCATAATACTTAAAATTCAATACGCCAAATTTGGCCTAGCCTAATCTCTGTGCAAGATAACTGACATTTTATTTTTTATTAGAGTTCGTTATCAAACTGTCTTAGAAGATATTTTTCAGTAATATATTTGTTCATGTTATTATGTAATAATTTTTAATCATAAAAACTTAAAATAAAATAATTTACAATTTCAATACAGTATTGTTAAATGTACGTACATTCATATGGCAATACTCGAGAAAGTACCAATGAAAGCGATTGGGATTTGTTTATATGTTTGTTTGTTTTTATGTTGAATTGAAAATCATAATCATTTAATTAGTTGTGTATTGTTAAAACATTATAAATAGTGATTTTTTTTTTGGTTGACAAACTTTGTAATAATAATAATGGAGATAAAGAAAATTTCATAACTGGCATCTCAGACTTGGGGGATGAATGGGAGGGGGATAACTTGGCGTTGAAGAGTGACTGCTTTTTCGGTGAATATCAGCCAGACTGGCTAGACGCAAACGAAGCTGCACGAGTTATAGGACTGTATGCTATTTTGACTATGTATATACCGTGGTTATATGGCCGAGAGGAGGCATAAAAAAAAAAACATATATATATATGAAAATAACCACAAGGAAAATAAAACACGAAATAGTGCTCAGTAGTAATTTTCTTTTCTTTCGTCATTATTTTCATCATAAATATTATTCACACAGTCACTTACTTCCGTGAAATTTTATATATATATATATATATATACCGAGTGAACCAAAAGTAGGTGGACAGTAAATGATAACGTTTATTTTGAGTAGGTGGACAGTAAATGATAACGTTTATTTTGAGTAGGTGGACAGTAAATGATAACGTTTATTTTGAGAATACATATACAATTATATTTAATTTTTTTGTATACTATAATACAAAATAAAAAAAAAAATTAACTTATACCAATACAATACAAAAGCACTGAAAATTTTATCAACGCAGGGTGCTCAAATTGCTGTCCATCACAATTTACACAGCTTTGAAGTCTACCTTTCACACTTCGACAAACATTTTTGCACAAGTTTCTTTGTGCATTAATTTCTTGAAATGCATCTCTGATGTAATTTTTCAAATCACCAACACTTCGTGGTTTTCGACTATAAACTTTGTCCTTGAGTACTCCCCAAAAGAAAAATCCATTGGGGTAAAGTCAGGTGAACGTGCAGGCCATTCAATTGGACCTCTTCGGCCGATCCATTTCTCGGGAAATGTTTCATCAAGATACTCACGGACTGCTCTTGAATAATGTGGAGGGGCCCCATCTTGTTGGAAATAGAGGTCATGTGAATTAGGCTGTTGTTGTAAGTGTGGAACAACTTCATTCATTAGAATTTCGAGATACTTATCACCTGTGACTGTTCCATCAACAAAAATTGGTCCTAAAACACCAGAACTTGAAATACCACCCCAAACAGTGACACCAGGCTGGTTTAGTTGCTGCTCTAATGTTAAATGCATGTTCTCACTATACCAGTAAACACAATTATGTCGGTTAACATGACCTGATAATTTGAAAGAAGCCTCATCGGTCCACACAATGTTATCTAAATTATTGGATTTCCTTCAATTTCGTTCAGCATGATCTCACTAAATTGCAGCCGCCTGTCTGGGTCATCCTCCAATAAGCCATGAATTAGCCGTGGACGATAAGCTTTCAACCCAATAGATTTCAGAATTCGTATAATAGAGGTTTGTGAAATGTCCAGTTCTGCTGAGGCTCTTCTGGTGGACTTTTTGGGACTGTGAACAAATGCTTCGGCAACAAGTTGATTATTGTCCTCTGTGCAAACTGTTTTGGGTCGACCAGTTCTTGGGGCATTAAGAATTGAGCCAGTGGCATCAAATTTGTCACGAATGCGGTAAATGGTTTGTCTCTTTGGG
Source organism: Bathynomus jamesi (assembly GCA_023014485.1). NCBI lineage: Eukaryota > Metazoa > Arthropoda > Malacostraca > Isopoda > Cirolanidae > Bathynomus > Bathynomus jamesi. The sequence goes on from JAJOZX010002230.1 coordinate 269,957, forward strand.
GCTTGAGTACCAAATGTTTTCAACCCATTTTGTTCTAACAGTTTCAGTATTTTGAGATTTCCAATACTCTTTTAACACCCATTTTCTGGCATCAGTATTTAGATTATTTGCCATTATGGGTTCTCTGAACTATCTGAAAAGAAAAAGATTAAATTTAAATAAATTTAGTTATAATATTTAATATAATATAACACAAACACCATAGTTATAATGAACACCATAGTTATAATATAATATAACACAAACCCTATTCAACCTACTGTCCACCTACTTTTGGTTCACCCGGTATATATATATATATATATTAGTAGACTCCGGATTTAGTGTCCCCGGATATTGTCTCTCACCGCTTATAGTGTCTCAAAATTAGGAAACAGTTACTTTTACATGGTAATTGCTATGGATAGAGTGTCTCTGATTACGCTTATAGTGTCTCTTTTCAGCTAGTATAGTCTGCTTGGCAGCTCTAGTTTACACTTGTATTTTTGATGCCGTGCTGTTTACAGGCTTACTAGATGGCCATGGAAGGAAAATGTTTTGTTTTTAACGTAAAATGAACAGTTTTTGATGTTTCAGTTGAATTGTAAAAACAATTTTAATGAGAAATTGCATAATAAAGGTGTTTGTTGTAAATATATTGATAAACAGTACATATTCACCATTTTTAACCTTGCAACCCTCGAGAGACCAAACGGCGTCTACTGTATATATATCAGGGGCGTATACAGGGTGTACTAGGTGTGCGCCGCACACCTAATAGATTTTCTGTAAATTAATATTTAATTAACCCTTTGTCTCCCTCTCTCAAATTTAGTCGAGACGAAAAAGATGCCCTAACCCTCAATTCCGCACTCGACTGTTACACTAGTCGAAATGAGAAATGAGCTACTTCATTTCAGTTGTTCGGACTGTCTTCACAACCATTCGGTAAAATTTTGGTACTGAGCGATAGAAGCGTCCCTAGAGCTTGTTTGAGGCGCGAAATTTCAGTATTACGGTGCGGCGATATATATATATATTCTTCTCCCCTACTATGGGAATATAAATTTACGTTTACTCCATGCCAAATCAAATGGAAAAGGGTGAGAGCGAGGGATCAGGGCGGAGAGTGTGCGGTCTGTGGACAGAACACCCTCCATATATGATAAAGTGGGCGGGGCCTATGTTGCCATGGCCCGCATCAGGTTCATATGCTTATTACACTGCTTTTGCTTATACATGTGAAGCAAAGAAGTTCCTTATATGAGGACGTTATTGCTCACTATTTTTTTCCAAAAAGAAGACGAGTTTGTGTAAATAAGTTCGATGCATAAAGGAGCCCGTAGGAAATTGGTGTTAGATTTTTTACAGTTCACCTAAATTCTCCAAGTGTTTAGTGTAATATTGAGAAGGTGGATTGTGTATGCTTACCATATTACTATTAAGATTTATTAATAACTAAGTTAACATGAATTTCAGTTATTAATTTTACTCCACATGATATTCCGCACACACAATTCACACAGTCACCATCCGCCACTGATATATATATATATATATATATATATATATATATATATATGTCACTTATTTTAGGTTACTTTAGGTGAGTTTTAACGACAGTTCAGGATCGACCTGCGATCGACCCCTCTGCAGCATCCCGCCTCATTTGCGAGATTCGATGAAAGAGGGAATTGCTGTCTGATCTCCTCCTGCCCTCGTAGCCAGCCACGCATGGCAGCTCAGAGACTTTGCACAGGAATCTGTCCATCTGGTTCTTGAAGTTATTCATGTGGGTGTGCTGAAGATTCCTCACTTCTTTTGGTAGGACATTGAAAAGCTTTGGGCCCCGTATTCTGAGGGTATTTTCCATCCTCGTTTTCATGGCCCCTTGTCCCACCGCAGCTGGGACCGTACAAAATCTGCCTCTTCTCTCATTCCAGTTTGTTTCTATTTCATTTCTGAGGTTAGGGACAGAGCCCTCAAGTATTTTCCATATGTATATTATTGTGTACCGCTCGCGCCTTCTTTCGAGAGAGTAGAGTTTCAGGGATTGTAGTCGAGACCAGTAGTCTTCACCTTCCGTTTCTTCTATCTTAGACGTAAAAGTCCTTTGTATAGCTTCAATGTTTGTACTGTCTCGTTTTCTGTATGGGCTTGCGAGTACTGAGCAATACTCAATTATTGGTAGGACTAGACTCTTCCATAATTTGAGCATGATGTTTGCTCTTCTGCTGCGGAAGCTCCTCCAGATGATTCCCATTATTTTTCTAGCTGTTGTAATTTTGATGTTATAGTGCTCTTTGAATTCTGCATCCGACGACATTATTACTCCAAGATCCCTGACTTGTAGATTTGGTGTTATCTGTTTGGCTTGCAGAGTTTTGTACCCTTTTTCCTGTAGCTCCTTGTTATTACCATATCTTACAAGTTGGAATTTTTCTTCGTTGAACTTCATATCGTTGTCTTCTGCCCACTGGAATAATGTTTCAATGTCGTTTTGTAATTTTCTTAAGTCGCCTTCGCTCAATATTTCCTTACATATCTTTGTGTCATCTGCAAAGCATGATACAATACTGTCCTTAATATCTGCAATCATTATTATGAACAGGAAGGGAGCTAATACTGTCCCTTGTGGGACAGAGCTCACGACTTCCGAGACTTCCGATTTAACTCCGTTTACCACCACTCTTTGTGTTCTTTGCGTCAAGAAATTAAATATCCACCTTCCTAGCTTTCCGGTGATTCCTGTATTCTTAAGTTTGTGTGCTCTGATTCCATGGTCACATTTATCGAAGGCTTTACCAAAGTCCGTATATATTACATCTTTGTTTTGTCCTCAACACAATGTTTCCAATATTTTCTCCTGGTGGTCTAGTAGCTGTGATAGGCATGATCTTCCAGCCCTGAAGCCATGTTGATTTGGGTTGTATAAGTCTTTTTCTTGTAGGTAGTAGGTAGTTTTGCCTCTAATTATACGTTCAAAACACTTTATAAGATGTGAGGTGAGAGCCGCTGGCCGATAATTCTTGGGCATTGCTCTGTTACCACCTTTAAATAGGGGGGCAATGTTCGCGTTCTTTAAGGGGAGTGGAATTTGTCCTGTGTCGAGTGATTTCCTCCATAGTAAGTATAGCGGTTTGGCAATACTCTCTTTACATTTTTTCAGAAATGTGGCACTCCATGTGTCTGGCCCTGGCGCTGAATTGTCTAGCATCTGTGATAAGGACGTAATTACATCTCCTTCCGTGAACTCGGAAGTCCATTAATACGTTTGTGCCGGAATTTGTTCTTGGTTGATTTGTATCTATGTTAAAAAATTCGTCTGGGTTTTCCACTTCCATCTCGGACTTAGAGGTGCTAAACACAGAGTTAAATTGTTCCCTAAGCAGTTCGCTTATTTCTTTCGGGTCATTTGTGTATTCGGTTTCCCCGTCTATCAACGGACCAATACTCTCCTTACACTGCATTTTCCTTTTCGCAAACGTGTAGAAGTATTTTGAGTTATTTTTTATGTTTTTTGCTACCTTGTTTACCTCCTCGTTTGTCTTATGTATGAATGTTTGCTTTAGGTCCATTTCTATTTCGCCAAGTTTCCTCTAGTTTGAGTCTCTTTGCATCAGTTCTGCGTCTGTGGAGATGTTTTATGGTTTGTCTTCGTTGCCGGAATAGTGTCCTGATTTTCCTCTCGAGCTTGCTACGTTTTCTTTCCTGTCTCTGGAATATGTTTCATTATTATAGGTTTGGTTTCAGTCTCTATTATACATAGTATCTCTTGTGGAGTCTTCTCGTGAAGTAGCAATTCCCACTTTACCTCTTTTAAAGCTTTATGTAAGTTTTCCCAATTTACTTTCTTTGGATTTATGTTTAAGACTTCAAATATTCCATCTGCCTCTCTAGGATGCGTTTTCGGACCTCTAGGTGCTAACTTCAATTGTATATCGATGAGGTTATGGTCGGAAAACTTTGTATGCGTTACTTTTTTTATATATTATTATCTCGTTGTTATTTGTTAAGATCAAATCCAAAACGTTCTCTTTTCTCGTGGCTTCACAGATTTCCTGGGTAAGGGGGCGTAATGTTCCATAATATCTAATAGCATTGTTGCTTGGGTTCTATCATCTTTAGTAATGTTGCCATGAAACTTCTGGACATTATAATTTCGACATTTTTCTTCCATGTTATGAATGGGAAATTAAAATCTCCGAAAATTTGAATATTTGTTGCTGGAGTTTCAAGTAATTTTAATGTTTTCTATTTCATTTGTAGCAAATTAGAATTCACTCTTTGTGGTGTTTGGTGGTCTGTAGATGTTCACAATGGTTAGGTTCAGTTTTTTACTTCTAATATAATAACTTCGACTGTGCTGTTTGATTTGTTTACCTTCACTTCACATGTGTATGTGTTTTTCACGTAGATGCAACACCCTCCCCCTCGCCAGGAATTAGCAGCATCAAATATTCAAGTATCATCAACTGTAAGACGTCGATTGCTGGCGGTAGGACGCAAAGCCGAGAAACCTATGGAAAAACAATTGCTAACAACAATAATGAAGACAAAATGCTACGCGTGGGCCAAGAAATATGTTGGTTGGTCAAAAGATTGGTACAATGTATTATTTTCAAACAAGTCATTTTTCTTGTTCAAGGTTAACAAAGTTGATTTGTACGCCATTCACCCGGTGAACCCACAACTAGTTGCAAAATAACCAAACTGTGAAACATCCAGAAAAGAAAATGTTCTGGGGTTTGCACGACGAACTGGCTCATTAGTGTCTGTGGAAGGCATGATGAATAGTAAGCGATATATTGAGGTTCTAGAATGTCATGGCAAACCAGAGCTGCAGAAACTGTTCCCAAAGGTGGTTTTCCAACAGGATCTGGTTCCATGCTATACATAAAAATGTGTTAAGGTTCTTAAAGGTGAACAATATCAGCCGGGAACCTCGACACATCTAAACCCAATCGAAAATCTATGGAACATATGCAAGACTCGACTTCAAAAACTGGACTGTACGTCTAAAACAAAACTAATTGCCTCTGTCATCCAAGTTTAGTTTCATGATGAAGAATTAAAGAAAATTGTGAAAAACTGGAACATTCTATGCCAAAGTGTGTTCAAGACGTTATTAAAGCTAAAGGTAGCTATATCAAATATTAACGTTGTTCCAGTCTTCAAAATATATCTTGTTTGCTGGGCTGAAAGGCTACGTACGAATGGTGTATCCGAGTGCAAATATTCCTATAATAATTCTCGGGCAGCTTCATTCAACTTGGAGATATTAGTTACTGGATTAAATTCTGTTTCCTAGTACCTATCAGCCCAGGCTGATAGGTATCTATAGCTAAATTATAAGAGCCGTCTACATTTGTATCATTTTAAAATTTGGATACATAACTGTTTATTCCTGGGCTCTAGCCATAGAAAGTATTGATTCTAATACTGATCCCTGAGCCACTCCACTCTTTACTTCATGCCAAGCAAGCTGGCTTCCACCTAATTAAAAACCGATCATGAGACCCTATACAATCTTGTGTAAAAGTGAAGCTATGATAGGTTTAATTAAGCACTTTAGTTTGTCAGATTTACAGCCTTGTAAATTCAGGTTCTACAGACAATCCTACAGAGGAGTAAGTTTAGATGGGTCTGGGATAAGTCTAGTCTGAAATGACAGTTTTAACATGGGTGTCAGAAATTTTTACCTTAGTCCCTAGTTATAGTTAAGATAAGATTGGGCTGATTAGTTAATTTTTATTAGTATCTTGATCAAAGTTTTTTAAGATTTTTTGGTCAGTGAAAGCACCGAGTATGATAGCAGTCAAAGGGGCGGTAATTATCATATATAGAAAACGACTGCTCCCGGGTTCAGATACAAATCGTGTTTTTCTACAGGGTGTCCCATAAAGTCACGCATCATAGGAACATAAGCAATGTCTATTTATTTGTCTTCATCAGGCCAAATATGCTAAGAACATTCAAAGAAACCTGCTTTTTTCGTTTACAAACATGTTTTGAGATTGGTGAGAATCATTTCTAACAAATAAATAAAATAAATATTTTCGTATGATGTGTGACTTTATGGACACCCTGTAGATCGTGTTTTTTTCTCCTCTTTTCAATGGTGATATTGAGTTAAAAATGTAAAAAACCTAACCTAACAACGTTTCCAGTACCCACAAAGGAAGAAAGAATGACAGTGATTGGGTCATATTTTGTACTGCGCTGCCATCAATATTATATATGGAACAACTATTATAGAACTAAACAAAACAGAAATTCAACAGCTACAGAAATATGAGAATGGAGTATACAGAACGATACTACCAGCAGGAAGAAGTGTGGCTGTGAGTGGTTTGAGGGGAGAAATAGGGGCATCAATGATGAGAACAAGAATAATGAAAGGAAAGCTCAACTATGTAAAGAGTATCTTGAAAAATGGCACAGGCAGGTTGGTAGGTGAAATATTTAGAAAAGTAAAAGAAGAAACAAGAAGGAAGTGGATGAAGGAGGTTGAGGGATATATGAGTGACTTGAGAATAAATATAAAATACCTAAAAGATTGTAATAAGAAGGAACTGGCGAACAAACTACGTACTTGGGATGAGGACCACTGGAGGAAAGATATGGATGGAAAGGAAAGTTTAAAAATATATAAGAAATGGAAAAGAAACATTGGAGACACGGAGGATATATATGATAACACCCCAGCCTCAACCATATTGTACAGATGTAGGGCAAATAATTTAGAACTTAATGACAGAAATAGATTTATAGGAGGGGACACCAAATGCCCACCCCATATGTGCATACGAAAAAGAAGACCTCGAGCATTTCTTGTTGGACTGTAGTGCCTACAGGGAGGAGAGAGAGTAAAAGCCATCGAATTACAACAGCCGTTCGTGGCAGACAAAGAGGAGATTATTGGGGGGTTTATCTTTAGGAAGGAAAATATAGACCACAAAAAACATAATATATAAATTCTGGAAAATACGATATCAAATGGTTAAAGCACCACAGAGGACGAAGACATCAGGAGGTGCCGTTGAAAAGGCTAGACCTCGGACATTTCATCACATCGGTTTCTCATCACGTGATTAAATACTGTCTGGTCATTGACGAAAAAAATGTACAGGACATAACTCAAAAACTCATATTTGGAATCATCTTCAAAAACTTGTCTATGAAAGTATAGTTGATTATCTGATTCTGAACCCAGGAGTGGTCCTTTTCTGTATGCATATTAGCCGAAGGGCCTACTCTGTGGTTTGATGAGATATATCTTTGTATAACCACTTCTCCTTCTTGCAGGTTGCATGGTTAATGATAAGTCAAGAGGCCCCAAAATGGTTAAGAAATTTATAAATTGATATTACATTGGTTATATTCAGCCAGTTATTACAAATTAGGATTTGAACCTGCTTGTCCATCTTGCATGATTAATTAAATATTTATTAAGTAGCAAAGGGTGCATAGTAGCTCAGTAATTACAGCTGTGGGCTCTTGACAGTGGGACACTGGTTTACTGGTCACTGACATTGGGTGGAGTTGAGTTAGTGGCAAAACTTCACCATCCAGACAGCATTCAGAGACGAGTCCATAACAATTTGGTAATATGTTAAATTGTTAGGCTAGGCTAGGTTAGTAATTAGGGTAAGGTAAGGGCCCTATGGACTCTTTCTCTTCGAACATTGCCTGGATAGTAAAGTCACGATGTAATTACAGTGAACCCTCGCTAATCTGAATACAGTTAATCCAAATGTCGCTTAATCCGAAGGGTATGTGGGCAGCTGGTGACTCCAGTATAAGGTGCTTTATGCAATAAATATTGGTTTGATCTTCGAGATAAAGACTCAAAATTAGTGCTAATTAATTACATTATTTCTTATTACATGGGTTTAGTTTGGTTTATTTACATGTTAGGCCATGTTCCATTTTTCCCCCTGATATGTAGTTTGCGCTAATCTGAATGACCCTTCCCCCTAATTAATTCGGATTAGCAAGGATTCACTGTATTATTATTATTATTATTATTATATGACATAAAAATTATACTGAGTTGGCTGCTTCCTCTGGTTCAAATGAACCCTAGGAAATACCCTCACCACCACTTCATGGGTAAATGAGCTTCTTGGATGTTACCTTACCATTTATAAGTAGCAAAAAGGCTTAACACATCCATATGAACTTAAAATTGTTTAGTACAGATGACAAAAGGTAATTATTAATTTTTATACCCAGTCTGTTTTTATGATGAGAACAAACTTTTCTGGTCAATTTTGAGGTGTTTTGCACGAATCTGCCATCCGTTTCCTGTGCAAATGCGTAGTTTTGGAGATATTGTCATCTCAAAAACTATGCATTTGCACAGGAAAAGGATGGCAGTTTTGTACAAAACACCTCAAAATTAACCAGAAGTTTGCTCTCATCATTTTTGTTTAAACTAACAAAAATATCACAATGTAACCTAACCAATCATCAAGGGTGTACACTGTACAGTTGACTTAACTGGGCATTCAGTTAACCTACATTAAATGTCTTATTTTCAACAAAATTGGAAACAGTACATGAAACGGAAAAGATCCAAATGGTGTAAGCTATGATAGGCCTAGTAACATCTTCATAGTGTCATAACTTTATTTTCTAATATTTTCAAAATGATACATAGCTGCTTGCACCATTTTTTTCTGCTCTATCAATTGATATGTTTTGTTACTGTAGCATGTTTATGGCAATGCGGGTGTCTTGTAAAGTTTTACCAGATATTTGAAAAAGATCAGGATATTGTTGGTATTTTTAATGATTATTTTAGCTCTGTGTTTTTACTGAAGAAAATTTAAATAACTTTGATTTTAATTCTTTAGATCCTATAAATTCAGACATTCTTGATCATATTCATATAAGGAAGGATGATGATAGCAAGTGATTCATACATTGAAGTCAAATAAGGCTGCTGGAACTGATAATATATTACTAGGATTCTCAGAGAAGGGGAAGAAAACTTATCTGAGGCACTAACTATTTTGTTTGCTAGGTCAATTAATTATTCAGAAGTACCAGATGAATGGAAAAAAGCTAATGTAGTACCCATTTACATAAAGGGTAGGAACTTATAGGCCTGTTAGTTTGACATCATTGGTAGGAAAGATACTAGAAAGAATTATGAAGAATAATAGTAAAGATCATTTGGAGAATTTTAATCTTATTTCAAGTTCACAACATGGATTTAGATCAGGAAGGTCTTGTTTGTCTAATCTCTTAGGCTTTTTAGAATTTGTAACTGATCAGGTAGATAATGGAAATGATGTAGATGTTATTTATTTAGATTTTAGTAAAGGATTTGACAAGGTTCCACATAGGAGACTTCTGTATAAATTAAAAGTTTGTCGTATATTAGGGTCAGTTATAAATTGGGTAGAAAAAGGGTTAGAAGACAGAACAGAGGGTAATTCTAAATGGTCATGAATCTGGGTAGCAAGTGAAAAGTGGGGTACCACAGGAATCTGTTTTAGGGCCATTACTCTTTATTTTATATCTAAATGATTTAGAGAAAGGAATAGGTTATTGTAAAATTTCTAAATTTGCAGATGATGCAAAAGTAGTTACTCCAGTTACAAATATAGAAAATTCTTATAAACTGCAAAAGGATCTTGATAGATTAGTTGCTTGGGCTGGTAAATGGCAGATGGAATTCAATGCAAAGTCCGCATTTTGGTAGAAATAATGAAAACTTTAGTTATGAGATGCAAGGGAACTGATTGGAGGATGTTAGACAGGAAAGGGATCTTTGCATTATAGTTGGTAGTGATCTCAAATTTTCTAAGCATTGCTTAGAGGCTAGAATTAAGGCAAATAAAATGTTAGATATTATTAAGAGGAATGTTAGTTACAAGAGTAAGGAAGTCCTCTCTAAATTATGATTCTTATGTTAGGCCTCACTTAGAATACTGCATTCAAGCTTGGTCCCCTTACCTTAGACATGATATTAATATGCTTGAAGGGGTAGATTAAAAGAATTAGGTACCAGTATGTTTAGTTTTGAGAGACGTTGTATGAGGGGAGATATGATAAAGATGTTCAAAATATTTTCAGGTTTGGACAATTTAGATGTACGTAACTTTTCTCACTAGATACTGATGGGATAACTCATGGGCATAATAAAATTAGAAAACAGACTTGTAAGACTTGATCTACAAAAATACTTTTTCAGTCATAGAGTAGTAGATTTTTGGAATGACTTGCCATATGATGTGGTAAACAGTAGCTCATTAGTTAATTTTAAGAAAAACTTACACATTCATGATTGAAAGAGATAGTTTGTATATAGTGTATACAGTGGCGTAGCTAGAGTTTGTGCCACCCGGGGCGGTCCTTGAGTTTGCCGCCCCCCTGAAACAACACAACACAACACAATACACATAACAAACATACTTAAACAAAAAGTGAAAATGATGTATAGAAAAACCTGTGAAAAATATTAGGACATGTTTACTTCTGAAGTGAAAAAATTAACTACAACATTCTACACAGTTATTTTTCTTGCTTTTCTGTTAGCAAAATCTTCGATGACATTGTCAAAGTCTATTTCGTCTGTCAATTGTTGTTCTATAGACAGTATGGCAAGATTTCTCAACCGCAAGGTGCTCATAGTAGATCTTAGGTAATTCTTTATCAGTTTTAGTTTAGAAAAACTCCTCTCACAGCTAGGAACACTAACAGCAATTGTGAGAAAAATCCGCAGCAGTATTCCAATATTTGGAACCGAGTTACCAAGATTATACTTTTGAATAAACTGCAAAAGTTCAAGGGGGCCTTTCTTCCACGTCTCTGTTTTGTCTTGGGTAGCAGCAACAGCAATAAAATGCTGGTCTTTTTCTCTCAACGAGGAACTCTTCCTTATCAATGTCATTGTGATCGTGATCTAGTTGACACTCATATTTATCATCCAAAAGATTTGACGGGGTAAGGAAGGCATATTTCTCAGGAAGTTCATGAAGCTGTTGAAATCTGTTATTTCTTGGATCACTCTGTCCAGCGAAGAAAACATTTCTCTCGCCAACTCAGTTTTGTATGGCAATTCAGCATCTCGTGATCCTTCACCTTTTTTTTTTTCATTGCAGTAGACCAAAAGTGCCGCCCGGGGAGGACCGCCCCCTCCGCCCCCCTCTAGCTACGCTAGTGAGTGTATATTCTTTGCTTCAGTTATATAGGCTACTATGGTGATAATAAGTAGTTGTATATTAATTAGCTGACTTGGTGACATCTTGCAAGATTTTATTATTATTAAAAAATGTAGCTCATGACTTGGATTACCTCGATAGGCTCGAGTGGCTTCATGTTTTCCAAATGTAATGTAATGTAAGAGTAAAGTACATATACATATTGAGAGAATTGTGGGCCATACCATTCAAATTTTTACATTTCAGGTAGCTATTATTATTATAGATTTCGGGCATCTTTGTGTGTGTGTTTTTTTCACACATTAGGCTCATTGTTCTTTACAATTTTCTAGTTCATGTATTCATTGTATGAAAATTATAAGTATATTTATTACTTTTAACATGTTCTGCATACTCTGTAAAATAATTACAGAGTTAAATTTTCTTCAAAAATCCAGCATGGTTAAGTAAACTTAAATAAAATTTTTAGCCAACATTTCAGTGGAAGGAAATATTGCTAGATACATAAATTAGCCTTCATAGGCTCAAGAACTGGAAAATGTAATGAGTTTAAAATTAATTACTTTAGATGTCACAAATACTATTTTAAGGTATGTATATAGTGAACTATTCAGATGTTATGTAGACAATAAATAATTTTAGGTCTTGAATTTATGATAAATTGTTGTAGGACTTTTATAGGTGCCTGTCAGTAGCACATAAATACCTTATTACTTTGTTGCTCTGTACTTATTTTTCAGGTTTTCTAGTCCACCTTCATATCATTATGCAAAAATTGCTCACCTGTATGGAGTATCCCTAGATGAAGTTAGAGTAGAGTCCTGCTATAGGTACAGTATTTCATCACTGTTAAGAATGGAACTGGTTGTCTGGAGTTTATTTTAGTTATAAAAACTAGGCCATTTTAATAACTAGATGATAAACTTCAAAATTATACAGTATGATACTTTAGACAGCCATTGTCATCCAAGAAAATAAATTTGGTACTTTGATAATTTTTTTTGTAACTGTTTTGGTAATCTGACAGAAGCCACAGCTACAGCTACTGGCATTTCCTTTCATATATTCTATATCCTGGATTTTCAGAGTGGAGGGAAAGTATTTGTTTTTCATGCAACAGTTCAGCCAAACACTTATGTGGACTGAGGGCTCAGTCTTGGGTTTACTATTATTTACACTGTAGTCACAAAGTCTAACATCAATAAGAAATATATATAGCTTTAATTGTTGACTATATGTACCATTGAATCCAGACCTAGTGTTCCACCCTGTATATTATTATTTTTATTGTAATTACATAATGATCCTCCAAGCCCTTCACGTATACAGTATTTAACTTCATTATGGTCGCAGATGGCACAGTCTTTTTTTTTGCAAAGATGGTAATACAGTGAAAGTTGTGGCCTGGCTGACTATTGACAAACTTTTTGAAATATCCATAAGACAAATTTCATTATTTTCATTAGCAAACAAAATATACATTTGGATTAACTGAATTATTAAGTCTATTATCATAATAGAAGTTAAAAAAATTCATTGGAGTAACAATTGACAGCAATTTACCTTGTAAGAAGCACATAATTTATCTCTGAAGAGATTTCCAGGAGGGTTACAATAATGTTTAAACTTAAACATTTAGTTCTTAACCCTTTCTGTTCACAAATATTTTCTCTTTAAACCAAACAGTGTAATATTTATTATTATTCAAAACCAAGTGTTTTAGTAATGAGTAACTTATATTACAAACATTTTGGGGTTCCTTTCCTGACAACAAAACTAAATATATATTAAACATGTAGAAACATTTGTAGGAAAGTTGCCTTTTGGTACGATATATTATTATTTCTAATGAAACATTAAGCTCCCACTGTGACTGAAAGGGTTAAACTTATTTTTATTAAGTCTGTTCCAAACTCCTGTTCTTTCTTACCTAATATGCCACTTGTGTTTGAAAACTGTACAGACAGTGCCTGAAACAGTATTTTCTATTAAAAAATGAGCCATAAGAATATTCACTGATGCTGATTTGTATGTTCAAATGAGTGTAATCTTTAAAGAGTTAAAACTATTAAAGATCAAAGATGTTATCGGAATGGCATACAGCATTTAATATTCATTTACAAATGTATGAAAAAAATTGTTCTTATATTGGGCTAATAAATACTTTATAACTGATCAAGACATTCACTCATCTCCAGCTTGGAGTAGAATAAGGCAAATGATCCCTCAGTATAGACTATCTTCATAATAAATTCGCCGATTTTTGTCGGATTGATATTAAGAATGTTTATAATGTAAGCTTGTTTAAAGTTAATTGAAATATTTTAATAAGTGAATATTTATGTCTATGTATAAATGCTATTTGTTGAGAATAATGTATTACAGTACTTATTTCACTTGTATTTAACTTTAAACTAATTAATATTTTTATACAGTACCATACTTGATACTTTATATATTATGTATTGTACTTGGTCATGTGTAAAGTTGTCAACTCCCTACAAATTTACCCAGTAAAGCCAAAAACTTCAGAGCCAAGTTGTGTTTATAGGCCTATATACTGTATTAGTAAAATGGGAATAAAAGACAAAATGCATTAACATCAATCTTTTACTATAATATGCAAATCAAAATGCAGTTTCAAGTGCACATGTGATGCAGTAGTAGGAGTTATATATACTATAGGAAGAAAGCATGGCCAACACTAAGGCCCATGTTACAGATATCTATTTTTAAGTGGGAGGAGAGGGGCTGTTCTTTTTTTTACCGCAACACCTCCCCTGTTACTTTTTCCCGAATTGACTAGATACAGTATATACCTGGTTGAGCCTGTTTTTCACTTTTGCTCAAATTGTTTATTTGAATAAGTCAAGTTTGTCGTCCCAACTTTGGACCTAAAATTTAACATGGAATCCAAGCCATGATCCCATTAAACCAGGGGTTTGCAATCTCAAAAACGTAAGGTATTTTCATATACCTCTGAAAAATCTAATGTATACTCCTTGTTGAAACTTTTCAGTGCCAGTAGGACTGTATTGTTCCACTGGAAATAATAATCATCATACTAAATAAAATATAACTTTTCTACAAATGCGTCTAGATGTTTAATATAGATTTAGTGTAGTAGTCAGAAAAGAAACCCAGACTGTGTGTAATGTAAGCGACGAGTTAATAAAATATTTGATTTTGAATGGCAGTATATCGTATGCTTTTTAGTTTAAAAGAAAAACTGTTCATGAATGAAAGGGTGAAGGAAGATTGAATCACAGAGTCTAAATTCAGACTCGATGCTGTGACCTCCAGATCAGCAGCCCAGCATCTTAAACACTAGGCTATGATTATACATGTCTAAGTTTGTACAGTGTAGAAGAAAAGTTTACTGAGAAACTTAAAAATTTTGAAGTTCATAAAACATTACTAATCAGGGGGGAGGGGGGAAAGCTTGACTTTCATGAAATGAGGAATCATCGCGCAAAACATTTGAAAGATTGGTTGGGTTTGTTTTTAAGTTTTAAAATTTTATTAAAACAAATAAAATATCCAAAGAAACATTAGTACTTTTAGAAATTTTGTTTCATGGCAAACTTTCTTCCTGAAACTGTAGTGTGCATGTTTAAAACTAACATTTATTTCAGAAGTTTTGCACTATCTGAAAAGGTTTGTCAGATAACCACATTCTGTCACTAAAGCATCTAACTTCCTTGCAAATGGTGGTTCCATGCTGTAGGCCTATATGTATAGGAAAGCTTTTACTGATCCATTTTTATATAGTTGTTACAACATCATTTTATATGTTCTTTGTACATTGTATAAGCAGAGCAATAAATGAATATGAATTTCATTAAATTTGCAACACTTAAACTCATTCTTATTGAATTAAAGTAACTTTTATCATTCTTACTTAAAATATGTTAGACAAGCTGTATCCCTAAGACACTTATTGTAGCTGAAGTTTGAATTCTTTTTAATTTGCTTATGCTTACTGTGGGATGAGGCAGATTGATCATGTGAGAAACAGTTATCCATGATAGGTGTGGAAGTCGAAGGAGTCTTATGGAGAGAGCAGATGAGGGAATGTTAAAATGGTTTGGGCATATGGATAGGATGGTAAAGAGGATTTATATGTTGGAGGGGTAGACCAAAGAGATGATAAAGGATGGGGTGAAGGAAGCTTTGGGTCAGTGGGGCCTGGACATCTGGGAGGGTGAAAGACGCGTGCTGGATAGAAAAAAAGGAGCGATGTGATATAGAGGGGGGCGACAAGCTGGCAGTGTGTCACCTCAGGGTGTATGAAGCAGTCTGGGTAAACTGTGTAGTAGTCTGTATGGTTGGGCTGTGGATGATAATGTTGCCCTGAGGCAGGTGCATTGTCATGACGGCTGATGAAGTGAATATGAATGATTTGAGGCACTTCCTGCCTGTTCCTGACGCGACCTCACTGCGGTAGGAGAAGCGTTTGGGTATAAAAAAAAAAAATGCTTACCAGGCACAGAAGTAAGTTTTATGTTTTCAATCTTGTCACAGTAGATCATTCATTTAACTAGAGATTTCATGTTAAATGTTTCTGATTACTTGATTGTCTTTTTGGGTATGGATACTATTCATACAATTAATAATTTCTATTTCTTCATTGTCAGACAAGTCTTCAAGTCACACGCTGAGAAATCACCGAACTTTGGATTGGAAAACAAAGGATGGTTTAATTGGTGGTCTGACATTATCAGAGAGATTATCGCCTTGTCACACGAAACTGAAGTGGATGAATCGACTTTAAAGAACATATCTTTTCACCTTATTAAACTTTATTCTACAGCAGAGGCTTATGAAATAGTTTCAGGCTTCTTTCCCCTTATAAAGTACCTCTCAGGTCGGGGCTACGTTATCGGAGCACTTTCAAATACTGATGAAAGGTTGAAAGCTATTCTCATTCATTTAGGAATTTTTCATAATTTCGATTTTGTTCTTACTTCATACAACGCAAAAGTACTCAAACCCCATCCACAGATTTTTGATTGTGCAATTAAAAAATCTCTCACCAACGCATTACCATCAGAAGCTCTTCACGTTGGGGACAGTCTAGTTATTGATTACTTAGGCGCAAAAAGGGCTCGCTGGAATAGTATCCTAATTGCGTCAGATTATAAGGAGCAGTGTACTGAAGCTGGTGTTCAAATAGAACCACATTTTATGGTCCCCACTCTTAACGATATCTTTAAAGTTTTAGAGAGGTTTTAGACCAAACAGTATGAAAATGTCCCGCTGTAGTATTAGAAACATTGTTCAAAATGTATTACGTAGTTCTTATAAAAATCTTACACTTAATCCGTCTAGTGCTGCTAATATTTCTGTACATAATTTGACACCAATATATTCTTTTCTTAAATTACTTAGATCTAAATATTTTAGGTGCAGGATTGGTTCATTTCTTCCAAATTGTTTTAAGAGACCGCTTGTTCCTTTAGTTTTAGACACCACAAGCCATTTCAATTCTTATAACAGATTCAACCCTGGAGCATTTTTCATTTTGTCTTTAAGTTTTCCATTCTTTGGCGCTAAGTCGGAGGAAGACAAAAAGGAAGATGAAATTGTCACTACGATGAAGTTAGCGATATTAGCTTCTCGGGTAATGTACTAATTGTTGAATGTTTTATGTATGTTAGCCCCATCAAAAACACTTTTACTCCGTATTGGATGAGCGCGTATCGTTGGGTCCCTGAGGCTTGACAGTCCTATTATATTGTGTAGTATAAGAACGTTAGGCTATCGCAAGAATGTGCCTGCTTAATAATTTTTTTTTTTTTGGTTTTTTATTACTACGACAATATCATAATTAACTTTTGTTATACAAATGAACATTTGGGTGAAAACGAGCCTCTTCAGCCAAACACTTATTTCTAAACGGAATGCTAGAACCCCCCATGATGTTGAACTCGTCGATTCAATCACGTACCCATTTTTGCGGCTGCGTCGAGAGAGATTTTGGTTGTAAAAACTTTGTTTAGAAATTCAAGCTGTCGCGGGACCCCTTGAATTGTGAATCCACTGCTCTACCACTTAGTCAATACAACCCTTATTCTTTAATATCATGCAAAACAGTCTGTACTTTTATGTTTGTTATAGATATTTTAACAGAATAACAAAATTAACACTCCTAAATATTCCCAAACAGCGTGGAGAAGACGCGAAAGCGGAACAATTGCTCCATTTGGCTCTGAAATCTGCTCAAGAAATGAATGACTGGAATGCAATAACGTATATTTATGATTTAATGGCCAATTTTGCCCTTGAGAAAGGGAACTTTAAGAAAGCGGAAACCCTTTTTGTCGATGTTCTTAAGAGGTTTCTCCAGAGTAAGACTATGTTGTGTGTTGTAGTGTTGTTCGTTGCATGATTTCACTTCCGTGCTTACAGCTAAGGCTATATGATAGAGGGCACTTACAGCTTAACAACGTGAGATCCGAACAATCTATGGGTCGCTACATCATCTAGACCAGGGGTGGCGAACCTTTTTACAGTCTTGTGCCAAAAAAAACATGTAAACCATAAAAAAAAATTCGCGTGCCCTCCAAAAGTTTATATATATGACACCAAATTATAAACATTAAGTCTATTTTATACTCATTTTTTGGTTAACAAGTTCTATGCTTAGGCGTGCCATAGGTTCGCCACCACTGATCTAGACACAGAAGGCGGTCACCCATCTAACTATCGAACAGACCCAACGTTTCTCAATTTCGCTGATTGAACGAGAAGCGGTGTTGTGACATTGTTACGACGTAGCCCTTAATGTTTTGTTTAAAAAAAGCTCGTAAATCAAGTCCCTTAAGGTTATTCATATAAGTTAGGTAACTGGTAACCTCAGGAATCCCTGTTTCTCCACATGGAAGGGGGTGGGCGTGAATTCCCAATAGTTAGCTGAACTAGGGCAATCGCAGAATAGGTGATCGGCCCAGTTTCCAACCTTGTGTAAAGTTGGTTAGAAAAGAAAAGGCAGTCGACAATTTTTCCTTTATTTTGCTAGCTTTTGTAATATTAATATATATTTATTATAGTATCTCTACCCTGTTTATTTATCTTTTAGATGGTATGGCTGATAATGACAATGCAGTGGTAGAGGTTAGCTTAAAACTTGCGAGTATTTATTCCCACCTCGGTGACATGGAGAAGGCTTGCGAAGGATTTCAGTTTTGCATAGGAACTCAAGAAAGCAAATTAAAAACTCGTGGCGAAGACGACATAGATGAGGACACCTTCGTTCTTTGGGCCATGAGTCACGACTGGTTCGCGAGGTTTTTGCTTAAAGTGGGGCATTACGACCGCGCTAAGGAACATTTCTCTAGGGCATATGACGTTTGCATAAAGGTGAAAGGGGCCGAGGACCCCCAAGTAGCTGTCCTCCTCAATGATCTAGGATCCGTTTGCTCGCTGCAGCAAAAATACGATGAAGCCATAGAATTCTTGAACAGAGCCATTCATATTGGAAAACTAAGTGAGAGTGAAGATTTGGCTTCATTTTACGTAAATCTTGGAACTATATATATGCAGAAGAAAGCGTATGATGATGCAGAAGTGTATTGCAAAGAAGGAAGAAACTCGCTAAAGCAGTAAAGAACGACGAAGCATTTGAGGAATCGTCACTTTGCCTCGACACGCTGAAAGAATTAAAACAAAATTCATTAAGTAAGAGGAAGGTTGCTTAATACCTACACTAACCAATGAAGTTTCTACCCTTCTTATATACACAGTTTTTATTTAACGTTTTTAGACTTTCTGTAATGTATAGAAATCTTTCTTAAAGAAAATTAAAAATAGTTTGTACAATATATTGCTATATTTTAATTAAAAATTCATACTTTTGAACCTATAACGGTTACATCCATTTTACCATAAATTTTTTCCTGATAGTTTATATGCTGTCACGTGAAGTAAAGAATTCACCGAGTTGTTTACTTTTGAGCTGACCGCTTATCGATAACTTTATACTAATTTTTGTGGGTGTGTCTGGTTCGAATATTGTTGTTCAAGAATTACTCAAATACCTGTTCGTTGTCAATTATGTTAGAAAACTACTTGTTCCTAGACTTTTATAATGGTTTGTTATACAAGTAATTCTGATTAAGTGTATTTTAAAATCCTTTATTTGAGACTAGTTTTTCTTGTAGAAATTTTTTACAAAAATGGGGAAAAGGGACTTTTTTGAATTCTTCGATAGAAAATTTGCTGTTTGTTGCAATTATAAATTCTATGCAAAGTGAACCATCACAATCTTTGTATGTTTTGGTGATACCAAGATGGAAGAAAGGAGAAAATGTACCCGGACCCAATCGTGTTTAGTTAATTTTTTCATTTTAAAAATGTACTTTCTGCTGATTGAGGGGTAAAGTCCTGGATACTGAAATAGTGCTTAACCCAACTTTTAAATCGTTTAAAAGTTAGAAGTAGTGATAAATAATGTCGTGAAATATGAGGGCCACTCAATATATTTTGCCCCACCTTTTTTTTTTTCTTTCCAAGTTTTCTTGTAAGTTCCAGAAATTTCGTACACAAATAGTTAATACCTTTTTTACAAGTTTCTATTTTTCAGCATGGTCTCCATCTTTTTCTACTGCTTTCCTCCACCTCGAAACAAGGGCCTTTATTTCTTACTGGTAAAAGTCCGCTCCTTCATTGGCCCAAACAAATGGAAGTCTGAAGGTGCCAGATCCGGGCTGTATGGATGGTTGGGGGTAACACAGTCAAGCGCATTTTTGTGATGGCCTCTCTTGTTTGCAAACTTGTGTGGTCTTGCGTTATCGTACAAAAAGGAGGACGTCCTTTAGTTTTCTCTCGGTCGAACTCGCTTTATACGCGTCTGGAGTCTCTCTAGGGTAGCAATATATTCCTCCGAGTTGGTTGATTGTCCTTTCTTCATAATGTCCACCAGAATCACCCCTTTCGTGTCCCAGAAGATGGTGGCCATAACCTTTCCTGCAGAGGGAGCCATTTTGAACTTTTTCTTGCGTGGGGAGTCTGTGTGATGCCACTCCATGGATTGGCGTTTTGCTTCAGATTCAAAGTGGTGTACCCAAGTCTCATCCCCAGTCACAATTCGTGAAAGGAAGTCATCCCCTTCTGTCGTATTGAACCAACGACTCTGACGCAATTTCTTTTCTTTGGGTTTTGTGATCTTCAGTCAGTTCGCGAGGAACAAACTGTAAACACACTTTTGAGTATCCCAGTTGCTGAATTATCGTATTCACTAATTCCTAGCTCCAGTGATAGGCTGATAGCTCCTTGTATGTGACGCGCCGATTTGATCGAATGATGGTTACACGTTGCGCAGTGCGAGATGTCACAGCCGATGCCGGGCGACCGCTGCGTTTCTCATCATCGAGGCTGGCTCTCCCTCTCTCCGATGATCTCGCACGTTTAGACCAGCGTCCAACTGTGCTTCGATCAACAGCAGCATCTCTGTAAACATTTTGTAGACGTTTGTGAATATTTTCAACTGTTTCCTTCTTTGCGGTTAAGAACTTATAACAGCTCTGTTTGTGACGCGCATCACTGTCAGACACCATTTTCGAAACCGCTAACCATCGGTTTTATACAAGGAGCGGAGGTTCAAACTGGAAGAATCCGGTTATGTCAAGTGCAGAAAGTTCAAACTTACGGCCCAAAAGACATTTCGGCACGCCTATTATTTAGCTAAGAGAAAAGGGTGGAGCAAAATATATTGAGTGCCCCTAGTACGTATCAAAATATACTATAAAATGTAAATAGTGTACAAAATAAAAATGAACCTAAAAGACCCCTTCATAAGGTCTGCATTTCGTCCGTTGGGGGTAGTCGAAGTGTCGGTAGAACACTATTCCTTCCTTCCCTTCCTTCCGTAGACTCGTTGACGTGAAGCTACACCCGTGTCAATTGCTTTACTAATATGCTAAGCATGATTATCGTCTCGCGTAATCTTCGTGATAAATGGCTAGTGTATTAGGTTGTTTGAAAGGATCTGCTGCTTTTTTTTTCTTTAACTCCACAAGTTACTATCTCCCGTACGCGCGGTACATATGGCTACCTTACAAAACCAATATTTCCACACGCATGTTCATATCTATCGCAACATTTACCCAATGTAAAAAAGCTAATAAATTTAACCAAAGCTTATCTAACAGCGTAACTTAACCTAACACATTTTTTATGATGAAAGATGGCATTTATAAAGCTAAACCACCGCGGAACTGCTAATGTCATGATGCGTACGTTCGCGTCGCGATGGCTATATATGTGTCCTCAAGGTCGTCGTGATTCCGTAAGGAAGACAAGAACATGCGCACACCCACAAAACGGATAAAATGTCCTGCATGGTTGTAATATAATAATGTTTGGGATTGTTTAATCTTCGCAACGGAGAAGACCTACAGCTTTTGTGTGGCCCCAACCGTCTTAAGGGCCGCTATAGCATGCGAATGCAGACGATGACGGTTCTTCATCCAGTTAGGAAACAGATTCATTGCCGCTTAACCTCTCTGATCTAATCGGAATCGGTGTTACCACAGCGCCACGGCATAACTTTTAATATAATTGGCCAACTTTTATTTTACCAGTAGCTCGGTAATTTAGCCAATATTTGAGATGAAAATATGACGTAATAGTCATCCATACTGCGGCTTCAGGAACAAATACAATATTCTATTTTACACCATACTAAGATTTTTTACACCCAGTATTTACGAACTTGAACTCAACGCCATTGGCAATCATAATTTCGATAGTAAGTTATTTTTTCTTGCGTACAAGCTAAATATAAACTTTATTGATATTGGGGCGTAAATAGTGTCATTGAAACTGTTTTCGGTTACATGCAAGGCCGCAGACAAGCGGGTGCTGAAGCACCCCAAATTCTTTATAAAATTAAATGATTTATTTTTAAACACATAGAATATATGAATGTTTTATTTTTTATTTTTCAGATTCCATTTTAGAAACATTTCTCTACTGCATTGGTTAAAATATAACGAGAAACTATCAGCAGAAGCCAGTAGGTACACACCTATGAATTCCTCTGCCAACATCCCGCACTTCCACTGAACATCCAGTGACGGACTGGCTCAGGCAAGCAGCCTGGGAAATTTTTTTTTTTTTACTTTTTTCTTCAATTCTGTAATGCTGCACACCCTCATTACTTTGAGGATTTTGTGCTATTAGTCCATACAATAGGTCATAATAAAAGGCATTCTAGACATCAAAATTAGCTGTGGTTACTGACAATAGCTGGATAACACATATAATTCAAAGTTTTTTAAAATTACTGTACTTTGAAATTCCAGTCACTTTATTCCCCCCTCCCCCACATACACATACTGTATGTATATACGATACGTGTATTTATAAATAGCTCCACTTGAGAAATCTTGATTCTATATTATGATACACAAACATGTAATCATACTGTAAAATTATTTCAGTAAAGCACCGAACAATAAATACATTGAATTTTGCACAAAATAATCACCATAGGTGAAAAGAAAAGTAGTTTAGACATTTGCATAACAATACATTAGTCCACACAACCTAAAAAAGTAGAAGTTTTGATAATATCTTACTCTTTGAAGCAACTAAATCACTTACTTTCTCAGAGTCAACTTTCACTAAAATGTCCTTCTCTATACACATCAACATAAACGCCTCCAGGTGGTCTTGTGTCAAGAGACTGCTGTGTTTTTGTTTTGAGGTGTTTCAGTTTTGAAAATGAACGCTCACGTGCAACTTGTGTCACTGAAATTGTTAGAAGGAGCTTGTAAGCTGCGAATAGGGTGGCGTAAGATCTGCTATACATATTATACCATCGTACGCATTTGTACACATGCAGTTTTCTGCACCTGTCTCTGCATCCTGTTTCCAGCTCTTCAGTTTCTGTTTCAATTAGTGTCTGATAGTGTTCAGGCAGAGTTTTCTTAAATTTTAACCAATTTTTTGCAAAAGAAAGCAGTTCTTCCCTTAGACATTCAACGTCAGTACCTGGAAAGTGCTGCTTCAGTAAGGTAGACACCTTTATATATTTTTGTTTTGTTTTTCTCCCTTCAGAATGCGCCTTGATGGTGTAGTGGTTAGCGTCGCTGATTACGAATCCATCGGCTCCGGGATCGAGACCCGGTGACGGTAGGCAGCGCGCAGCAAAACCCAACTGTTCATCCTTCTATACAATAAAAAACATTGGTTGGTAAATAAATGGGTACCCTGGGTATCCTAGTGGTTAAAATACTGGGCTACTGGTGGGGTATGGTTCGGATTCCAAGTTAAACTGTAGGTCTAAGGTGGAGTGACAAGCTTGACCTTCGTCAGAATGAACAATTCGGGTGGGAGCAAAACCAAGGTTAACCAAGGTTATAATTTATTCATCGATGAAGTCTTAGTTTAAGTGGAAGTATGAAGAGTTAAACCTCTTTTCATATAGAACATCATTCGACCATACGCTTATTTCAGGATACAAGCAGCTCGCAGCAGCATTGCCAAGCAAACAGCTGGTCAAAGTACTGACGAGGCTTTCGTACGTGTTTCATCACCACTGACAGTAACAATGCTGTGTGTTAGTCTAGTTAGCCTGCACCCAGTAACCCTAGTTGTTGTTGTTGTTGTTGTTTAGCCGATCAGCCCACCCTGATCGAGCAAGCCGGCGGCACGCAGGTAACCGATCGCCCTCTCCAGAGTGGACCAGAGGTTCAGCGTGCTAGTGATGTTGTGTTGTGTTCTATGTTGTGCTAGAACGGTACAGTCTGTCATAATGTGTTCAATTGTTTGTGGTGTGTCCTGGCACAGGTGTCGTCTGTGGAGTTGTCTAGTCTGTGTTTATATGTCCGTAAGTTGGGGTGATGTCCACGTCGGAATCGTGCTAAGTTAACTCGATCCGATCTGCTCAGGCTGATTTCTGACCTGTTAATGGGTGGCGGCTTCGCACCTAGGACCGCATTCGGACCGAGTCGTGTCAGTGCTTTGTGGGTTAGGTGTGTGTGTATGTGTTTTCTGTACTGTGTGATGTCTGTGGGGGGTGGTATGGAATGGAGTAATTGGTTATAATGTATCTGGTGTTACCTTAATGGTGCGAGGTGTTGGTGTATGATTGTACATGTAGTGACAAGGGTGTTGTGGGTTAGTTGTCGCTGCTGCCATGAATTGTGTTCCCCTCATGTCTAAATGTTCCCTAATTTTCAGTATTTTTGTTTCTGTGTGCAGGTGTTCTGTTGGTGTTGTTTGAGTGCATCCTGTAATGATACGAAGTGCAGTTTTGTATTGTCTATAAGGTGTTTATGTGTGTTTGTGATAATGGGTGCCCAGCATGGGCTAGCATAGTCCATAACTGAGCGAATATATTGTTAGTAACCCTAGTTAATATATCTTGCTTAGACTGCCTTGAAATGTAGGCACTTAGTAAACTAATACACTGCAGTCAGAAATGATGGCCCTACAGCCCCTACTGGGTAGCTCAGTTAGTTTACTACTAAATTTTTTTCCCTTTGTGTCCACCGGCCCACTGGCTCACCAGCTCATCGGGAAAATTCCCGAACTCCCAATAGACCAGTCCATCACTGTGAATATCTGTATCTGATGCATCAAGATCCCTGGTTCCTGTTTTCATGTATTTATTATCATAGTTTTTACGAAATTTTCACACCATCATTTGGTGCTGGTTAAGTATGCGGTCTACCATCTGAGTTCTGGTTAAGTGTGCGGTCTACCATCTGAGTTCTGGTTAAGTGTGCGGTCTACATCATCTTAAATTACACTTTTATAAATGTATTTAAGGAAAGGAATTAAAATATAAGAAATTTAGTTCAAGAAATATATTTAATTACAAAATTTTATTATTAAAAGAAACCAAAAAAGTTTGTAAAAATTTTTTTTTAAAATGTTTTGCAAACTCTTATATTAGGCATTACTGTGTGTATACAGTGCGGATATCATTTAAGAAGGCTACGAACAGATCCTCCTCTTCCTTAAAACTAACGAAAATATCACGACTTAACCTAACCAATTATCAAGGGCGTACAGTTGATCTATTAGTAAATAGTAAATACTATTCCAGAAACAAACAATGTTATAATTAATAATAGATCAACTGTACGCCCTTGATAATTGGTTAGGTTAAGTCGTGATATTTTCGTTAGTTTATATTCTGTCAAAACTCAGATGGTAGACCGCATACTTAACCAGCACCAAATAAACTAAGATATATTAAAGTTTATCGTAGCCTTCACGGTTGCCTTTTTGGTAGGTTGGTTGGTCGCAGCTTAATTGTGGTAGACTGCTCGAAGCTAGGTAGACCGCACACTTAACCAGCACCCATCATTTTCTTATTTTACAGTTTGATATTTCTTTATAATTAAATAAAGTTTGAAGAAGAATTTAAGATCATGACAATCAACTTAAAAAAAAAGTTCATAACCATTTGTAATTTTGCTCAATCTAAACTATGCACGTCTTAAATTATTATTAATGCTATTTTACCATTGTACATATATGAATATACTATTTATATATCTAATTTCTAATCATATTTGCAAACAATAATTTGATAAAATAACCTCCTCATTCTTCTTGTATACCATCATGGTATACAAGACACACATTGTATTCGGTAATACAGTAACAGTGTTTTCTGTGTTAGTTTCGTTCATTCAAAATAAAAGACTTCTTATCTTCTTTAATGGTACGTCGTTCTTGACCTTTACTAGATGCTTTAACCTCTGAAAAAAGTTGTCTACGACAATGAGAAGTCATATCACTTCAACTTAGTTTGTTAATTTTCTCTTTGTATTGCGTCTCGTTGCTATAATGTGTATTACGCGATAAAATTTAATTCGACTCGTACATATACAACACAGCTAATGTTCACTAGATCCGTTATACAAAGATTGAATTTCAAACCTTTATTGAGCAAACTACGAAGCGAAAAATCTGGTTGGATTACATAATCCGTGCAACATTAATATGATTAACTGTTACGTGTACTAGCTTTTAAATACACAGTATACTCAGTAAGTGATGATAATATTTAGGGTTGTAACCTCCTCCTTAACAGCAAAGGTCATTCGACGGAGGGGACCGCCAGATTTGCTTGGGATCCGAACCATCTAGGGTCGCTATATCATCTGAACGTACAGGACGGTAACCCATACAACTACTGATCAGACGCAACGTCGCTTAACTTCACAGTGACTAATCGAACGGGAAACTGGCTACGATGTCGCCCAGTAAATAAATAAAATAATTATATATATATATATATATATATAGCACACCGGACAAAAAATTAGTCACCCCTAATAGCACCGATAGTAGGAAGTTCAAGGTCACACAGAGGGCGCTGATGTAGCATTGATAAGTGACAAGTAGCGGTGACGTAGCACACAGGATCAGATCTGTTTCGTGAGGTGGTGAAGAACAAAGTGTGTGTTGGATATAGTCTGCAAAATGGATCGTGAGGCAAACGTTACTCAGTGGCAAAAAGGAACCATCGTGTTTGGCAGAGCCCACGGACACAAAATGTCTGAAGTAGCCCAATTTGTTGGTGTGTCAACGCGTACTGTCCAGCGAGTTTACAAAGAGTGGTGTAGTTCGCAATCAACTGACAATCGACGGCGTAACTGTGGCCGGAAAACAATTCTCGACAATAGGGGCCGCCGCCATGTTTCTCGTCTAGTAACTGCAAATCGTTTTCAAACCAGAGAACAATTGCTCCAAGAAACCAATGAGGTTCTCCAGCGACCAATTTCCGAACGGACATTGCGACGAGAACTGCATGCGATGGACATCTGGAGCAGGGTACCACGGAAGAGGCCGCTGTTAACAGCTCAAGTCACAAACTGGCACGTTATAAATGGGCTCAGAGGCACAAAAACTGGACTGCGGTAGATTGGAAACGTGTAATTTGGTCCGATGAGTCCCGTTTTTGTTTGTTCTCCAATGATGGGAGGCGACGAGTACATCGCAGGTCCAATGAAGCCTTTAATCCTGAATGCGTCGAAGGTGTTGTTCAGGCTGGAAACAGAAAGTGAAGCGCAGGAATAGACACCCACGGACTCTGGCGGAACTTCGGGACCGGCTGATGAACAAGTGGCAGCAAATCGATGTTCAGTACATGCACAACCTCGTAGAGTCTCTGCCTCGCCGGATTCGTGCGGTTATCAAGGCCAGAGGCGCCGTCACACGTTATTAGGTACATTCTGAGAGGGGTGACTAATTTTTTGTCCGGTGTGCTTATATATATATATATATATAGGGTGTTTCAGGTCGACCCTAGAAATATGAAAAAGAAACACTTCACATTAGTTACGGAATTACTATGACAAACTTCAAATACCAAATACAAACTATAAATTCTAGAATTTGTAGTTTGTATTTTGTATTTGAAGTTTGTCATAGTAATTCCGTAACTAATATGAAGTGTTTCTTTTCCATATTTCTAGGGTCGACCTGAAACACCCTGTATATTGAAGACTTAAATACAATGCAGAACTTTTAATTAATCGTGCACAACACGTAAAACGGAACAACCAATTAACCAACAAACCAACACATGGCCTGTGGGATACATCGATACCTGTAATTACTCCCCAACGTTTTCACTTTTGGAAATCTTAAAAACCAGAATCTAGATATTTATAATCTATTCATGCATACTTGCAAAGAATGAAATGAGAGCAGACATCTTTAAATATGTGCTTCCCACTTATGTGCTCTGGCATACCAATGAGTCATGCACTTTAGTGGTTAAGTGGTTAGTCAAACACACACACGTACACTCTCTCTCTCTCTCTCTCTGTCATAAGCAGGGGCGTAACTAACGGGGGGGACATGTCTCCCCCCCAACTTTTGAACTGGGGGGATAATATAGGTTTTGTCCCCCCCCCCCCCCCCTCCAACTTTTTATCTAAGTTACCTTATGTGAAGGAAAATATTTAGTTCCTGAAATAATCTATGATGAGTAAATCTTTAATTATATTAGTCCTATTAGCATGCTGGAAAGTATTACTGATTCAGTACTAATACTGCAGTGATAGATACTTCAATGAGACATCTAGTTTTTTTTTACTTTAATTATTGCATATATTGTTTTCCTTTAATGTTAAGTATATACTTGATATACATAATGTAGTTGTGAAAATGCTTCTTTGATTTTCCAATTACTATGTATCATAAATATAGATCATTCTCTAAATCATAGTATTTTAAGAGCATCATTTTGGTCGCAAACACATTACCTACAGGATAGCAGCACAGAAATTCATCGCAGGATTTTTCATCATTATAGTTGTCCCCCCAACTTTTGAAAGCTAGTTACGCTCTTGGTCATAAGCGAAGGGTGAACTAATTAATATGTGTAAAGAGTTAGTTGGGTTGAATTGTGTTGCAAGTTTCATATTGATTTAATTAATATTACGATATTTAATTTCTAAACCCATTTTTGTAACAAAATGGACGACTTTATGGAATTAATTTATTAAATAAATAGTATTATATAATCTTCCAATTATTTCACTATCATCAATTTTGGCTGTTAAAATTAGAGTCACTCGAACGTTTTGAATTTTAAACAGTTACTGTAAGTCCCGCAAGACACAGACCACAGATGTTTCATTTTCTCTAAAACTGCTTTCGTGCGTGACTGTGTTAGTTAATCAGGTAATAAAAAACCATCGTATCATTAAACTAACCAAACTTTCTATTGTTTCAGTCTAGGAATTAAGAAGGAACGAGATTACTGTATTTAATAAAAAATTAATTAATTTTATTGTAAATAAAATCTGTATACGTGAACATTAACAAAAGTTAAACGCTAAATTAACTTACTTTACGACGACAATTTAATTTAGTTTTTGTTCATTATATAGACCCTATTTAAATACTCAGTCTGTGAATAGTATACCAATTAAGTTATTTCCCTTTGAATCATTAAAATACAGGGTGTCCACAAGAGAATCGTACGAAATTAGTTTATTTCAAATGGAATTTGTATAATTCTTTCGTAGACACCTTATCATACGAGTTTATATATAAGCTAACCTAAAAAAATCATTTTAAATTATGTCTAATGCTTCTACATCCTTTGCTCGTGGGGATAATATACAGGGTGGCCACAAAGTCCCTTTGTATGAAAAACAAGGATAAGATATTTTTTTTATTGGGGTTGTTTAACCTCCTTCACCTACAGCTTTACGTGGGATCCGAACCACGGTTGCTACATAATTTGGGCGCGGAGGACGGTCTCCCATCTAACTACTACCCAGACCCAATGTCGCTTAACTTCACTGATCTCAGGGAAGCGGTGTTACGACATTGGCCACCAAGTTTTTCGCAAGCTTATTAATAATAATTCATGTGTGCATTTTTATTCTGACCATCAATCCTCGATAAAATCCTCAGCTTTTTTCTTGTTTCTCAGAGTATTAAGAGTTGTTAGTTCTGAATTTTTAGATTCTGTTACGCAATATTATGAACACTGGTATTAAACCATGTTATCTTATTCCATTTCTAGAAAATTTCTTAAGCAAAGCTAAAAAAAAGGTAGGATCTTTTCCGTTTGACTGCCGCCATTGAAACATAAGAGGTGAGTGCCCCCAGCCTTCTTTACTTAGCCTTATAAGGCTAACTAATGAAATATCACGACCTAACCTAACCAATCGTTAGGTCAACTGTACGACCTTGATGATTGGTTAGGTTAGGTCGTGATATTTTTGTTAGTTAGCCTTATAAAGCTAACTAAAGAAGGCTGGAGGCCCTGATCTTCAGGTGATCCCCTTATTTTTCTGAGTACACGATTAAAACTTAAAAATTAAGCATGGATCTTGAAAGTAATTAAAATTGTTTATAAGAAACAAAATTTGAAGGGGAAATTAAGAAAAGCTTTTTTATAAAGTAACTTATTTTGTATCATCAAGACATTTAGTTAAAATACAAAAAGTTTAATTATGTTTCAATGGCGGCAGTCAAACGGAAAAGATCCAAAAGGTATAATAATAATGTAACCGAAAAGGAATTTGGTCATAAAAATATCCTTAGCCTAGCCTTACCACGTAAATTTTAAACAGCTTTCAACCTTTATTAAAACAATTGACAGCGTTTTCTTGGATAAAAAAATGTTAAATCTCGCTTGATAAAGAACAGCCTACAGTAGAGCAGTGGTTCCCAACCTTTTCACCACAAAGGACCCCTTTTATTTTTATTTTTTCCCCACGGACCCCATGTTTTTGAAAGATTCCGTCTACCAAACAAACTGTTTTTATTAATTAATAATTAACTTGTTTTCTCATTTTTCACTATCAAGTAAAGGACATATAAGAGAGTATGCAAATAAAATACAGCGTATTAAAAAAGTATTAATAATTCCAGCCAAGAGCAAGGAAACTTGAAATTTTAGCCTAAGCGCCCTTATCGTGGGTAAATGTATGATTTCCATTGGAGCCTCTCGAAATATTGAAAGCTCACGGACCCCCAGTACTACCTTCGGGGACCCCAGGTTGGGAACCACTGGCCTAGAGGCTAAGCCCTCGGACCTCAGATAATGTGACTAGTTGGTTGTCTGTTCGACTGAATGTAAATAATGTGACTCAGTTTATATAAGATAAATTGGAAAAACTTTAGACGTTAGATTAAAACAGCATAAATATGCGTGCAGGAGTGCAAATAATTGTAAAGCAATGTAGACTCGGAGTGCAAATAATTGTAAAGCAATGTAGACTCGGAGTATTCTATTAGCGATACTCTGGGGCTACCAGCGAGTGAATCACCCTGTATAATCATAGTATTAATTGGGAGTTTTAAATTTCTTATTAAAAATAAAGACTCAATTGAAAGGAACATTCTGGAATGTGTGTTCATCTATTTTATAAATAATTTCAATAACAGTTTGGGAATGTATAAAATGGACCATACTTTGTTAAAATACCTTTTGCCTTTAATTAGAACGTGTTATGTTTTTGGTAATCCCTTCTAACTATTTTTTACGCTGCACAGATATATATTTTCGGCTTCTTCACTTTTCCCATCTTTCACTGACGAGGTGTAGTGTTAAGTACACGAAAGTTCTTGGAATCTTTTTTCATTTTTTCCGTGTGTGTAACACACACACACACACACACACACACACACACTGACAACCAGTGCTGGGCAAGTCCGCACACCTTCCGCACATTCGCACAGTGCGAATGTGCGGTGTGCTGTCACCTCGGTAAAAAGGTGCGGAGGTGCGGGTGCGGAAGGTGTGCGGATTGGTCCGCACACCCGCACGAGCAGGAGTGCAGCCTGCCAGACCATCACAGGTGTGCAGCCCACACCCTCAACCTCTTTCACATTAAATATTAAATAAAAGTTTATAAAAGTATTAATATATTAATGGAAACTTATATATTTCCTTGCGATAAAACTTTATATATGTAAATAGGGTGCGGAAGTGCGAAAACTTAGAGGTGTGCGGAGGTGCGGGTGCGGTAGAGGCTAAAGTGCGGGTGCGAACCTCCCATTTGGTGTGCGGTTGCCCAGCACTGCTGACAACCGGTTTTTTCTGTTACTGTTAGTTACCAGGGTTGCCAAATTGGTAAATTTATAGTATTACACCCGTCTCCCTTTGGAGGTGAAATTTATGTTTTTCCTATGGTTTTTGATGTGTTTTGAACGAATCTGACCTTCAAAACCGTCGGAAATGACTCGTTTTGAGATACCCCCCCCCGCCGGCAATGTGGGGGAAATCACAGAAAACGAGTCATTTCCGACGGTTTTGAAGGTCAGATTCGTTCAAACATCAAAAACCATAGGAAAAACAAATTTCACCTTCAAAATTGACCTAACCTATCCCGACCTAACCTAACCTAACCTAACAACCTAGCCTAACCTATCCTATCCTAAAAGAAAAACAGGAATTACCTTTAAAATCTAAGACAGAATAATCACAGTACCGTCTTTTCTACAAAACGCCACAGTTTCTGGTCTTGACGATATGTACACTCCGTTTTACAATGTGGACACTTCACTACTGTCGGTAGAACACCGTGAGCACGCAGAAACTCAACACTTTTTTCTAAATTTTCATAGAAAGCGACAATACAGCGGTAATAATCGAACGAACACATGTCACACGAAGCCATTCCAGTAGCAAACTAATTCAAATTCGAAATGGATGGAGCGCTCTGATTGGGCAGACATGTGACGTCAACACACACGAACGTACAAACACACACTAGATACACCAAAAAAACGTTTATATCTCGAAAACGAAGCATTTGCGACGGAAACGCTATAGAAGAAAAGTGTCTTAGAATTAAAAAATCTACCTAATGAATATATAATAATTGCTGGACGTTAGACGGGTGTAATACTATAATAATACCCTAAATTGGGCTACTTCTGAAAGGTATTGGCGACTTTTTTTGTAATTTGGGCTACTTGCTACTTTTTGGGCTACCTATTATGATTATCTGCTACTTTTCTATGTTTCAGGCGGAAGTTTTTGATTTGTGAGATAATATATTTTCAGACAAATCTCACTTAAGGAAATGCGTTCTATACCTGTTTCTTATATTACTTCTCAAGATTAACAAATTGCAAAATTAATTTTATTACACTTGTATTATACAGATTGCTTCGAGCTAGTAAGTAATATAGCCAGCAGTGTCACCTAAATGATAATTTTTTGCTGGCGTATTTTTTTAATATACAGACTTTATCAGTTATTGTTTGTTTGTCAATCTATGAATTGTGGAGTTCAGAAAGTCATTATATATAAACCATTGTTCAAGTATGCAAATGCAATATAGCATTCAAAGTTTTTTTACCATTGATTTGCTTGCAAGAAGTACCGTAATCTGGAGTTTAAAACATGTTTGCAACAGCGTTAATTGCGCATGCGCATATCTTGCGACACAGAAATTATAGTCAGTCTGACTCACTCAGGACGAAGAAATACTCAGCACTTTGGAATTTTAATTTCAAAAAGAAACCCTAGAAATATAAAAGTAAGTAAATTAAATCCATAATAATCGCATTGTCTGTATTTGTTGACATTTTATAAATAAATTTCTAGATTGGGCTACTTTCTGACAAAATTGGCTACTTTTTCGAAATTTTATGCTACTTTTTATGAAATTTATCTGGCAACCCTGTTAGTTACTGCGTCAGTCCGTCACGCAGCTGTTAGGATATTAAAAATAATAATAGTAAATATGTAGGCTCTATATTGGAAATAGGTTATTATATGTGCAGTCTGTTGCTGTTCCCTAAGCAAAGTTTGATCCATTAAGGTTTATGAATGATAAGGTTATGGTTATTCACAGCAAACTCTGAAAAAGAACACTCCAAATTATGTGGGCCTACAGTTTTAGAAAAAAATTTCACTGCAAAACCTAAAATTTCTAAATAGCGTAAGAAGAAATTATTAATTGTTATTAATGTTGTTTTCTTTGAATATTTTATTAATTTTATTCATATTTTATCAATTTTCATTCATTTTATGCCTTGTACAAATTTTGTTTATAGGCGAACTTTTTTTCTGAAACTGTATTTAATATTTAGTAAGGTAGTAATTCTTTGGTCAAGCCTTCGCAGTTAAATAAAGCTTATGCTTTCCTGTAAGTCTTTCAAAGTGTCATTATTAAGCAAAGGCGGATCTAGGCATTTCAGTAAGGGGGAGGGGGCCAAATAAAAAGGGCACCCCCTAAAATAAAAAGGGCACAGTACTAAAAATGTTCTTAAAACAGACCATCAATGAGCGAGTGTAAAATCAATTGTATTGTTTTATTAGATGAGTCTCATTCAAATATGATACAAAATAAAAATCTAATTTGAGTACAACAGTTATCACAGAAAATTTTTCAAACAATTACAAATGTCTTGTCAATTAAAAGAACTATCCAGTCCCGTAGCCAGGACTTCCCAAGTTGGGTGGGGGTCGAAATTGTAGAAAGGCAGACCTTTTGGTGCAACGACCTATTCGCTGCGGAGGGGGTTTATAGTAATTTAGAGAAGTTTGTGAAGTTTCAAAAGAAAATGTGTAAAAAAAAAAAAAAAAAAGGAAGTGTTTATTTACTAAATTAAGTTATATATTATAATATCACATAAATTATAACTATAGTTACAAAAGTGGACCTTTCCTGTCAAAGGGGGTGTCGACGGGAGGGGGGATCGTTCGACCCCCTTGGCTACGGGCCTGCTATCAGAATAAGATGAAAACAAAAATAGTGCTATGGCTGCACCAGTACTAAGGTCACCTATGAAAACCACTGCAATTACAAATTTGAAAGTACAGTGTACGCATATGGATAAAGACTCAAAATAGAATTTTAATAAAATAAAATAACCATGATTTATTTACAAAAACAAAATTTGTTTTCAAATGTATACACATAAGAAATTGAGGGGGTCCGGACGTCTCCGACGTTAATTTCTCTCAAAGAAAGTTGCGACATAGGCAATTTCCAAGTCGTGTAAATGAATGAATACTTTATTCAAAGCTGTCTTGCACTTAATTATATCTGCGTAACATAAGTACTTTCCTAGCCTTTCTCCGTAAGCATGTATGTCTATTCAACATGAATTGATTAAACTTGGGGGTTTGTTCGAGGATAAAACTGCCATAAGTGTGTGGATTATGTCCTTAACACATGTTAAACTTCGCTTTACAACACCAGTTTCATTATCAAAGGTTTTTTCCTGGGCCACACCCATTGCGTCCGAGTTTATGGCGATTGTTTATGTTCGCTGTAACAAATTCTCATTAGTGACAATATCTACATCTAAAAAATGTGTTGCCAAAGAGACATATTTGGTTAATAGGCTTTGGTTTAGATTATTCGTCTCATTCACGACCTACTTCAGCCTACCTTTAGTAGTAATAATAATAATAATAATATTATTATAGTAGTAGTATTAGCGAAGTGGATTATTTATAAATAATAAAATAGGTAATATCTGAATAATCAATAAGTCTTATTTTTGTAATTAAAAACGTATTGATATTAACAGCTTATATATGCATTTATATCGGTATCAAATCCACGATATTTAATAAATTAAAGACATAAATCGTATTTGTATAATTTATATGATGAAGGATATTATTTTAGTTTAGTATTACTTCATTCTCTCCATACCAGTGAATGCATCAGTTATCTTTTGTTTTATCACTTTGCAATGAGAACAGGAACAGGTGTCTCCCGTCAGTCCATTTAAAAATGGCGGGAATAATTCTCGCGCTTTCTCGTATACTTCCGCTGTAAACGAGAATATCCTCAGTTGACGCAATGGTGGAGTCGAGTGAGGACAAAATGCCAGAGCTCGAGGTATCTGTGCCTCTGGCCAAGTTTGACACTGAAGAATGGGACGAATTTAGTGATTTTCAGTCATCTCCAGACCCAAACTGTAACGATAATGGAAGACATACAGCAACAACGACCCCAGATAAAAATGATAACGACTTTCTCGACAATATGTCAGACACCACCGATACATTCAAGGATACCTTTTCAACGTCACTGGAAGACCTCGTAAATACATTCGATGACAAAATAACGAAATGTTTTCATAATTACGAGGATAAGGTGGAGAAATACGCCCCAGTTCAAGTCCGGTCTCAAGAGGAAATCATGAACGAATGCCAGTAAGTATTAATTCAGTGATAATTCATTTGTAAACCATTGTTCTGTGCAAGGAAGGAGAGAGAGGGGTGGCTGAGTGGGGGAATGAAAGGGGAGAGGGGGTTGTTGTTAGGACGTCGTCTGCAGCAATCGATGAATGGTAGGCGTGGTATAAAAACTTTAATTAAAAGAAAGCTGTATTGCTTTGGGTTGAGAATGATCACCATTTAATACGAAATAGTTAACCATCTTTCGACTCTGTTTTAATGTTTTTTTTTATTTTAAACAAACAAAACCAGCTAGATTATATTTATTACACTTCTGTTCAATGACGCAGGTATCCTAGTGATCACTGGGGCCATTTATTATTTTATTGTTCGGGATTGACAAATCGATTCAATGCAAGGCTGTAAAATTGAAATTAAAAAAAATGTCATTAACGCTGATAATTATAATCTTAGGCTCATAATCTTATAGAAATTCATTACAAACATTAAGTAATTTGAGAATATATTTATCTAGTTCTGTAACTTCATAAATAAGCTAAGTTTATACACGTACATTTATGCTTGCAATTTATTATCTGGGAGTAGGATCTCTATCATTTATCGTTTTAATTCAAGGAAGTGACCAACTCATGAGTCAGATTTTTTTCCGACAAAACTACAGCATCATATTTTGTTTTTTTTTAGTATCTAATTGCGTAAACTATTTATTTGTCGTGTTAATCTCTGAAAACTATTTATTTCCGGTTGCCAGAGAGTAATAAAGTATTGTTAATATTATTATTATTATATATATATAGTTTAATGAAAATTGAATACAGATACGGATGTTCTTTGGGCTAGACTAACACAGAGCATTGTTGCTGTCAGTCAGGGTGAATTGGTTTAAACGTTTTTTTTGTTTTTCTAATTGAAAAAAAATAATTTTTTTTTTGTTTTTTTTAAACCCAATGGTTTTTTTTGTTCAAAATAACCATGTTTTTTCCCACCCTGCTGTCAGTGATGGTGAGCCACGTACAAAAGCCTCATCATTGCTTGGCAATGTTGCTGCGAGCTGCTCTTACTCTAAAATGGGCGTAAAAGATTTTTAACTCTTCATAGTTCCACTTAAACTATGACTGCATCGATGATTAATGTACAGGGTGCGACATAAGTTGCTTTACCGAAAATAATGAAATCACCTTGTGACGAATAATATTTATTATTTATTACAGAAATTGTTCAAAGTGTCCTCCATCATATTAAATACACACGTTGCATCTTTGAACCACTGAACAACAGATGACGCGACACAGTTCTTTGTTATTATATTATTCAACGTCTTGTACTCTTGGCTTATCAAAGTCTTCATGTGATCGAAGTCCCGAGGTTTCTGGCCGTAGACTCTATCTTTGATTATACCCCACATTGAATAATCACATGGGGTTATGTCCGGTGACCAAGGAGGCAATTCGATTATCCCACGACGTCCTATCCATTCTGAAAAATTATCCTTTAAGAATGCACGAACATTTCTTCCGAAATGTGGTGGAGTACTATTTTGTTGCCATATTATGTTTTCAAAAGTATGATGGTTTCTAAGTGCAGGCAACACCGTGTTCTGCAATATTTCCAGATAATATAATTGACGGCATTAACAGTGCCGTCAAAGAAATATAATTTTTCTTGGTATATTATTCTTCACAATGTGATTTAATTATTCTCGGTAAAGCAACTTATGCCGCACCTATATATATATATATATTATTATTATTATTATTATTATTATTACGTATTAATTTTAGCTCAGACTGAAGTTCAAGGCAGAATCCTTGAAAGCATATTATGATGAAACTGAATTTCAAAAGTGTAAGCCTGTAAGGCCTTTAATATGTGAAAAAATATGATAAGTGTAACTAACTAACTAATTATAAAGTCTAAAATCGTGTCAAAGAATAATTATAACAACCAGTGGATCACTCCAGCCCTCGTTGTAAGCATAAACCGTAAACATTCTCTCTGTAAATTACAAAAGAATGCTATTATCAAACAAACACATAAAAGTCACTGTAACATACTAAATTTGCTCATAAAACCGCAAAAGCGGACCATTATTCTAAAATTACCGAACAAAAATCTAATCCTAAAGGATTGTGGGATACTTTAAAGGTTTTAGTTAACACACACACTAAAAAAAGACCCCGTATCTTCGTTATCACAGGACGGAATTTCCTACAGTGATCCCAAAGATATGGCTAATTTATTAAACAATTTCTTTTCAAAAATAGGAATCAATATACGGCAGCAGCCATTCCAGAATCAGACAGTCACTACCAACAATATATGCCACAACCATGGGCGCCCGCAGGATTTTTTCCAAGGGGGGGCAAAATTTAATGTATTAATAGGTAGGGACCGGAGCAAGCAAAAAACTTTTGACCCCTTAGGAACCAGCAGGTTAATTCTAAGCAAGTTTAGTGTTGTATTTTCTGTAATGGAAAATGCAAATATATATTGTATATACATACAATGCACGTGATAACAATCATTTATTTTATTTATAACAGAAACATGATAGAATGAAGAAAAAAGCACACTGAAGTAAATGTTGTACCTAATTTGAAAACGGTGTTTCGAGCATCACCTACACTGCTCATTTGAATAGGAATTGTAGTCGTCTGCGGTCACTACCAAAATTATGAACAACCTTTTCCATAAAATCAGTTTTGTTGGAGTTGATTTTCTCCCGGTGAACATATAAAAAGGTAGCAACCTTTTATCATGCACACAAATAAAAATTTTCACCCTTTAGGAGGCAGTTGGATTCTTTTCAGCAAGTTTAGGATATAAATATTTTCTTAGAAAATATTTAATATATTTTCTTGGCATTTCCAGGGGGAGGCAAGCGCCCCCCCTTGCCCCTACCTGCGGGCGCCCATGGCCACAACCAGACATTGGGTAATAGTAATAGACTATTACAGGATTTTTTAAGTAATAGTAATTGATCACAATTTTTTGGCTTTAATAGTAATAGACGGCAAAGTAATAGATAATAGTCTATTACTTTTCTATTACAGTGGCAATGAACATATTGTGTGAACAAAGAACTGAAAAATGAACTAAATCTACTCTAAACTAAAATAAACAAATATGTGAACTAATATTGTGGCAGATTTTTCCTTCATTAAAGTAAAATTTATCAAGACTGAAATTGTTGTGATTTAGTTGAAACAAATATTTGTTTTTGGCTGCCTCTCTGCCTCATTCTGGATCCATGAGCGCAGAACCTCTCTGCCTCATTCTGGATCCATGAGTGCAGAGCCTCTCTGCCTCATTCTGGATCCATGAGCGCAGAGCCTCTGCCTCATTCTGGATCCATGAGCGCAGAGCCTCTCTGCCTCATTCTGGATCCATGAGTGCAGAGCCTCTCTGCCTCATTCTGGATCCATGAGTGCAGAGCCTCTCTGCCTCATTCTGGATCCATGAGTGCAGAGCCTCTCTGCCTCATTCTGGATCCATGAGTGCAGAGCCTCTCTGCCTCATTCTGGATCCATGAGTGCAGAGCCTCTCTGCCTCATTCTGGATCCATGAGTGCAGAGCCTCTCTGCCTCATTCTGGATCCATGAATCCAGACACTGCTACATCGCCAGCTCAATACCAACTCACACAAGGTACCCCAGAAGGGGCCTTGGTGAATCAGGATGCTGGGAATGCAGTCGGGGGTCATGATGAGGAGGCATCTTGGACAATAGTGGTAAGGAGGGGCCGGAAGCGAGCGACCCCTCCGAGAACTGCAACCACTGCAGTAGCTAATGGTGGTGGTCCCTCAAAAGGGTCTGGTCCCACTCATCCACCGGCTAGACGGAGTCAGCCTGTGGCAAAGGCTGGCAGAGAACGGCGGGGTATCATAGGGGCTGCCAAAACAGATCGTATGATGGCTGTACCAACGAAGACTGCAAACATTTTCGTCTCGAGATGTCGCCCTGATCTTACTGAACCTTCAGGTTACATGTAGGAAAATTGACTCCAGATGGACTACGTAGAGTTCCTTCCAAGTTACAGCAGTCTGTGATGATCCAGGGGTATTTATGGTTCCAGCAGTATGGCCGGAACGGGTATATGTACGGCGGTTCTATGAGAAGAGAAGAGAAACACCTGCACCCCCTCTCGTAAGTGCTGGGGAGGGTAATTATGGAGACATCATACGTCGTACTGTGGAGGAAAATCCAGCTGGGTCTAATGCTGTAACTGCTGTGCCTGGTATAAGTGGAATTCAACATGTAGAGATGGCTGGCAGAACTCCTGCATCTTCCTAATTGCATTCAAGGTAATCTCTTATAACTGTAGAATGTAGAGGCCTAAGCTTAGGCAATAACAGCAAACACAAGCGGATCATAATTGATAAGCTGTTAGAGGATGCTGATATTCTCTGTCTGCAGGAAACACGGCTATGGAAACAGGACTTAAAGGACCTGAATACCCTGTCCAGTAACTTTCATGGGATAGGGGAGGCCACCAGAGATAAACAAGATGGTCTCCTTTGCAGGCCACCCTGGTGGGGTAGCTATTCTATGGAGGTTGGGGGATGGGAAATATATTAGTGAATTAAAACTTGGTTTAAATTGGCTAACTGGAATAGAAATTTGTGTAGACAATAAAAAATTTGTAATTCTGTGTATCTATATGCCTTTTCAAGCAGTTGATAATGAAGATGATTACCTCATTAAATTGGGGCAGGTCAGCAGTATTATTGATGAGTTAGATACGACATGTGTAGCTACAGTATTATTGATGACTTTAATGCTAATGTGCTTAATGATAATTCTTTGTTTAGCAACCACTTAAAAGCCTTCTCTAAAGATAATAACTTGACCCTTTCATCTATGTGTAGTCTTCCTGGTGATAGCTTTACTTATGTTAGTGATAGTTGGCACACCACCTCATGATTGGATCATTGTATTTATATGTTCATTATACACAGTGATTCACTGGCCTTCTTAGTCAGTGCTCCAGACAACTATCTCTTAATCTTCTATGGACCTCTTGTATAATTTTTGTACCTGTTGAGACTGAAATAAAGTTTTGTTTGTTAACACACTGCTTCTAATGCATTTAAATAGACATAAAGATCCTTTTCAAATGAGTGAAGTACCCCACATGCAAAAGTAATAGTAATAGATGAAAATTATAGTAATAGAATGAATCAATAGTAATAGAAACCCAGTAATTAATCCCATGTCTGGCCACAACCCACACCAAATACATTCTTATTTGAACCAATTCTGCCAAACGAAACCTCAGCCGTATTAAAAAACTTAAAAAATAAAAGAGCTGATATCAGTTCAGTTTCAGTGAAAATATATAAATTAATATCATAATATAGCAACCCCACTCACGAGACCAGTGTTGGGCACTAAAGCGTTAATCCGATAACAGTTAATTAACGAAGTTAACTTTTTTTAA
Organism: Bathynomus jamesi; assembly: GCA_023014485.1. Lineage (NCBI taxonomy): Eukaryota > Metazoa > Arthropoda > Malacostraca > Isopoda > Cirolanidae > Bathynomus > Bathynomus jamesi. Next base: position 311,159 of record JAJOZX010002230.1, read on the forward strand.
CGGACTATTAACGGAAGTTAATTTCCATTTATCGTTATCGGTTAACTTCCGATAACTTGATATTTAGTCTGCTAAAGTCCGTTAACACGTTAACTGCGAGGAGTCATTCACGGAAGATCACCGCTCCGCGAATGAATTCAAACCGCCATAACTTCAGTCTGCCAATTCCATCCTCTGCCGCAGTGGAACGGCTCTTCTCTCTCGGCAAGGACATCCTGAGGCCCAAGAGGTCAAGACTGGCAGTTGGGCCTAACTTTGAGAAGTTGGTCTTTCTGAAGGGCAACCAGCACATTGTGTCAGTCTTTCATAAATGTGCCTAAAATTTAATTTTACCTTTCAGTTCCCGCCATAATAATTCTCTGGTAAATTAAAATTTAGTTAATGGTTAGTAGTTACAAGGGTTTCAAAACATGTAATCAGTACATTTTTTATAAAAAAAAAAAAAAAAGTTATTAAGCAAAAAAGTTGCAAAACTTGATAAAAATACAGTTAAATCCTATTTATTGTTGGATTTTGCATAAATAAACATTTTCTATGGGTTTTAAAGCTTTTTTCCTTGATTTTTTTAAATGTTAGTAAAGAAATAGTTATCGTTAACTTCCGTTAACTTTGTAGTAAAATTATCGGATTATCGTTATCGGAGTTAAAAATTGGGGTTAACGGATTATCGTTATCGAAGTTAACTTTTTGGTTAACGGTGCCCACCACTGCACGAGACTGATGATTGAGTCAATAGTACAAGGTGTATTCTCCGATTACATGAAGATAGCCAAGTTTGTTCAGTATTCAAATCAGGCAGCTCTGATTCTCCATCCGGATCTTTTCGGTTTGACGGCCTGTAATATTTTTTAACATTACTTAATTTTTTATTGTCCAGTTTTAATCGAGGATTTAAAAAATAACATTCATGTTTTAGATAAACAAATAGTGAGGCAGTTATATGCAATTTAACAAGTTTAATTAAAATATATATATTTTAAACCGTATTGGGATCTTTTTGGTTTGTCGGCCGGCGGAAAAAAACGAGTCGTGACTACGGGACCGTCAAATTCGAGACTCTACCAACTGGTTAGGTTAACTGAATGCCCAGTTAGGTTAACAGAATGCCCGGTTAGGTCAACTGTACGCCCTTGACGATTGGTTAGGTTGTCATGATATTTTCGTTTACTGTCAAAACAAACGAAAATATCATGACTTAACCTAACCAATCGTCATGAGCGTACAGTTGACCTAAAACTTTCAGGGATTTTGGAATCTTAAAACGTATATGATATTCTCTAAACTAAAATGTATAACTGCCTCACTCTGTTTCTCTAAAACATGAATGTTATTTTTGAAATCCTCGATTAAAACTGGACAATGAAAAACGAGTAATGTTTAAAAGTATTACAGGCCGTCAAACCGAAAAGATCCTCCATCCAATTAATTACTGGCCAGTCTCCATTTACCAACTTTAAGTAAAGTATTTGAAAGAACTGTATACAATAGACTAATCAAATTCTTAGCTAAATACAACATCCTAACAAAAACGCAATTTGGATTTAGAGAGGGCCACACCACAAAAGACTTTATCAACATGCCATTAGAAAATATCTATAAAAACCAAAGCCATAAAAAACAGCTTAGTTTTTCTCGACCTCGAAAGATTTTGATATGTTCTCACATGATATCTTACTAGATAAACTGAACACACATGGCACAATTGGAAATATACTAAATTGGTTTAGGTCGTATCTCTCTAATCGTCACTAGTATACGTAATTTTAGTGTGTAGTGATAACCAGTTTACGCAGTAATAATTTCAATTTGTGCAGTGATAATTGAAAATCTGTATAGTGATAAATTAGTTCTATATCCGATATAGAACCTAATGTATCACTGCACAGATTGAAATTATTACTGCGCAAATTGGTTATCACTGCACGCTAAAATTAGGTATGTCACCAGTATGTTAAAGTAAAAGACATTTCATCAGAATATGCTGTATTGGAAAGGGGTTCCACAAGGACCCATACTTTTCTTAATGCATGTAAATGATTACATTAAACTGTATTCAGTATGTAGATGATGCAACACTCACTTCTACATGAATCCAAGCCAAAAACTCACCACTTAAATGCAAAAGAGGGCAAAAACTCACCACTTAAATGCAAAAGAGGACAAAAACTCGCCACTTAAATGTTTTTGCGAAATACATACACTCTAGTCTAGATCTTAAGATTTTAGACTCATTGTAGATAATTACTCATCTTTTAAATTGTTCTGTTTTTAACCAAATCGGTATACTAATGTAGTTTTGGTCACTGATTTCAAAAATACTTTATTTTTTTTGGAGAAATGAAAAACAAACATGTTATAATGTTATAATGTTTCAGACCAACAAAGACCCTAGGATCCACTCATGGCTGGTCTACCTAACTGTGTTCGTAATTGTGTATGTCCTCCGTGGTGGCGGAGGGGACCTACAATTTTACGTGGGTTCCGAACCACAAGAACATAAGAAATTTATGTAACAACTTCCTGTACACTGTGTACATTGGCAACGACCAATTTAGCAAAACTAATTAATTATCGATTTAAAACTAAAGATAGAATCTCTGGATCCAGAGGATCACGTCATAATAGACTACTATCCACAAATATGTTACACTCTATATCTATTTATAACCGACATGCAAATATATCAGATCCAGAGAATCCAGTCAATTTCATTACGGTATCCATCAATACAAGTACCTTGTCACGAAAAATAAGTCACGGTCCATATCGATTGTGGACCAAGTCAAAATTTACAACCATATACATTACAATATATACACTTACGAGGAAAGTGTAGGTGTGGCTGTAAAGACTGTAGTAATGTAGAAATGTGTGTGCACCCATCTTGGGTCTCCCATTTAAAGGTGTTTGTGGGGCAAGTGAAGATCATGAGTTTTTCAATACCTCACAGTACTATGGGGGGCACCGCTCAGCAGAGGAATCTCTTTAAATGGGGTTAGAGCACTTTAAATAATTAATGTGTTTTTAACGAAAATATCATGACTTAAACCAATCGTCAAGGGCGTACAGTTGACCTAACCGGGCATTCAATTGACCTAAGGGAATTCAATTGACCTAACTGGGCATTAATTTATAACGAAAGATTGGTAGTTTGGTGAAAAATTAATATTGGTTGGTTGCTTAAAAACAGAACAATTTGAAAGATGAAGAGTAATTATCTGCAATGAGTCTAAAATCTTGAGATATTAAGATCTAGACTAGAGTGTATGTATTTCGCAAAAACATTTGTTTGAGTTTTTGTCCTCTTTTGCATTTAAGTGGTGAGTTTTTGTCCGTGCCCCCTTCTACACACCATGATATCAATTCCCTAATGAATGAAGTGAACATGCAATTAGATCATGTCTATAAGTGGATGTGCGTAGATAAGCTTTTACTGAACTTGACAAAATCATCATCATCATCATAAGCACACCGGACAAAAAATTAGTCACCCCTCTCATAATGTACCTAATAACGTGTGTGACGGCGCCTCTGGCCTTGATAACCGCACGAATCCGGCGAGGCAGAGACTCTACGAGGTTGTGCATGTACTGAACATCGATTTGCTGCCACTCGTTCATCAGCCGGTCCCGAAGTTCCGCCAGAGTCCGTGGGTGTCTATTCCTGCGCTTCACTTTCTGTTTCCAGCCTGAACAACACCTTCGACGCATTCAGGATTAAAGGCTTCATTGGACCTGCGATGTACTCGTCGCCTCCCATCATTGGAGAACAAACAAAAACGGGACTCATCGGACCAAATTACACGTTTCCAATCTGCCGCAGTCCAGTTTTTGTGCCTCTGAGCCCATTTATAACGTGCCAATTTGTGACTTGCTGTTAACAGCGGCCTCTTCCGTAGTACCCTGCTCCAGATGTCCATCGCATGCAGTTCTCGTCGCAATGTCCGTTCGGAAATTGGTCGCTGGAGAACCTCATTGGTTTCTTGGAGCAATTGTTCTCTGGTTTGAAAACGATTTGCAGTTACTAGACGAGAAACATGGCGGCCCCTATTGTCGAGAATTGTTTTCCGGCCACAGTTACGCCGTCGATTGTCAGTTGATTGCGAACTACACCACTCTTTGTAAACTCGCTGGACAGTACGCGTTGACACACCAACAAATTGGGCTACTTCAGACATTTTGTCCGTGGGCTCTGCCAAACACGATGGCTCCTTTTTGCCACTGAGTAATGTCTGCCTCACGACCCATTTTGCAGACTATATCCAACACACTTTGTTCTTCACCACCTCACGAAACAGATCTGATCCTGTGTGCTACGTCACCGCTACTTGTCACTTACCAATGCTACATCAGCGCCCTCTGTGTGACCTTGAACTTCCTACTATCGGTGCTATTAGGGGTGACTAATTTTTTGTCCGGTGTGCTTATGATTGTAACTAAAAAACCTGTAATGGCGCACCCTCCATTAATAATTGGAAATATATGCGCCTCTAGCAAAAGTAAATGAAGTTAAAATTTTAGCATCAAGTTAGATGACAAATTAAATTTCAAAAGCTACACACACATAAATCGACTACGTATTAATTTTAGCTCACACTGAAGTTCAAGGCAGAATCCTTGAAAGCATATCATGATAAACTAAGTTTCAAAAGTGTAAGGTCTTTAATATGTGAAAACATATGATAAGTGTAAGTGTAACTTATTATGAAGTCTAAAATCGTGTCAAAAATAATTATACCAACCAGTGGATCACTCTAACGCTCATTGTAAGCATAAACCATAAACATTCTCTAAATTACAGAAGAATGCTATTATCAAACAAACATATAAAAGTCATTGTAACTCATAATATTGAAACAAAAAAAAAAAAAATCCCCAAAATGCTCTCCTCACACTGTATTTACTCATTTATTCATCCACACTTACAATATGGAATCACAGCATGGGGTAGTACGAAGAATTATATCCTATACGATATCTGCTAGAAATAGTCCATAAAAAATGTTTATGAACACTTTCAACACACACTCGTACCTCTCCAATGTTCAGAGATTTAAATATTTTAAAATTAAATGACTTTTATATAAACTTACTGTCGGTATCAGTATGTACAAAGTGGCTAATAACACTGTTCAACAATGATTTTGTCTCGGGGGGGGAAAGTTTTATTATAGTTTTTAAAACTGATTACAAAAATGGTCTTATTTTCCTATCACGTATAGTTTTTGAGAATTTCCATTTTTTGTTTTGGAAAAAATATTCAATTTTGTAGTAAAAGCTGTTCATTTATTTTATTATGTACAGTATACAATAATTGTATATATTTTTTAAGATTTCATGGAAACTATGCGTGATACGCCAAAATGAATAACATTTTCGGAATCAGCAGCGTCGACTTCATATACACCAACATTGTTTGTTGCTGAGACAGAATAAAAGTAAAAATTTGTTGTTCAGTGTAATAGAAACTATACTTCGCCCATTCAACAGGGCGATTAACCCCATCAGACCAACCATAATAAATAATACAAGGTTTCCCAATGATTTCATACATAAACCAAATTATTCAGTGCAAATTGCAGGAAATGCTCTTTCTTACAAAGAGGCAGATATTTGGAACGCTATACCTATAAATGTCAGACAAACGAGCACCATCATTAATTTCGTTTCGCAAATTACTAAAGAAACACTTTATTAACTCCTATTAATGTATGCGAGTGTGTATACACACACACACACACACATTTATATTGCAACTTGTAAATATTACTATATAAAGAAAATCACTATATGTGTAAAATTCAGTCTTAAATTGGGTGCAATCACAAATTTTATAAATTATAGCTATGTTGAAAGTTTCCATTATATTACGCCATATTTATAATGTGCCCATTTATCTATATTTTTATAACTAAGACTGTATCATCATTTCTAATTTGTAATAATAGAAATTAATATTGGTATTTCAACGTGTTCTTTTTAGCGTTTGTTTTTCATTTATTCTTTCCCGTTATTTCTATTATTATATCGTATTGTTTACCACTTAGTTTTGGAAATAATAAAAAAAGATCTCAATTTTCATTTGTAATGACAGAATTAACTAAATACAACTTCATTTTATTTTCCAATATTTTTATTTATATTTCTTGTTTTCCTTTAGAAAAATTGAAATGAATCTCAAATATTTTTTGCCAGAAAAGCTGTCATGCCTCCCAACGGCATATTCAAGTAAGAATGCTGTAATTAGACTACTTGCCACTAAAATACAAAATTAAACGGTAATGTCAACATTGTGTAAAAACCTACGTGTAGATGTGATGTATATCTTATGTAATGTGTTCTTTCTGAATTATTATTATTGTTATTGTTATTATTAAAAATGGAAACCTAATTTATATAATCAATTCATTCATTCACCGTATAAATTCTTGAAAACGCGGAATCCATATAATAAACAAAGGAGTTGTTGTCCATACAATTTACTTTGTGTTCATATAATGCCTCCTTCACATTGGCCCCGATAAGGCAAGGCATTCATTTATCTTCGTTGGTGTGACAACTTAATATTACAGAGTAACATTTGTAACTTTCAATTCTACAACAGTTATTTCCCATATCAAAGAGTTTGGCTACGCGTCAACTAAATTGTCATCCTGATTATTCACGGGGGAAAAAATTTCACAAGGAATTCTCTCAAACTGGTCTGTTGTGTGAGTCATATTTGAGTAATTTTTGCGATGTTAAATAAAAAACTCGTCATTTGTCAGTAACATTATACTATTTACAAGCTAAAAAAATGAAACTGTAGAAAGGTCTGTTATGATGTTATTAGAAACACACACACACACACCACACGTGTGTGTATATATATATATAAAACTTCATTTAGCAGCTTGTTAATATGGAATTATTCATCTGTCATATCTCTTTCAAAACAAGTTTATAATGGGCTGTCAGGAAATAATTTATTTAAATTTTTTTTTTAAAAAGGAAAATTGTAGCTCATCAGTCCGAATTTCAGTCTTTGGGTCTTTTGCGAAATAAATTTTATTGCTAAAATATGTATAATTTTAGCTTTTGCCTCAAATAGCGTAGTAGGTCTTTTGTGTCAGTGGAACGATGATAGGTTAACCTATTTCAGAAGGATGGCTGAAGGTGAATAACTCTCGGGTCTACTGTTTTGCTTTGCAGCTTATGCACGGAAAGTGTCACTAGGACAAGCACTCTCCAGGCGCGGTTAAACGGGGGACTGAGGGGAGGGAGGGATTTAGGATTTGTCATGCCGGTGTTATGTAAATGTTGCCAGCCCAATATTATACAATATACAATCTTATTAAAAAATTGGCGATATCCTATTTCGGTGTCCCAAATTATTCAACTAACCAAAAATAACAAATAGCGTCCCAAATACAAGCAATTGGCGAATGTGTATATTTAGTTGCTTCCTGACATTATTGACTGCCTGGTTAGGTCAACTGTACGCTCTTGACGATTGGTTAGGTTGTGATATTTTCGTTTAAACTAACGAAAATATTACGACTTCACATAACCAATCGTCAAGGGCGTACAGTTGACCTACCCGGGCAGTCAATAATTTTCAACGTAGGTTTCGATTAATTTTAACCAACTTTTACCAAAAATGTGAGCATTTATTTTTAATACATAGACAAGTGTATCACACAGGACACTGCACTATCGTACATGTCAGGAAGCGACTAAATGTACACATTCGCCAATTGCTTGTATTTGGGACGCTATTCGTTTATTTTTTGGTTGTTGAATAATTATAATTTGGGACGCGAAAATAGGATATCGCCTAAAAGTTGTTAATTATTGGAATACGAGATATCATTCAAGTTAAAGCTAGAGGAGTTAAGCGCGCCCCCCCCTCATGTGTCCGCCCTGCTCTCTTGATTTTTTTTGTACGCTATGCCTAGGTAACGGGGTAGGCCTACGTACGCCAGCCAAGTTTAAATTTTTTACCTAGTTATCTTCATACAAATAACCATATTCCTTATCTATACATCATATCACTCCGATTCCTAACATTTAAGAACCGTATATATATATATATATGACGAATTTTTCGACGTAGATACAGATCAACCAAGAACAAATTCCGGCACAAACCTATTAATGGACTTAGAGTTCACGGAAGATGTAATTACGGCCTTATCACAGATACGAGACAATTCAGCGCCAGGGCCAGACACATGGAGTGCCACATTTCTGAAGAAATGTAAAGAGAGTATTGCCAAACCGCTATACTTAATATGGAAGAAATCACTCGACACAGGACAAATTCCACTCCCCTTAAAGAACACGAACATTGCCCCCCCCCCCTATTTAAAGGTGGTAACAGAGCAATGCCCAAGAATTATCGGCCAGTGGCTCTCACCTCACACCTTATAAAGTGTTTTGAACGTATAATTAGAGGCAAAACTACCTACTAACTACAAGAAAAAGAATTATACAACCCAAATCAACATGGTTTCAGGGGCGGGAAGATCATGCCTGTCACAGCTACTAGACTACCAGGAGAAAATATTGGAAACATTGTATCGAGGACAAAACGTAGATGTAATATATACAGACTTTGCTAAAGCCTTTGATAAATGTGACCATGGAATCATAGCACACAAACTTTAGAATACAGGAATTACCGGAAAGCTAGGAAGGTGGATATTTAATTTCTTGACGGAAAGAACACACAGAGTGGTGGTAAATGGAGTTAAATTGGGTCTCGGAAGTCGTGAGCTCTATACCACAAGGGACAGTATTAGCTCCCTTGCTGTTCATAATAATGATTGCAGATATTACGGACAGTATTGTATCATTCTTCGCGGATGACACAAAGATATGTAAGGAAATATTGAACGAAGATGACATAAAATTACAAAACGACACTGAAACATTATTCCAGTGAGCAGAACACAATATGAAGTTCAACGAAGAAAAATTCCAACTTCTAAGATATGGTGGTAACAAGGAGCTACAGAAAAAAGGGTACAAAACTATGCAAGCCAAACAGATAACACCAAATCCACAAGTCAGGGATCTTGGAATAATAATGTCGTCGGATGCAGAATTCAGAGGGCACTATAAAATCAAAATCACAACGGCTAGAAAAATAATGGGAATCATCTGGAGGAGCTTCCGCAGCAGAAAAGCAAACATCATGCTTAAATTATGGAAGAGTCTAGTCCTACCAATAATTGAATATTGCTCAGTACTCACAAGCCCACACAGAAAACGAGACATTGCGAACATTGAAGCTATACAAAAGACTTTTACGTCTAAGATAGAAGAACGGAAGGTTAAGACTACTGATCTCCACTACAATCCCTGAAACTCTACTCTCTCGAAAGAAGGCGAGAGCGGTACACAATAATATACGTATGGAAAATACTTGAGTGTTCTGTCCCTAACCTTAGAAATGAAATAGAAACAAACTGGAATGAGAGAAGAGGCAGATTTTGTACGGTCCCAGCTGCGGTGGGACAAGGGGCCATGAAAACGAGATGGAAAATACCCTCAGAATACGGGGCCCAAAGCTTTTCAATGTCCTACCAAAAGAAGTGAGGAATCTCTAGCACATCGATCTGAATAACTTCAAGAACCAGCTGGACAGATTCCTGTGCCAAGTCCCTGACCAGCCATGCGTGGCTGGCTACGAGGGCAGGAGGAGATCAGACAGCAATTCCCTCTTTCACCAAATCCCGCAAATGAGGCGGGATGCTGCAGAGGGATCGATCCTGAACCGTCGTTCAAACGCACCGAAAGTAACCAAAAAGTGTGTGTATATATATATACAGGGCTATTCAAACTGATTCACCTGATTTCAAATGAGAATATTTTTTAATATTACAAATACAGAGTGATTTGTGATACATCAACCAAAAGAAAAACTGTCCAAATTTTGTCTCTCACCTCATAAATGCTCTATGTGACTTCCCCTAGTTACACGAGCAACGTTGACACGATAGTCGAATTCCTCCCATACTCGCTCCAGCATGTCCGTTGTCACTGACTCTACGGCAGTAACAATGCGAGTTCGGAGCTCATCCAAAGATGTGGGCAACGGTGGCACGTACACAGTATCCTTAACGTATCCCCAAAGGAAGAAGTCGCAAGGTGTAAGATCCGGCGACCTGCACTGTGACTACCGATTTACAGCTCGAAAACTGCAACACACAAAACGCCTTCTGCTGTGCGGACGCCATTTTCACACTGACTGTGTTGCTAGGCTAGGCCACGGCGTGACTTTGGAGCCCTCTCGCGGTCATCTTGTAAAACTCGGAGATTTCCTCTTTTATGTGGTGTATGCCCAGTTGATGCACGGTTGATAGGTACGGAAGTATTCTAGTTGAAATCGGATGAATCATTTTGAATAGCCCTGTATATATATATATATATATATATTATATATATATATATATATATTTATTTATTTATTTATTTATTTTATTTATTTATTTCGGTGATAATATATCGCTTTTGGTCTCTCTAAAAGAGACCAAAAGAGATATATTATCACTGAAATAAATTTATTTTTTGGAATTCTGTTAAAATTTTGTGGGTCCCAGATGGCTCTGCAATGCCATGTTTCGTTTTGTGTTTACAAATTCTCATCTCGAAATGATACAACCAGCTGTACAAATAAGATTCATTAGCGATGGAAATGGTAAACTAAGGAAAATATTTGGTGAAGTTTTATGGTACGTTACCGTACCCTATCTCCCATTTTGTCATTTTTAAAACAACAGAATTGTGTCCAATTTTCATTCAGGAATTTTGCTGATCTTAAATTAGAAACTTGATTGTAAAAACTAGTCCTAAACCTAACCTAATGATTTTTTTTTCTAACATTGACCTACCTTAGCTTGTACGAAGGTGCGTAAAGTAGACTATAGGTTAAAGTTTATAACTAAGGTTCCCAGAATCAGGAGTGCAAATTTTAAAATAAAGTAAGCTTATCATATCCTGTAATGCGTCATGGCTTTGTGCCAGTAATAGAATTAAGCCTATAGGCTTATAGGATAGTGTTCATATTTTTTGGGTGTTTGGATTTTAAATGTATTTAATAATTCATAAACAACAACGAATTAGCCCTATTACAGTTTGGGTACTTACGTATTATCGGGACTACCACACTGTTTATTATGTATTTTTGCTCTCGTCATTTTCGTTTAAACTAACGAAAATATCACAACTTAACCTAACCAATCATCAAGGGCGTACAGTTGACCTAACCGGGCATTCAGTTGACTTAACAGGTTAATATTGGTTATTTCACCTAAATATCTGAATGCCCGGTTAGGTCAACTGAATGCCCGGTTAGGTTAATTGAATGCCCGGTTAGGTCAACTGTACGCCCTTGATGATTGGTTAGGTTGTTGTGATATTTTCGTTAGTTTAAATGAAAATGACGAGTAAAAATACATAATAAACAGTGTGGTAGTCCCGATAATACGTAAGTACCACAGTTTGTAACATAACTTCCGAGGACACTGAAGAACTAATAATTGGGTAAATTATAATAGTCCTAGTAATTTATGCTACAATATGGTACCATTACTAAACATTCGCTTTAGGCCCAATTTTTCACTGAAGATAAGGTGCATACGGTAAAGCAGTAAAGGCAGGGTAATTCGATCGGGCTTGCTAGTATATATAAATCAATACCGCCTTTGAGGCAGGTCTGGTATTGATATTTACTATATAGTCTAACTAGGTAGGCCTATGGTATCGAGGAATAAGCTGGTTAGGTGTTATGGTTGCAATACCAAAACCTGTGTACACATTATTAGGTCTCTCAGGTCTAAGTGTACGATGAGAATAATCTAATTGGGTTGCTAACCAATAAGAAATAAAAACATTCTTATAATTTTGATTCAAGTTGGTTTTCTTGGATTCTGTCTTAAGGCCATTATTATGTAATTAGTAGGCTTTACGTGGGATTCGAACCATGGGTCGCTACATAATCTGAACACAGGACGGTCTCCCATCCAAATACTCTCCAGGCCCAATGTCGCTTAACTCAGCTGATCGACGGGAAGGAGTGTTATAACACTGGCCACGACATAACCAGTTAATAGGGTGAAGTTGACCTAGAAAATGAAGGTGACCCCGAAAGTGAAAGGTGAATAAATATACTTTTCTTTTGAAGAGTTAAAATGGGGTCCAAATTTTTCTGAAATGAAAAAAAACCCACCGAAGATATTGATATTGACAAGTTAGTTTGTTTTTTAATCCGAAAATAATTTGGGTCTGTTTTCATAATCTTGCGAAGACTATGTTTGTTGAAATTCATCTTCAGATCAAAATACTTAAATATGAATTTCATAATTTTTGCAAGAAATTTAGTAAAAATTTAACAGTATCCGTTTACATTTTAGATAGGCCTATACTCGTTACAAGGTCATTATAATGGGCTGGAGGCCTGTGTAGGTTATACTGTATAGTCTACTTGTTCAATATTTCTTGTGCGGAATAACAAATTGGAACTACCAACAAATAATAATGTATCGTTAATTTTTGTAAGTCTGTACATGTGTAGTGTTGAAAGACAGTTCGCTTACAAACAAAAATTTATAAGACGCATAAAAAAATTTATGAATCAGTAATAATTAGGTTTTTTAATTTTGAAACCTTACTACTTACTGTCACCAAAAAAAAAAAACCCAGACGGTTACCAATTATTAATTTTTTATGCCTTTTAGAAATTTAGGTTTGCAGGCCAACTTTTATTTTTCAAAACGGTACATACAGTATATGAGTGTACAGTTATACACAGAAGACTGAGCTCTTTAACTGTCGTAATGCAAAGATGTCAGGAACTGGATTTCGTGCACGCTTGTATTGTGCTCTACGGCATACATATGGTACATTGGTAGTAATATACCGTTTAATTCTGAATTTAAAGCCGTTTTCTTTTCGTCCAACTGACTTCAAGTCAGCTCAAGTTGCCACGTTTTTTTCGTCAAAACAAACTACTGTAGACGGGTTTTGCGGTCAGCTCTGGAGTTGGCTTGAGAAGACGCGTTACTTTTTTGTAAACAAACAATTTGTCATCTGCAGAATTAAAGATATTTCAAGAATTCATTGCGTTATTTCGGCTTGCATAAAAGAATATATATGGTTAATTTTAAGTTTCACAGAAATCAGATTATACTAGGTTAAGGGATCGTTTGGATCACCTGAAGATCAGGGCCCCCAGCCTTCTTTAGTTAGCCTTATAAGGCTAACTAATTAAATTATCACGACCTAACCTAACCAATCGCTAGGTCAACTGTACGCCCTTGACGATTGGTTAGGTTAGGTCGTGATATTTTAGTTAGTTAGCCTTATAAGGCTAACTAACGAAGGCTGGGGGCCCTGATCTTCAGGTGATCCGATCGTTTTAGATTGGTTAGGGTCATAGTTATTTCCTACGTGACCAATTATGGCCAATCGCACATGATAGAAGCCTGAAGTTAGGACCCTACTGCCCTGTGTTGCATTTCCAGACAAAGTGACCTACGAAGTACCCCAAGCTAAGATTGGGCCTAACGGAGTTTTGTTTATATTTGACGTCACAAACTTAGGTTGCCGCGTTCCTTTCATCCCCAAATCTGATATCTTAAATTCAGTAAAAGAATAAGTCAGGTTTTGGACGAACACAAAACGGCTTAAATAATCCTTTTGAAAATTGTTTCTGTTGAACTTAGGGTGGCCAGACGTCCGGCTTAGGCCGGAGTCGCCGGACAGTCCGCCTTTTAAGCACTGTCCTCCATCCATCCGGAGCCACCTTAGTCGGACGTTGATTTGTCCTCCTTTTTGGGGTCTGGCTAAAAAGAATTATATAAATTACCTCAGGTACACTTAAAATAGCGGGTACTGAAGGCCATAATAACTGTTAACGTATTTTTATTATATGTAGTTGGCAACACTGCTGATAAGCCGCATTTGTTTTCAATCTGCCCAAGGAGTAAAAATTAATATTCATTTCTTTCAGTTATATATGTTAACGTACGGCCACATACACAGTGTCCTCCTTTTTCGGAAATTTGGAAATGGTCACCCTAATGCTGGCACTAGAAGGAACACAATTCATAAACCTAGGAATTCGTAACAGCAGCCTGAATATACATTGTTATAAGTAGGTTGCCAGATTTTTCAAATGCCCATGCAGCAATTTACACCTGAACGATTTCTTATAAAAAGTAGATATACTTACAGATTTTATTTGAATTACACAATCTCAAATTGTATGGTTAAGCAATCGCAGGATTCACACGAATTCAAAGCTTACAATATACAGTAACTACAGCCGAAAAACTGCCAACTCGTGGCCAAACACAAGATTTTATAAGCGTTATGTAATTTCTAGGATGTTCTATAACATTCAATATTACTCTACAGAATTCTACAGGATCCTACATAATTCTAGAAAATTTTAAATTAATTCGTCCCGAAAAAATGTGCTTTAATTAAAAATATTTTTTGAGAGACATTTTGAATGCAAAGCGGGACGCGGGATTTTTGGATCAAATGCAGGACGTCTTGTAACCCTAGCTTATAAGACATATGACTTCCTCATATACATCCTATATAGCTTCACCACAAGTGAGCTGTATACATTGGGGGTACAAGAAGTTTTGGACCAGGTCACGTTAATATTTGTTATACACGGTGAAATTTTCTAATCAAAGTATTTCCCTCAGCATATAATTCTCTACATTCTTTCATAATATCGCAGTCGACTGAAAAATCATCAGTTAGTGTGTGGTCCAAACACTTTGTCTGGGTCACTTCTCATAGCACCATACCTACCACCCGTTTGAAATGCAGGAAACTTTGTATACGTGAATTGAATAACCCTTATTAATAAAATAGAGTACGTTTACAATGACAAATAATTGTAAAACTGTGCTATTTTTATTTAATTTAATTTGGCCCTTAAGCTTCAGGCTTCACTGGGCTTTAGTGTGACCCTTGGTCCTCATAATCATATGACTTATTCATACCTTTCACAAACTTCCAAAAGTGTGCTGAACCCTTTTACAGAAGGAGAAATAAGAACTAGACCATATACATACATCAAATGATTAACAATCTTTGTACCAAGATAGCAGCCTACTCTACAAATGTTCGGTACACGAGACAGCTTATCCATATATACACTGAATAGATAGGGAAGCGATTCCTTGGCTTATTAGGCAAAGTACAAGTGTACTAGCCAACGCATTCCCATAACCTTATTGGCATTTATATAATTGTATTAATATAAACTTAAATGTTAGTCAACCATACGATGATGTAATCGGTATAAAATGCAGGGGGCATATCAGATATTAAAGTCAGGTTTGTGTATAGTGCAGTCAAAATCTATTTCTAGAGATGCTCCATTTAGGAAAAAAATGTTTATCTTGAATCTGTTTACAAAATGTATATATGTAAACCATTTTTTACATAAGCTCCTTATGATTTCCGTTGCTGAAGCAACTGATAAATAGGCCTGGTACCGTTACGAGAGAGAGAGAGAGAGAGAGAGAGAGAGAGAGAGAGAGCCTAGCCCTGTACCTACGTCAATATTATAAGGTATAGGGTAGACTTATGAAGAGTAATGTGGGCATTTCAATAATGCATCGTTCATTAGCTGTCTATATTCCAGTTCACAAGTAGGCCTGAATTGTACAACTGTACGTAGGTATTCTTTGCAAGCGCGTAATAGGCCTGTAGATGTGTGTAGGCTTCCGGATAGGTAATTGGTGAATGGGTTAAACCCCAAACAGAATAAGTCCTGTCTTTCCTGAACTGTGGTTTTATTATACTGGCGGTTTGTTTATTTATATATTATCATAGTACCACAACCATAAATTTCGTGATTAGTCTGCAGGCGCAACTCTTTTTGGTATTAGGTGTAGGTAGGCCTATCAACCACAGACCCGTTATGCCCAGCCATATAAAAGAATAAAATGGTTTAACGTTATCATCACAGAATTTATCATTTTTTTACGAGTCATTAAATATCCGAAAGGCGTTCTCTCTCTTTTTCCATTATCTATCAATCCATTATGCAAATTCATATTTTCAATGTAGCCTAAGTATTTGAGCGAACACAATACACATATTGACTCGCCGAAAAATGTGGCCAATCTGTACCTCTATATATATATATATATATATATATATATATATATATATATATATATATATTCGTTCACCGAATTATATTTTAGGGCCTAGAACGCTGGGGGTGACACCATATTTATTCCCCCATCGGAGTTTTTTTGTGGAAAGAAAAATTTGTCTTCCATGGCTGTGAACGTGCTTTCTGTGGATTTTCAAAAACGTTCCTCAAAGGACTAATATTGACTTTGGGTCTCGGAATTGGAATGGTCCGAGGCCTCTGTTTATTGATTTTTTTCCGAGGTGAATTGACTTTCTAACCCTCTTAAATTTTTAAGATATTTTAAATTTTGCTAGAAGTAAAAGTGGATAGGTAGGCCTTAGTAGGCTTTATAATATACAGGGTAGGAGGGACCTAGTTATATTAGACGAGAAATAGGCTCGTGGTATAGGTTAGCCTTGCTATGTGACACACACACACACACACACAGTCTATACTAACGCTACACCAAAGATGCGTTTTTTAGATCATTGTTAATTAGAGCAAGCAAATTTATTCCTCGTCTGCATTTTAAGTCAGTGATGAGCTATGATTTGAATAGTCTTGCAGACTTGGATGTAGTGTTTACAGCTCTTCATTGTTAATATCCCTTTGCTGACGGCTCCTAATGGACCCTGAGTGCATCCTTAGGCTCTTTAAATAGCCCATTTCCTTGTTTGTAGGCTTAGGTACGATTTAAGTCCCTATATCCATAGATCTAATTTGTAATTTATACTTGCATGAAGCCTTTTTGTGTTTACATTACCTTGTACTTATTCTGACCTGTAACCCATTCTGATATTCGTGCAAGTCCTATTTATTGGCCAGTCCTACATAAAAGAAAACCCTATAATTTACAAGAATAACTTAGATTACAAACCTGGTTATAATTATCATACAATTGACTTGGGACTAATGGACAGAATAGTAAAGAAATAAAGGAAAATCGAAAATTAAATAGCGAAATCTGACGTCGCTGTCTGCCACATGTCGCTTTTATCTTTGAGGTTTTCATTCAGCCCGAGTGAATGGTACATGAGGTTCCATCTGGTCACCGTCTTCGGACGTGTTGTGCCGCGAGACTGTCGTCTGAGAGACGTGGAAAGACGGCTGCTGTGTCATCTGCGTATCTGAGCAATAGCCTAGTTTAATTAGGGTTTCTCTTACTATTTATTAGGCCTTTATTCTTTGATTTTTATGCTGTAAAGCAGTGGCTCTTAAACTTCTACGCAACAGGGACCGGCAAGAATCACTTATAAAATACCGCGAACCGGCAATTGGGGGAAACTTTCACTTAGGGTCTATACCTCATCACGTCATACATCTTTAGTGGCTTTATACAGTAATGATTTAGTAAACAAAAGGATTGACGATAATAACGTGAACAACATTAGTCAAGGAATACATTTAATAAGTTGTTTATTTGCTCGTAATTGTATAATAACACGGAAAATACGGACCAGTAGCTTTCCTTCCGCGGACAGGCTGTTTAGAAATACTGCTGTAAAAGTTGCACTAATACAGTTTGAACACGCAAGTAATATCTACCCTGTACTTAGGCAAAAAGTGAGCCTATTTATGTTGTCCCGCGGTACGGTAGGCATTTACGTGATCCTCTTTGGAAGAAAATTTACAGTAAACCTGTTTATAAACAAATTCTTAACCTGTGTAGCACTGTAGCATATTCAGATATTTTCTGAAATCTGTTAGAATATTTTTCCCCCCATATCTTTTGATTTTCTGGTATTAAAAACTACGTCATAGGTCAAAACTGGATAGGGAGATTATAATGGTATTAAAGATTATAGGTAATGGTATTAAACTTCAAAACTCGGCTTCTTGCCGTAAATGGGCCCTACATCACATAAATTATTAGATTTTGTATACTGCATGACCCTATAGCCTTACATTTATAATTTAACAGTTCCATAAACCTTACATCTTAAGTAAACTTCTATCGGAATTTGTTACAGATTTCAGAACTTATATTTCGATAGCTGTGTTCATAACTACGTAAAGCAGGTCAGTATAAACATGTTGAACAGGACGTTTCATAGATAAGATTAATTTTAGTGAGCCTATTTAGGTCTATTTCGCGAATATATTACCTACAGTCAGGTTTAATGAGTAGGCTAGATTATCGTAAACTGTCTTCGTTTTAAAAGCACAAAGTCTTTGATTACAAAGATATATTATGACACGACTGAAGGAGATATAGAATTGCCTTCTAAATCTTCAGTCTGCCATGACCTACATCCTCCCTTAATGAGATACAAATGTAGTTAATGACACGCAGAACCTAGTATTGATAAGCCTACTCCACTTCCTCCTCCCCACACCTCCCTCATTCGTCAGGTGGTAATTCTTGCCCACCTACGCGTTCTTTGCTATTCAAGCACTTTGGGAAAGCAGGTATGAAGAAAGGCTTCAAATTCTGAGAATTAAGGGGGAAAAAAAGTGGCCGCATAAAGAGGCTATTAAGGAAACTTGGTTTTCTGTTGTTTATGTGGTTTAGCCGTAGATTTCGCGTATCCACAGAGGCCTATTGTATTATTTACTTGAGAGAAGCCTATAGGCGAATTCGCTGTTTAGAATTACTGCGTGTGCTTAGACCATAAATGTGTTTTCATTAATTACTGTTATTTTAGAAGGCTAGTCATGATGTAGGCTTGTCAAATTTTAATTAAACGCAATAGCCTATATTAATAAGTCTGCAAAGTATAAACAGCATACTTTATTTTAATCATTGCAATAACACTCATTCATTCTTGTGAATGCGATAGCATACTACTTGTCAGCTGTCAAACTTTTTATGTAAGATGTTGCTAGGGTAGGCTGATTAAATATAATTTATTTACATCTTGATTTCATACATATTTGTTACGTTTTTAATGAAAAGGAATATATAAACTTTGTTTTTGTTGATAAGTATATCACATTATTTTAGGAAATAAATCTTCGTTAGTTTGTTTTTACTGTATGTAGTGGCTACACTTGATATTTCTAATGAGATTCTGCACTTGACCTAGGGCTAGTAGGCCGTATGACCATATGAATTTTCTCATTTGAACATGGAGGAGAGAGAGAGAGATGGTTGTATTTGTAAGAGTAGACATTTTTTAACTAAATTATCTAGTCACTCGTCATTGAAATAAAATATCCGTAGATTTATCATAACTAAATTTTTAGGCGCAAGAACTACATTCAAATAATTATCCCAAGAATATGATTAAGGGCCTACATTAGTTATACTGATTGGAAGGTGCGATGTTAATTCTCCTGAAACTTTGCCTCTTTATTGCGGGGGTGAAACAAAGACAATAGGTATGGCAGATCCATAGAACGGTGTTTGTTCGTACGTTTTTATCTTTCTTGAGAAGATGTGGGTACGCGACTGAACGGAGTGAAGTGTGCATTTATTGTGGGTAGCCAACTGTATCCTGGCGGCTGTGTTGTCAGTTCTCGTAGAAGAGCTTGGTTTATTTTTTCTTTCTTGCAAATTTAGTCGTGTAAACTTCATTATAAATTAATTATTAGTGTTCAAATTTTGAGAAGTTGTTTCCTTTGAGTGTTTTGTGTTTCTTGTGATTTCATTTCCATCCGGATTTAATTACGGTAGACCCCCACAATTAACTGAGTAAAGTTAAATCGAAGTGTAGCGACAAAAAGAATGTGTGTAACTGTGATTGACATATCATTTTAAAATGTCTTACTAAAAAATGCATTGCTTTAGTGTTACTGCAAATGAAAAAGGTTTGATTGTGTGGAGAACCTTAATTATAAACTGGAGTAATAAAAAGAGGTGTTTGAAGGAAATGCATAAGTCATAAGAATTTTAAAAGAATTAGTCTATTTACATTAATAATAATTTTAAAACGGCGACCGATTGTCTGTCTACTTGATGGACGTAATAAAGAAAAATGAAGACCGCGTGCGCGCCCAAAGCTCGATATTAAAATTGTAATCGCCCAAGAGCTATCATATATTGTAGGGTATCTCTATAGATATAAGTGTCAGAAGAAAAAGGTTATAAGTTTTGACTGTACAAATTTGTGTAATTTTACCCTATAAAATAGGACCTAATAATAGTAGTAATTCGGTTTCTTTTTGATTAGGCGATCATTGGGGTAGAATCCAAAATCGAAATTAGTCTTTACTAAATTTATTAAAAGAAACTTCAATTTTCACGTTAATTAGCTTGTTACTGTAATTTATTTTACAGTCGCTTTTTGTACCGATGGTACAGTAAAATTTAGACTCTTTACCATTCTAACGTTTTACAATTTTTAAAGTTCAAACATTTAAAATTATGGTGGAAGATCCATTTTGAATATACATATTCATATTTAGCCATTAACTGATGTTCTGAGGTTTGTTTTTCCATATTTATTACTTTTATCCTTCTTTCTCCAGCTGTGATTCAGCCCGTCTTCGGCAAATCCCACTTAATAGCCAAGTAGCGTTGTGTAGTCTGTAATTTGAAACAAAATGACTCATTTTGGTCTCAGATTTTTGTCTAAAAACATGGAACTTTGGTGGGCTTTTCGCAATATGTCTCTCGAGCTCCACAATTACCACATTGTAATGGTTTTTTTTTTGTTTCGTTGAGGTTCGTTTCATCCAAACTTAGGGGCCCAAATCTATTTTGGTATGTACATAAATTCAGTGGATATTTGAAAAGATTAAAATTCAGTGTGTGTGAGTATATATATATATATATATATATATATATATATATATATATATATATATAGTCTGTATACAACCACGAGTATAGTATATAAATCAATGCATTTTAGAGTCCCGCCCATGTTTCTTAAAAATTAGATATTGCTGCGCACACAGTTTAGGGCTTGTTAAGGGGTTTCAGCCTTACTCGTACCTCCTTAATACCCAGTAATTTAGTACTAAACTCTAGTCATTGGTAATGCGTTTCCTTGACAACCTGATAAAGATTGCGCTTGTCGTAGGCGTGAGGGCGTGGAAACATTCGTATTCTGTCTGTTGCGCCCATCATACCCTTCAAGGAAGGGACCGGGGCGCTGTTGTATTGTTGGGGGTTCAAGACTCGGCCTTTTTTGTTTTAAATTTATATATACGAATGAACTGTAAAGGCTTTGTATAGGCCCTGTTAATGTACATATTTTGTGCTACGTACGACTGATACCCTGTAGTTATCATTGTGGGAGGTCTCTCATAGATTTATTTAACAGAAAGCGGAACTCAAAAAAAAAAAAACTTTAATAGTTTCAATGGTCAATCAGTGTATAGACTAAAAGTTATTTCATGTTTGTGTTGGCACTGTTTTTCAAATGACTGCCCCCCCCCCCCCCCCCCCCATTTTTTTTCCATCAGCGCTTAAATTAGACGTCGAATAGAGGAAAAGAAAATTTTAATTAATGTTTGCTTCAACTTTTACTTTAATACGATTTTTCGAATAATTAATTTGAAACTTTTTTAACGAGTTAAATGGTAACAGCAAAGATTTATGGAGACCAATTATTCTCTTTATGAATTAAACTTATTAATGGGGACATACGAACGCAGCATGTTCTGATAGTACCGCACAGGCTTTAAATTTATGGGGCCTATAATAGGTTTTAGCTTATTTAGTTCGGTAATAATAATAGTATCCTGCATCATGTGTAAAAATTACCCTACATTTACTGTACCAATGTGTATGTTCCTGTATAGGGTGGCTACAAAGTCCCTTTGCCTTTGCGTGAAAAACAAGGGCAACGTGCAGATATGCTGTGATTTCGCTGCAAAGGGACTTTGTGACCACTAGATTATATGAAATTTGTGCTTGAAGAGTATGGTATATAGAGACGTAGTTAAAGCACGAGGCCTGCGATGTTGTACGATACATAGCTATAGGCTAACATGTGTCATATATGCCTAACGTAGTTAATAGGCCTAACAATTTGAAACTTAGTGAGTAGCGTGGGTTAAAATTAGTTTCATGTTACCATAACTGTATTGCTGAGACTTCAAATTTTGTCGTGACCATTAAAATATGGCGTTCAGGTTTTGTGGGTATGTTTGGGCAACGTGACTATTCGAATTATTGTTGCATAAGGACAAAGTGCTCAGAATGATAGAGTAGCGGGAAGAGGTAAAAGGAATTTTATGATATAAGACGGGTTGTTCGCCTTGCCGTGGGTTAGGCCGTTAGGGTATAGGGTATTAAAAAACAACCTGTCTTTCGCCTTTCACTTCCACTTTTTAGTTATCATGTATTTTTTTTTTTTAATTCTTCTCCATCTCCTATTGAAGGCTGGTAGATTCCGTGCATAGAGCAGTTTAGGGATTGAATCCTACAGGTTAATTATATCCTATCAAGAATTTAAGTAGATAGCTCCAAACATATTTTTGTATTAAATCCTTACCGACTAAAGTACATGGTATAGGTACAGATAAAAATTAGTGTAAAAAAAGGTTGTTTTTTTTTTCCTCACTGAGTCATAATTGCCCGTGGTGTCCATATTTAGACTTTAGTTTTGTAAGCATGAAAATAGAATTGATTGAAAGGTGTTTTTCGACTAGGTGTCGTGACTATATATATATATATATATATATATATAATATATATATATATATATATATATATATATATATATATATATTATATACTCATTAAGCTGGGGGGGGGGGGGGGTTACTTTCATTATATATAAAATGTGAAAGTGAGTTTAGAGTTGTTGAGTTTCTCAAAATGTCCAGAATAAAAATTAAAGAAAATAATAAATGTAACTCTTTCAAATGACGTCCGTAATGCGTGTTTTTGTTGGTCATGGAATTAAACCTCTCCAAATATGGTAATGTTCCCGCTCGTTTTGAAGCCTTTTATATAAACTTAAGCGCGAATGAAGTTGCTGTTTTTGCATTTAGAAAGCCTTCTTCGAGTAACTTAGGAACGCATATAAATAAATTTGTAGTAATATCTTTTAAAAATAAAATTGTTGACCCGTTCCTCGATTCGTTTGAACAGAGCTACAACCTATATACTTCGTATCTGGGCGTTTATGTATAATTGTAGAGCACACCTCCCTCGAGCTTTTTATATTCAGTTCTGTACAGTACTGGTTTGGTTTTTGATTTTTTTTTCCTTTTGAGCCGATTAAAAGCTTTAAAAATATGCTCCGCTGGGGGCGTTCCTTACGTATAGGAAACAATGCACTTAAAAATTGATCCCTCACACTCGTTAAATTTCATGAGTAATATAAATTCGACGTGGAGGCTTGGTTAAATCGCTTTTGTACCTTATTAGTCTGTTATGTATTTCATACGTACGAGTTATATCGTGGCACGTTGCAACACCACTCTCCGTTAGATCAGTGAGGATAAGCGACGGTGGGTCTGTTTACTAATTGCGACCATCCTCCGCTTTCAGATGTAGCGAGGAGTTACAATGAGATTCCTGTCATTAAATTAGTTCATTTTTTAACTTCTAGCAGTAGTAGAAAACTGGATACAAAAGTATAAGGCACTCCTCCCCACCCTCCGTCCCTCCCTGCCAGAGGCGGGTTCAGAAAATGGTTGAAAAAAATACCCCAATCATGGAAAAGTAGCCGAGGAAATTTTACACGAAAGAGGAGAATATATAAGCTTACTCTACAATCATCCTACGCTCACAGAAGTCGTACACTAGATAGGACCATTGTATAAATTAACCTAACTAGTAATATGTGTTGATCTTGTATCAACTACTAGGTATCGTCACCAAAACCTCGAACGTACGGGTTTCATTTTATACAAAATATTTACAGCTGTATTTACCGAGGTATCAGTCCAACAAAGACCTCCATGGCCCAAATTATTATTATTATTATTGTACATACGACTTTAAATCTGTAAATATTACGAAATCCATTATCACCATTGATATCTTATCAGAACTGTACTGTAAAGTAATTGTAAGTGTGAGAAAGTTAAGGTGGTTTGACGTAGATACGCAGATGTAAAAAGTTTAGTTCTCATTTTACTAAAATGTAATTGTAATAGGAGCAAACTGTAATTTTTCTTCTATTCTGTAATCCTGTAGGTGAATTGTTTAGGCCCGCCTGCATGTTCTTAGATTAAGTTAGGGTTAATTCGAGCAATTTAACTCGGTCTCGTGAGTGGCAGGAAAATATTCTTATAGACCCTCCGGGGAGGGGAGCTGTTAGAAGTTGGGGGCAAATTTTAGCTATTAGCTTCGTATATGTAATAAAAAAAATCGCCTAATTAATAATTCTTTTTAGAGTTGTTGCTCGTTTGAAGTGATATTGAATGCGTGTCTAGCCTTTGTGTAGATCCCATACGTACTGTATTTGCGTGCCATAACATAATCAGTGACTGCCTTGTAGGTGATCCTTACTTCGGTAATTCAGATAAACGTTTTAAATTCTGTACCGCTACTGGCTTTAACGTCCTCTAGACCAGTGTTTCCCAACCGGGGGCCATATGGCTCCCTGGGGGCCATGGCACATTTGAAGGGGGCCACAGGAAAATGTTATTTTGTAAAATAGAGTTAAATCTGCATATTACCTACTGAAAATAATGCTTATGGGGGCCACGGGAAAAAATAAGGTTCCTAAGGGGGGCCATAAGCCAAAACCGGTTGGGAACCACTGCTCTAGACTGAAGGAAGAGGGGGGGGGGAAATAATTGTAGAACAGGTGCAAAATGGGTCTTCCTGTTTATTTTAAGGCTTCATGACTACTTTCAGCGACATGATAAAGGGCGTGATGGTCTGTTCACGTTTTTTGTATAAATGATATTCAAACATTATTTGGAAAAAAAAAAAGTTGTTCATTGTTATAGGTTATTGCAATTTGACTAATTATTTTTAAAAACTTGTTCATAACTTTGGGTGAAATTCGATTTACTTACTACCTCTTCCGATTATCATCTCTTGTATAATTATAGAAATGGAAAATAATTTAAAACGTTTAATTATATCTCATTTAATATTTGATCTGCGTATTGAATAAGAAATTAACAAAAGGAATTATGAATTAATATGGTCTTATTTTTTTAATAATATTTTTCTAAGGATGAGGAAATTATGAATCTTGGCCTTGTGACCTAGGCTAGACCTTTTATTGATCATTTTCTTTCTTTTTCGAGGGGAATCTAAAGCAGACTTGTAAAAATTAATTTTTTTCGTTAATAAGTTTACAACATACGTAAAATGGTGTAGGTAGTAAACTTGTATCGGTATCATCTATATTTTAATGAATTTTTTTAAAAAATCGTTAATCCTTTTTAGAATGTAATAAAAAATTAATTTATTTCCTTTTGAAAAACAAGTGTATTGATTACTTTTTCATAAAATAAGGTTACGCCATACAAGTACGAGGGTTTCAGAAATGTTTAATAATTTTTTTTTTATACTGTACATTGCCTGTTGGGTTTATATAACCTCTGATATTTGTTGAAAGTCTTATTCCTTATACGTTGCTCTTTTTTTGTTTGCAATTTTTCTGAAAATCTATACAGATTTTAATCCTTGCCAAGAAGTCAAAACCGGTAATGGTGATGTCGATCACATGCTGAAAAGGAACCCTGCCGCAAAACCAATAATTTTAGATGAAAACAGATTATACCTGTTAGTATCTTCCGCATGAGAAGATAATCTTTATAGGGCACATTCCCCCCCCCCCCCCCCCCCCTCTTGGTACAAGGGTGTACTGTAAGGGCGGTCGGACAGTGAGGCGAATGCCTTAGCTGAAGCGGCAGAAATGCCTTCCAAAGTTCCATGCAGCCGCGATAAGCTCTCTATAATAGAAGGTTACAAAGGCAATCGATACTCGGGAAGAAGCTGAAAGGCGCCGACCAGACTGTACCTACCTCCCCGTGTCCCCTCCCTAATCCCTTATCCAGACCCCACTGTTATCATGCAACACGATAGTGCTGAAGAACTTGCAAGGAAATATCGCCTGTTCTTTCGAATCAATATAAGCCTCAGAGTTATCAAATGACAATCACTTACGCACACCTGCGTCACTCGTATTTTGATAGAAATTGGGATTAAGGTAAACATTCTTAAGTGACGTTGTTGTAGTCAGACTTTAATTAACGTTTGTTCTTAACTTTTACCAGCGACTAAATTGTTATGTTGAAATGAGATAGAAACGAATGGGATTTTGCCTAGATACCCTCACTAGCGGGAGAAAAAGCTTGGTATAACAGCTCCATTAAAAATAGTCTTTAGTCGTTCTTTAAAACAGATCGTCGAGAGATGAATATTTGGAATAATTTCACATCTCAGTGAGGTTGATTTATGGTCCACAATAATTTTTTTTTTTCAGTTCAATTAATTATTTCTGGTCAGTTTTTGGTTCTCCTTTTTGGGTTTGCGGTTGTCATGGAGATCCATAAAGTTTATGAAAAACTAAAGACGCATCGCGATGAATGCAAATTTAGAATCTTAACTATTTTCAATCATTTGTCACTTGAGGTCTTCCACTTTCACTCTGTCATAAATTAAAAGATCGAAGTTATGAGAACCAAGTAAAAAGGTGAAGGTATTGCGGAAGAATTTGTGATCTCTTGATATGGGTATTTTTTTTTTTTTTTTTTTTTAAATTATATCCTGTTTCTCGATATAATTTTTAGATTTAAGAAAGTCAGTTTCCCCCCTTTACATATCTTTCTGCCTGTTTTGGCAAAATTAAAGAGGTTCCAAGTTGAAGAAAAGTATTTTACTAGCAAATTATTTAAAATGCAGCTCCAAATAGAGGTACGATATATAATACATTATATAACTTCAGTATCATTGGTTTTATCATCCAAAAATATTGATATTTTATCGTATGTAGACCTGATGTGTAGTCTGTAAATCTGTTTTGAATGTGGCATATTGAAAATTTATTCAGAGCGAGAAAACGAACGGCTTCGAATAAGTAGGCCTCTGTAGCCTATTATATAGTCTGCTAATTTATATACCTTAAAAAATTTGGCTTAATCTTAAGTACCAAACATTTGGATTGAGTATCGTGTGATACTTGGCTGATTAACAGAATATTGCGCTGTAAACTATATTAATTTTATGAATCTTGTTTATTTTAGTAGTTTTTACAAGGTTATGCGTTATTGCCCAACCAGGATTCGAACCGAGCACATCTGAGTAGAAGGCGAGGGTGCTACCACTACGCTATGACAGGGAATGTTGCGTTTCCTCGGGTGTTAAAATATGCGCCAGGTTGTACTAAACTGTTGTAGCGTAATGTTGACACGCTCGTCTACTCACCGGTGTTTGGGTCGAATCCTGGTGGAGACAATTTTGCATGAAGCGTATTTATACTTCTTTATACATAATATTCCACTTACAAAATCATATTTTTTTTATATATTTCGCTGGAGCATTTGTTTTGTCATATGTGGCCTACATAGTAGTAGGCCTATGTCCAGTAACCTATTATTTTTAATGTTAGCACGCGTACACTAATCCTAAGCTTAGTTTCTCGGTGCAAACCTATAATTCGAGGTCTCAAAACCCAGAGACGTTCACATAAAATTACTACCATAAACCTAGGCCTATTCATTACATACATACCCTGTATAGGTCCTAATCTATAACAACTTAAAATATCGCAGGCCTCATTTTAAATTAAATTAAATTAATTTTTATTCTTTAAGGGATTATGTTCTAAGAATACATTTGATATTAAGTAGTTTTGTTTTTAAATTTTATTTATTGTTAATTTTGTCTCGTTGTTACCTGGTACTTTTATCTGATACTTGGCTTAGAGGTACCTAATACGACTCCTAACCAATATAAGGTCTCGTTTTGTACAATTGCCTTAAGCATCCTAGTTTGAAGAAGGTTCAACTTTTTAAGGAGACAATAACCTATCACGAGTGGTGTTGGGTCTATATTTTGCCTCCCTCCTCTGTATATCATTCCCGTAATTTTTTGGTAAACTGTCTATCGGGTATCATGTTCGAAGAACACGCAACAAATAAAGGGCAGTTTAATGGTATAAATATTTTAACATTAAGCCCCTTTTGATTACTTTTAGAATTTGGCTGTTGATTCGTGACGCCGCGTGAATTCTGAGAATTGGATGCGTCAACATTGTTCATCCTTCTCTACAAAACCAATTACGTTAATTTGCTCATTGCTTGATAAAGAGCGATAGGCTTATTTACACTAGAATCGAAGTGGCACAGTCTCTCGAACGCGTCATGCTCGACTCCGATGGCATGACGTCATGCACAGATGGTGCCACTTGATTGACGATGGTAATCAGCTTAGGAAATAACTTCAGTGCCACAGTCACACATCAACATAAACACACTATATAAACGCGCATTGCATGTATACTGCAGGCTGGATTAGATGGACGAAGTAGGCTAATGTAGGATTTTAGGTTTGTGTATATTAACCTGTATCGTGTCGCATTCATGTAGATTGAGTAGCCTGAGTTACCGTAGAGCAGTGCTGTCCAACTTCTATAAAGCGCGGCCAAGATGTTGCCTATAATCATACACTGTTGGTTAATACGACTTAGGAACCCGCTGAATGTTGTTCTCTACTAGAAATGACAAAATAGGGAAGAAAATTCAGAAATGAAATTTGGCAAAATTACATTCCGCGGGCCGCAAGTTGGACAGCGCTGCCGTAGAGCAACTAGTACTAGATATAAATACTTCACTTTTTTAAATAGGTCTGTATAAGAGGCTGCATTGCCTACAGGGTATCCCATAAACACCTTTACCGCTGAACCTTTTCCTACTAGGTAAAAGGGGGTAAAGAGACTTAGGGACACCCTGTATGACGTAACTCGGGATTGTACGATTTACCTATAGTTTATACAGCGTATACTCTGTAGCAACTATATTTGCATAGGTCTAGGCCTTATATACTGTATATTTCAAATGAATACAAACATAAATCTCCATCCTATATTTACAATCACAATTCCTCAGTTCAGTCGAATGGTTATAATAAACTGAATTTTGTTAAAATTGTTTTCAACTCGTGTAGGAAGATGATGGTTTAGTTAAATAGTTTTTCATTCACGATGTTAACCCTCATTCGTTGGTGGTCTGTATACATATTTTTTTCTTCCGTTAACCCGTGTCTAGCCCTTTTTCCTCGCATATGCTTTCCTGTCTGTCAGTAATATTTCAAGAACGTGTAATGAAAAATGATAGGTGAAGAGCTTGGTTGCTTCTCTGTAACAGCGTTTAGTATTACATTATCGAAGAGAGTGAAATTAAACTAATGTTGTTATAAATTCGTCCGATTAATATAGAGTTTCGACTTTTTATTACGGTTTCTATAATGAGTTTTAAGCGAATACCATTTATGCTAAAGAGGATTTTTTTTATGGCTTTGGGCGTAGGCCAGTTTAGCTTATGGTTTTTTCTGCGGGGGGAAGTTTGTTTACTGAAATTATCTAAGTTTGTAGGAATTATCGATAACTCATCGTGGTTAATTTTTGTTTTTAGTGTCAAATCGTAATATACTTTAAGAAACTGCTAAATAGGTCTAGGGCAAAGTTGGCAATAGTCACACATCTGTCCTAATGTCGCGGATTTGATTTAAAAACTTTACTCGAAGTAATGTTTGACATGAATTTTATTTCCTTCACTGTAACAGTATTTTGTGGGGAGTTTTTTTAATTCAAATGCGCGACATTAGGACCGATGGGCGACCATTGGCAACTTTACCTTACAGGTGGTATGAAAATAGCTCGTAACCTTTTTTATTTACTTATTTTAGGTAATTGTAACATTAAAGATTGTCATGATTAAAATCTAAACGTAAAATTCCTCCAATACATCGAATAGTGCGTAGGATTTGTTTGAACCATGACGACAAAGATGATGAGAAGCGACCATGTATTGGAGAAAAAAATGCCAGACGTTTTTGAAAGACTCTCCAAGCAACACTCGAATAAAGTTAACTCTCAAAGGAACTTAAAATCTTTCGACCAAGACCCGAAAAGATCTCCAAAATCCGTGCCATCTTCCGTTAGAAGAAAAAATGTTTCCTCTACCAAAAACTTGCAGATTCATCAAAAAAATAGAAACCACTCTATTGGCTCAAAGAAGGAAAGTCTTTCTTCCTATACTTATCATGAAAAAGCTCTTATGGAAAAAGTCCCCGAAACGGTTGGCAAAGATCTTGAAGAATCGTTTGGCAAAGACGCCGAAAACCAGGAGGAAGATAATCTGGACTCATCAGTCAAACTTCAAATGGAAAACTCGTCTTCAAGTGAAGACGATCTGAATAAGAAAAGTTACCAGGTGTCTTCATTATCTTCATCCCAACCGTCAGTGTGTACTACGAAATCAGATGATATAACAGCGGTAAATGTTAAGAATAGAGAGATTCCGTTAAGTAAATCGCAGCCTGAAGTCAACGGCTTAACGAGAGCGGCCCCCAAAATTAATAATCCTGCAAATCTACTTCACTACCAATAGAAAAGGTAAATTCGGACGATTGTGTATCTGAGAAACGCCCGATAAAAAAATCTGCAGCCACAAATAACAAAACTGAAAAGGACGTTGTTCAAAAGACTCCAAAGTTTGAATCTGAAAATGTTAAATTGAAATTGAAAAACCTCCTTTCGTCAACAAAACTGGAAACTATAGACAAAACTTGTAAAGAAAGTAATAATAAAAGGGCAAATTTAAAAGTAACAAAGAGTAACCAAGTACTTGATGATGACAAGGACATCTGCGAGGATGATAAAGAAAGCGAAGATGGCGACTTTTATAACGTTAAAGTACAAACACGATTGGTCAGTTACGAAAATTCTATGTTAGTTATTAGAAATACGAGTAAACAAACGGACACTCCTTCACCAACCAGTGACTCTCAGACTGTGGGCGAAAGTTCGTCTCTTCATGAGTCATCATCATCCTCGTCGCTGCAAAGCTCATTAAGTGGGCAAGAGTCCTTTGTCAGCGAAGACTCGGTGGCAGAACCTTCCGAGGAAGGGGCACAAACGCGATTGAAAGGTGTTCGAAACAAATTAGGTCAGTTAATGACAAAAGGAAAATCTATTTTAAACGACGTCCGTAACTCTGGTTACGTACCAGATGTTAAAACGTCTTTTAGTAAATTTCAAGACGTTACTCGTCGCTCCTTGCGATCTATGCAAGCTTTACCTAAAGGCTCTTCCCCCGCTCTACCTCATGGGGAAAACAACGTTGACAAGTTACACAAATCTGAATTGGATAGCGGATTTTCAAGCTTGAATTCTACAGTCGAACAACACGTCATCTCGGATGACGGTAAATCTCGCCTCGAATCACCGCCGCCAGTAGCCGTTCGCCACCAGCAAGTCGAACCGGGGACTTCTGATTCGCTTCCGAATGATCTTCAAGTAGATGATTCGAAGCGTTCTACGAACGAGGAAGTATCTCGTAATGGAGATTCTTCCGAAGAGGCGGAGAACTCATCCGATTTCACGAAGTTCTTCAGTTCTTGTTCCTGCCAAAATGCGCGAGTCCCTCCATTGCCAAACGATGGAGAACAAGTTTTGAAGGAAGGAATGTGCTGCTACCAACAAGACTCGGAATTTCCCTTGGAAATAAGAGAATTGCTCGACGCTGACCACGCAAGGTATTTTAAAATTCCCAAGTATAATATATTTATTTATTTTAATAATAATAATTACTAAATTAATTAATAATTAAGGACCTTATTCCTGATACTTTGTTCATCTATCATTTATTTTTTTATTTATTTTTAAATATATTTTGTGGTGAATGTGCGTCATCGTATACTGGCATTACATTTAACAAATTGTAGCTTAAAATCGATGAACATAGATAGGGGTCATAGTGTATTGGGAATCCACTTGCCAATCCACCTCCATTTAGTATCCGTTCGAGAATAATCACCGAATAAAATCGGATAATTTTTACTTTATCACGAAGGGCACTAGGTTTGATCTTCCCTTGTTAGAAACAATATGGTAGTTATATTCAGGAATAAACCTGGAACTTAAACGATTACACACACCCTTTTCATAATCTTAATATTCTTAGGAAGTTTTCAACCAACCACCAAAGCGTCTCATTTTATGTGGTGTTTCGAATTCCTTCCATTCCAACTTCAGAGCGTAGGCTGCAGAGACGCCCTTCGTATTTAAATTTAAGTTCAAAAGAATTATTTTGATAGTATTAAATGGGAAGACCATTTTCTTTTAATTGTTTTAATTTTAATTCTTAATAATGGAGTGTTTTTCTCTTTAACGTCAATCTTTATATAAAACTCTGGTCTGAACTACTGTTTTTACTGGTCATATGACATTTTTTAGTTTTTAATGTGTTTCATGTGTTTCATTTTCTATTTTAGCAATGAAGAGGGTGTTAGTTTAATGCCGAAAGCTTTGAAAGTAATATATGCATGTAATTGGACTTGTTTTGCTCTTCATTATATATATATATATATATATATATTAGAAGTAAACAAATTTAGGGTTAGGCTTACCCAGCATTAGTGCTGTCTCAGGGAGTATTGTTAAGGAAATGTGTGAAACAAAGGTGTAATAGATAAACATACCTTTGCCATTTGCTTATGGGTTTTCTTTGTGTAAAACATATTTTCAGGTTTAAGTGTGGTCATATATATATATATATGCCATTTTCAGTATTTTAAGAAAACTATTTTAACTTGTAGGTTAGGCCTTGTAGCTTATGTTATAAGAGAAAGAAAACGATGGTTTATTCATGTTGTGTGTGTTCCATTTAGGGATAACTAATAAATTCATTTCCCGACGCCTGTTTAGGCCACTGACTCGGGAGCGCTTAATAAAGCAGAACTGAACTGATGGACATTTTAATCTCAAATTAATCTACCGTAGGATATACAGTGATCCATCTTTATAGTCTGTCCCTCTAGAAAATTAATTGATAAACCTTAATGAAGGATTGCTTTCGAAGCGATAGAGATCTATTGTAACGCAGGTAACTCTATCTACCGGACGAAATCTCGTATAAAAAAAAATGAAGATCTTTTCTCCTATTTAGGGCGTGAAGCTGTATTATGAAATCAGATCTGATTGGTGGACGCTATCCTATTCTGAGTTGTTTATTTGGCAGCAGAATTTTGCTTTGTTTACGACACAGGAGGAGAATGTTTATAAACACGATAGGCTTCCCTTCATTTCGCTATCATTTAAACTCTCATCCAGACCTCGCAATTCGGGTTTTATGGTAAATTTGATGATAAACGTTAAATTTCGCTTGTAACAGTTATAGTAATTGGTAACGTATTGATATTATGTCGTTAACATTGTCGTCGTCTTGGATATAAGTTTGACTTCATCCGTTTTAGTTATAAAAAGTATAGATGATAAACTATCGGAGCTACAGCATATTGTAGCCATGTCGAAACACCGCTTCCCGTAGATTAGCGAAGCGACATTTGAGTGACGGCGGCGGCGGCGGGCTGAGTTGAAGTTGGCCCTCACATCAAAAAAGTTTGTGCACCACTGAGTTTAGGGCAATGTAGGCTAGCTATATGAAGCTTCAATTTCGCACCTCTCAAAAAAAAATAGCTTTGTTTACACTTTGCCAGTTAATGAAATATTTCAAACATGAAGTTTGTCGATTTGAGTAGATTGGCTGTATTAAATTTCACTTCATAAAAGACTAAAGAATTACATATCGATCAATCCTTCAAGGTCAACCTCAACCTCAACCTCAACTTCAGAAAGGTCGTATTAATTTTAGTTGGACCACTTGACATACATAAAAAGTAATATGGAAATACTCAAGTGAGCTTGCTTTAACTGTTACATTTTTCTCGAATAGTGGAGTTTATTTTATTGGAACTATGTACATTGTGTTGAGGGAAAATTCTGTTGACATATATTCCATCATACATTTATATATCAGATTTTCAAGTGTAAAAATGTTTCCTCTGATTGGTCAGCCGTTGGAAGAAATGAAACATGGCCCCTGATTGGACATTTCATAAATCTGTAACTCATTTTCTTATATATAAAGGGTGACCCCAAGATAAAGTAGACCTAGTATTTCTTTTAACAAAACTCAGTGGGGCTACTTTGTCTTGGGCTATTCTCCTATACAAAGCGTCGTTCTTTACGTTAATTATACTGCGTGTTTGCAGTTATAATGTATAAATGTTACGGCATGCGGGAGGTGCCCCTTTGGGGCATTGGTTTCTGCGCGTATGTAGAGGAATTACGACATTTGTTTGGGTGAGGCCTGTGGTGGTGTGGTTATCATATCTGACCGGCAATCGGAAGATCCCGGGTGGGTACCTCATTTTTTCATTTGTTTCGTTCTTTCGCTCATGCGCGGATAATTCTCCTATACAAAGCGTCGTTCTTTACGTTAATTATACTGCGTGTTTGCAGTTATAATGTATATATATATATATATATATGCTGAACCTAAGTTGACCTAATCTGCAGGACACTTCTTGATAGAATGTCTTGATGATGCGTTGCACGGCCGAGATTATATAGCTAATTAACTTTCCTTCATCTATATCTAAGTTCTTATTAGCTTACAAATAGAGGTAGATCTAAATTTAGCCAATATAAGTAATTCCTATTTACGTTAATCTCTCCTTAACGCGATTAGTCTAAATTAACTTTGTTTACATTTATGGAAGGCAATATAGCGTAGACTGATACAGGAACCGATAACTACATTTTACGAGTTCTTAGGAGTATTAAAACCTAATCTTCTTTTCATTGACTGTTAATTTTATATGAAACTGTATACTCATTTTTAATTTAGCTTCGGGTTCTGATTCCCCTTATTTACCTTTTATAAAGGCTATTTTTACTCCTTAAGTGTTAATTGGAGGCAGCTATCACTTTCTAATTAAGGAACGAGGTCTGTGGAGTTGCTAAGCATCTCCTTTGTTGGGCTCCTTTCATATTTGTATGCTTGGCTACTTTGCTTAGATAGAACGTTTTCTTTAAGTAATCAGTTTATGTAGTCGGGGATGGTTTATAATAAGAGGTAAAGGTAATTTTTGGGCAATTAATTATTACCGGGATAGTATTGATAATTAAGAACGCTGAGGCGGCCTGGGAATTCATAATTCTCGGTGGATGCTGAGAGAGAGACTATAATCCTTATACATGGACCCACACGTAGGATCGTACCCAATTTTAATTTGTACATTCGTGTCATTATACCGTGATGGTACATTTTATTATTTTTATGATAGTCGTGTATCAGAACCATTTAATTTACTATTATTTTCCTATTATTTACTAGCAAGGTTGAATGGTAGAGTAAAGTTCCTAATAAGAAAGTAATTTGAGGAGTTATTTTCTCCCATACTTTTCTCCCGAGACCTTTTAAAGGAAGAGAAATAAGATCATCCCTAATCTTAGTCTCCATTTATTATTGAAAGGATTTATTTTAAAAGGATTCCTTCACAATTCTACACCAACTCTAACCAATTTAGTTCCTCCTCGCTTGGTTTTCGCTCCCTTATTTAGCGTCGATAGAGTTTGTCATGCATTTCTTTTTAAATAAAAATTGTTTTGAGGTGAAATGGCAAAGCTTTTTGATTGCTTTTCGGCAAGCAAAGTCTCAGTCTCTCTCTCTCTCTCTCTCTCTCTCTCTCTCTCTCTCCTCTCTCTCTCTCTCTCTCCCCCTTCGTAGGACCTCCTCATTACTATCTTGCAACTTAATTAACCCGAGCGGTCCTTAAAAAGCATCTTCTAGCGGCTCCTTTCTTTGCCTGCTGTCGTTATGGGGTATCGGACGTCGTAAAGCGTCGACTGGTATCCGTTTCTCTACTTGAGAAGGCATTTGAGACCGTAAATTTTTGCCTTTGCGGTAAAGCTTCCGTCTGTGAATGTATTAAGGCTGCGAAAGTAATTGGAAATAAACGCTCATTCATTGGCGTTACTGAAAGATTTTTTAAAGTTCGAAATAGTTGGGAGAGTTAAGGATATGAAAAAAAAAAAAGTGAAGCCACAATGACCGATATATATATAGTAATTACCCCCCCCTAAAAAAATGTGCTTCCAGAATTATTTATGGAATAAGTTATCTGCGAATACTTCTTTACATTACCTTAATTAGATATCATAATTGAAGTTGTTAGGAAATGTCTTTTATATATACAGGGTGATTCATAAGTCCTCTCCCCAAATTATTTATTGTACAGTTATTTTGGGGGTAGGGGTTTTGAATTACCCTGTACATATATAATTTTTTTATGGGCTTATAACAGTATTGTAAGTTTGACTTGGGTAGGATTATTATATTTACATATTTTTTCTGTTACACACCCCCATTCTTTTATATTTAGAATTGCTTACTCATTTATTTTCATGAAAGTTAAAATATGTAAATGCAACAGTTGGAATCCTGCCCTTATGTAAACTGTAAACACTAAACAAACTTTATATACATATACTGCACATCTTAAAGATATAGAGTATACACATTAGAATGCTATGTCATCGTATTTTTATCTTGATAAAAAACTTTGTATACTTCTTAAATGTTTAGCGTTAAGAATCGAGTACAGGGAGTTAAGATCTTGATAGTAATCCGCACTGTTTATTTATCTTACAAGCCTTACAGGTTGTGTAAACTATTAACACTTACTGAACGCTTAAAATTTATACCGAAATGATAAATTCTCTTACTCCCGACGTAATTATCTCATGATATTTTAATCGGAATGGAACGCCATATATACGCTCGTATCTCGTTCTGAAATCTCTTCTTGAAAGAGACTCTTAGAAGAGTTAGGAATAAAACGAGTAACGAGACAGCTAGACGAGACGACAGCCCTTTTAAAAAAGTGTCTTCCGTAAGATTTAGTGATTACCTTAAGGAGCCGAAGCAGCAGAAAGGCGAGAAAGTAGCGGCGAAAAATAGCCCAAAAACCCCAACACTAGAATTCTAAAAGGACAGACAGAGAGAGGAAGGGTTGGGGGGGGGACGACGACATAGTATTCTTTTCAAACAAAAGTTTAAATAGGTCTTCTTTCTTACCTCTTTTAAACACTCATAAATTTGTCTTCATCGCTTCGTTAGGCTATAGAAATTACGATACTTTAAAAGTTTAAAATAACCCTTATTTCGTAAGGTGGGTAAATTAGACTGTTAGTGTAACTTACCATGACAATGAAATAGGAGGAGTTTAACCCTTATTTCATAATATTGGTAAAACATATCACTGGTATAAATTTACATTTGTTATGAAAATAAGGGTTAAACTGATTTTATTTCGGTTTTGGGAATGACTTTAATTTTTACTTTATCGTTAGTGGGTTAACGTAGATTTAGAAATTCAATTTTTGGAGATTCTTGGATTAGTTATTTGATAAAAGTAATTCGTAATGTTTATATTTTTACGAATTGATTGAAGGTCGAAATGCTCTTGCATTTAGTTTTACGTCATCCTTGTCTTTGTAACCTAATTTATTTAAGCAAAGCGTATTAAACATTCTTGTATCATTATCTCTCCTCATTTTCAAAAACATGGTGTGCATAGCCACTATGCAAATTGGTTTAAAAGATAATCAAATCTTTTTTGCAATTTAAGTTTTTTACATCACTTTTTTTTTCGTGTGTGTGTGTGTGTGTGTAAATTCATTCTTTTTTACAGTATATATACTGTATATATATATATAATAGTAATAATAATAAATAACTTGTGCAAGCCACAGAAAAAAACGTCGAGATGGTCTGTCACAATATACCGAAAATTTCTCTCTCCTGCCAAGACCTGTTTATTTATGACTCGCCAGGTACTGTACTACAGAAGTAACTATCGTGAATGTGTCCTCGTTGTTTATCGTAACATTTGTTGGTAGAGAAATGGGGTATAATACCCAATTACTCTCTCCTTTATTGTCCATATTTGAGATAGAGCTTTAAATGAAATATAAAAAACAAAGACGCGACACGAACTTTTTTCATTAAACGTTGACATGAAACGGGAGACGAATTTAACGAGTTCATCTGGTCATGTCACGTATATTTTGATACGATAAATAAAAGTAGACTTTTTTTTTTTTACCTCGAATTGCGTACTTTTTTTTTTTCCAAAGATTTTTCTTTCAAGAAGTTTTAAAATTTAATTTAATGGAATTCCTAAAGATTTTGGGGAGAAAGTTTACCTTTTTTTACTAATGAACTTTTTAAAATGAATTTTGAAATTCCTACAAGAATTTTCTTTACTTTTGAGTCAATTTATTTTAGCGGACATATTTTCTTCCTTAAATTGTTTTTTAGTGGTAAATATTTCTCTAGTAGTTTGTTTGTTCATATATATATATATATATATATATATATATATATATATATATATATATATGTACGAATAACGCTTTCACGTTCAGACATTTTACGTGTTAACCCTCCGCACTCGAGATATTGACCAGCATTTCATTCAAATTACCTGATATAAAATGATTTTGAATGCGAAAGTGTTATGCATTTCCGAGGTTGTTTAAATATGACAGGTTGTGTTAACTTTCATACCGTCGTAGTGTAGTGGCTATCACCCTCGATTTCTATTCAACAGGTAGTGGGTTTGAACTCTGGTGGG
The DNA here is from genome assembly GCA_023014485.1 of Bathynomus jamesi. Lineage (NCBI taxonomy): Eukaryota > Metazoa > Arthropoda > Malacostraca > Isopoda > Cirolanidae > Bathynomus > Bathynomus jamesi. Next base: position 349,827 of record JAJOZX010002230.1, read on the forward strand.
GCAAATTTTCCATTATACAAAATTTTTCGCGTTAAAACCTCGTCAGTACATTGATCCCCCGCTTGTTTGGCGATGCTGCTGCGAGCTGTTCGTACTCAAATATGTGTGGGGGCGAAATGATGATGTGTGAAAAATGTTAACCTTTTAGTCTTATTTCGATTTAAGCTTCAATTACAAATGTCGTGGGTATACTCTTATAAATATAACTTCAAAGATGAATGAATCCCTTTTAGTAATTTTTGTCGAGAAAGCTTCACTGATATAATTTTTTTCCAAATCTTCTTTATAAAATTAACATTAGATAGAAATGGGTAGGTTACGGTAGGTCCTGTTACCCAATTTGAATGTGGAGTCGGTAAAATGACTCGAGGACTATGCGTTTATAGCTAGTCACCTTTGCAAACGTGCTGATATCTATAGTAATTCTATATTTTATAGGTTATCATGGTTAAGTTTTAAGGTTTCAAATAAACTGGTAAATGCAAGATTTTCGCAAACATTACCATGGGCATAGGTTTAAGTAGCGTATAAAGTTTCCTAAGTAATTTTAGTCGTATAGCATTTGGAAATGAAACCCGCTTATACCCTATCATTCAATGTCGCATTTCTACCCTACCGAAGTTAAATCTGCAGTTCAGGTGTGTAGGCCTATTTTTCTGTACGGTAGGAGTTTTTTCCCCTCGCTTCGAGCGTAGCAGTGCATTTTGATGATTGTCATAAGTAGGCCTAATACGCAAATGGATGCTGTATTGAAGATTTGGTGGTGTTGATAAAGTTTTTACGCCCAATTGAGAACTTTCCGTGGTGAATTAAGCCTAACTGATGATGGCGGAGTTTTCAGAGTGCAATTTTATTTCGTACCCCAAATAAACCATTGCCGCACGAACTACAAATTATATTTTAAAAGATAATTATGACTTCATTCTTAAGGTTGTAAGATGTGTGCAATAAATCACTTGACTGTTCAAGGCTTTTGAGGGTTTAAATTACCCACGATATCTTAATGACGTGTTTAATACCCACAAAATGCGTACATGGGGCTCTTGGGTATAAAAGGGTGCCATCTTGGGTGTCCTAAGCTCTATTCAAATGCGAAATGGGCGGAGGTCGCTAGACAGTCCGATTTAGAAGCCTCTAGATGGTGGCAAAAGATCAGCTTAGATTAGATTGATTAAAGGAAATTGGACTACCTTAAACGTCAGCTCAGGTAAAATGATATATATATATATATATATATATATATATATATATATATATATATATATATATATATTGTGTCGCAAAAGTCGCGCACCATAGATATTTTCTGTGTTTACTATAATATATATTTTCTTTTAGGTAGGTAGAATTAAAATTGTAGCGATTTATCGATTTGTAGTACCTGGTATTTCATACGTTAAAACCGAGCTCATCCTCTCGTCTATTGTTAATTTGGCAGCCATCCCCTACCTAAAAGAAAAAAAAAAAAAAAATTCATATGGTGCGCGACGTTTGCTCCACGTTGTGTGCGTGTATATTATATTAATTATTGCCCTTTTTGAATATGAATCAAATGGTTGTGTTTTCGAAATTTAGTCTACGGGTTAGACTCGTTACAATCAGACATTAAGCCTGTATAGGATATTGTGTGTTCCCATCTAATCGCTGGGTAATCCTGTAATGATTGTTCAGGTTTAAATTCTGCCAAAGTTAATTTTTTTTTTAATCAGTCTGGAACTGAGTTTAAGTAGTCTGTAGAGGTGGCGCCTGAACTTGTTCAAGGGAAGTCGCTACGTTATCAAATGTGGTCGTCATTCAGAACAAAGGCAGTATTTTCATAATTGCTGAAGTGGGGGAACACATTTTTGCTGCTTGCAGTTCAGTTTCATATTAATTATACAGGAATGGCATTTAGTGCTAATTCATAAGTTGTGGGGTCCATTACGTTTAATTGAATGAACGCTTAAACCCTCTTGTACCCGACGATCCGCCAGAGTAAACTCATTGAACCTTTAAGTCAACAGAAACAGAGTCGATAATTTAGTCCAGACGACGCCATTGCTGGGAATCGGCCCTGGACTCCCGGATTGCGTGCCATTTCCTTTTTCCATTGTTTTTAATAGCCCCCATTTAAAGCCATTAACGAATGGTTTTATTATTCTTCGTCATTAAATGTTGTTTTTTTCCTTTCAGGATGTGGTGGACAATCACTGGAAACTTTGGCAACATTCTCCCTATCGATTGGAGCAAAACGTACACGCGGCAGAAATACCTTCCAGTCTTAAATCTCAATGAAGCGAAGGTCGAATATTTTCCAGTTTTGTTTTAGTTTAATGTTATGGATTCATTATTTTTATTTTAAAAGGGCAGAATGGTTTATTGTTTTAAATTTATTAAAGCAATTTAGGTTATCGGACTTTCCACTTCACTGATGACTTTTTTCTTATCATATTTACCCTATGTAGCTACGCTAGCTGTACAAAATAGGAATTCGCGTTAAATGAATATATTTGCATACAAGAATTAATCGGCCCAAATAGTCTTGTTTTCATTAGTTGTGCTTGTCTGTCTCGTGTTTCACTTTCTCTTGAAGCTTAATTCAATTTAGTCCCTATTTTGAGACTTCAAAAGAAATTAGACTTCACCTACTTAGCTATTGTTTTGTATCTTATCCCAATTTTTTTTTTTGCTTCTCATGGTATATTAATTAACCCACTATGAACGATTGCTATGAAATGCAAAAAGGTTTCAAACAAACGCATTCATTACAAAAAGTTCCATTCATAAATGGGTTAAAGCACTATCCTTTTAATTAGAATGACTACAAGAACTGAAACTAAAATTTTAATTCATCGTTCGTGGGATGGTGTGTGTGATGAAAAACTGATCTTTTTCTTATCACTGTTTTAAATTGAAAGGGAGATTAAATTTAGAAGTTACAGGAAATTCTGATTGGGAAATTTAATTGAAATTTGTTAAAAGTTTAAACACAATAAAAACGATAAAAATAGTTTAATAATTTGTAAAAACATTGTGTTGTTTAATTTTGTTAATGTACGTGTTCGTTTAATTTTGTTAATGTACGTGTTCGTTTAATTTTGTTAATGTACGTGTTCGTTTAATTTTGTTAATGTACGTGTTCGTTTAATTTTGTTAATGTACGTGTTCGTTTAATTTTGTTAATGTACGTGTTCGTTTAATTTTGTTAATGTACGTGTTCGTTTAATTTTGTTAATGTACGTGTTCGTTTAATTTTGTTAATGTACGTGTTCGTTTCTATTTAGTTTTTTTTTGTTGTATTGAATGCTTTGCATTGCAGAAGTGCTCGGAGGGTAACATTGACTCTGTGACGCCTTCTCCTCGCGAGGACGAAGACGAAGAAGTCGCGCAAGACCTCGATCTTCATCAGCTAATTCTAGCGGGGACGCAGCAGGAGAACGAACCCGTCAAGAGCGCTGAGGAGGTAATCAAGGAGATCGATGACATAATGCAAGTAAGACAGGGTTTTTTTTTGGGTGCAGTGGTGGTGGGGAACACATCCAGAGAATGCGGTACAATGAGTAGATTACTTTATTTTAATGAAATTAATGAATGAAATTTTATATCTTTGGAAGTGCAACTATATAATCATTATTTTTTAATTTTATAATGACATTAAAATGACTATATCCTGGTTCCCAACAGGTGGGCCATGGCTCACTTGCTTGTCTTTTAACATCATGTTAATAACAAAAATTTGCTTATTTAACCTTATATAAACATGCTTAGCAACATGGGAGGTGGACCACGAGTTATTCGAATCAGCTCTAGTGGGCCATCGCTTCAAAAAGGTTGAGAACCACTGGACTATATATTCCTTTACAAAACGGAGCAAGATTCAATTTTGACTTGTTTGAAGAAATTATTTTACTCTTGACTGATTAGTGTAATTTACTTTTAACAAAATACTTTTGAAAAAAAAAGTGTCCTTTATTGAATGTAATCTCCCTTAATTTGTAGGAAGTAAGTTCCTCTGAAGATGAAGGTATTGACGCCTCTTCGTCAGATTCGAAGGAAGCTCCAAAACGGAACTGCACCATTTGCCCCTTCCGCTATACCACGATAGTGAGTCATGACGATTGGCCATTTCTGTTTAGACGTGTTGAAGGGTTACTCGCTTTTGTTTGTTGTAGTTTTACACTATACAGGGAATCCCATAAGTCCCTTTACCCTATTCTGGTAGGAAAATGTTCAGGAATTATGGTACACCCTGTATATAACAGCAAATACATATATATTATCAAAAACATAGCTCATATTATTGTCCATTCTGGCACAGTGCAGGTATATATACAGTGTTGGGCTTCTGGCATTTTCAGCCTGTGCGGGAATCGGACTGAGTCAGCGAGCAGCTTATTGGCCCTTAGTGACTCTTGACTCTGATGCCCCAAAGCAGAGCACTTTTCCCCCATTTTCTTTTTACATCATTGCTGACGTCATTACTCAAATAAACGTCTCTACATTGTTACAGAGTACCGCGGCACACTTTAAAGGCATTTTTCATTTATTTACAATATACAACTTTAATTTTGAATGCTTTGAATATGAGACGCCATTAATTTTTTGTGTAGTTTAGTCATTACGTCATCAACCCCTAGCATCTTTGATTGGCTGCAAAAATATCCTCCGTCCGAGTTGCATGATTATAATGTAATTTTTAAGAATATTAATTAGTGAGGAATTATAAATTAAATATGTAATTTTATAAAAGTAAATTTTGTACGTTGAAATTACTTAAAAAATTTGCCTTATTCGCCCTCATTTTAAGTGTGTATACCTATTTGGCAACTCAGTGGGGGTTTGAAGCGCAGGCATTTTTACAAAGTACCCTAGAGTGGTCTAGACCCTAGAGGCGGCCCAGGGGTCCCCAACCTTTTTGTGCCGAAGAGCACATTCAAGACTACCGGTAGTGCGGCGGGCACCATTTACTTTTTCAAGGCAAATTTATAGTTGGACTTAATAATGAACATAATACACAAAAAAAACATTTAATTCCTATGTAAAATAATGAACATAATTCACAAAAAAAAAACAAGGATGGGCTAACTAAGAATCCTAGAAAAATTATCAAAACGATAACTTAATTTATTTATAAAGAAATAATTATTTTCAAATAAATGAGCATCTGTTTCCGTAATTAACTACTAAAATTTAATAAAATGTTAAGTATGTTACATATTTTAAATATTTAGTAACTAAATATTTAAAATATGTAACATACTTAACATTTTATTAAAAATTTAAATAAAAACTTTCAATCGTAGTCAGTCAGTGGCGGGCACACGCAAAAGGGTCGGCGGGCGCCATGGTGCTCGCGGGCACAGGGTTGGGGACCCCTGCGGCCTAGACTGTGATTCCGGGAACCAAGGCTTCAACACTCTAGATTGTCGACGCGCAGTCTTTGTGTGTAACTAAAAATATGCGTGCTTGACCTTCCGTCAGATTAAGGTCTCGGTCTCGGAGATACGGTATTCCCTTTATTGAGAACAGGGTTAAGGTCTCTCATGCGATCTGCCCGTAGCTCAGTGGGTAACACTGTATCCCTATGAAATATGCACACATGAAAACACACATTGAGGATGGGGTTCGAATCGCGATGGTCTTGGTAGTACATAATAATAATAATAATAATAATAAGGGAGTTACAGCAATGAGCTGTAGTAGTTGGCCTGAGGTGTGTGAATTTTTGGCTCTCGACTAATTATAGTGTATCTCATTATACGTAGAGTGGGACAAGAGGACTTCACCCAATTAGCTTTGTCACAAGTTGCTTTCATTGCCTAATATTTCTTACTGTTGTACCGCAGGCATTGTTTATGGGGTAGTGGTGGTTCGGGAGGGGACCTACAGGTTTACGTGGAATTCGATTCACGGGTCGTTACATCATCTGAACGCAGAGGATGGGCCCTCCATCAAACTGCTGAACAGACCCAACGTCGCCTAACTTTGCTGATCTAACCGGAAGTGGTGTTGCCACGTGACTACTACTTGGCTCTTGTTTATGAACACACACACACACACACACCACAGTTATATATGGTGGTGAAAATTTTAACGCAAATTTTAAGTAGTTAAATTACATCGAGAAACCCAGTTTAACCACACGGAGGGAGGGGTGAACTCCCGAGTTACCTGAGCCTGGATATTAACAGAGTAGATGGCTAGTTCAATCGCCAACCGCTGCAGAGGTGGGCGTTGAACCCTGACTTTTGCAGTCTGATTGCACTCTCCAAACAACTGAGCCACCATGGAAGCTCTTAAGTACTTTTAAATATTTGTAAAAAATCAAATAATATACTCGATTGACTTTCGTGGTCTTTTTTCCATTTAAGAGCTGAAAGACTTGAACATAAATGAGTTGAACGAAACTTTGATGGAATTGGAAGTAGTAATTCGGCGCTATTCCGAAACTTTGATCGCTCAGTTGGCGCACAGGGACGAACTCGAATATGAAAAGGAACTCAAAAACACATTCATTTCACTCCTCCTCCAGGTTAGTAGAATGACATGTTTTTTTGGTTGGTTGGTTGGTTGGTTGGTTGGTTGGTTGGTTGGTTGGTTGGTTGGTTTGTTTAAACCGTGGATTTGGTAAAATTGATGAACGAATTTTATGATTCGAAGATAATTTCGTAGACTATGAAAATCATAAAATTCTTTTATTAAAGTAGTAAAACCAGTGATTTAAAATGGAGTACAGTATATATTATAAGCTTAGGAAAGTATTGTAGCAGTATAATTTTTTTTTTTTAATTAAAACAGTACTTCAGTATGGTGTTAGTAGGGCCACTCAATATATTTTGCCCCACCTTTTTTTTTTTTTCTTTCCAAATGTCCTTGCAAGTTCCAGAAATTTTGTACACAAGTAGTTACATACCTTTTTTTTTATTTTTTTTTTTATTTTTTTAACAAGGTTTTTATTTTTCCACACAGTCTCCATCCTTTTCTACAGCTTTCCTCCACCTCGAAACAAGGGCCTTTATTCCTTGCAGGTAAAAGCTGAGTTCCGCTAGAGCTACCTCTTAACCACCTCAACAACCTTATCGTCACACTGAAACTTTCTTCTTCGAATAGCATCCTTCATTGGTCCAAACAAATACAAGTCTGAAGGTGCCAGATCCGGGCTGTATGGAGGGTCGGGTAACAGTCAAGCGCATTTGTGTGATGGCCTCTCTTGTTTGCAAACTGTTGTGTGGTCTTGCGTTATCGTGCAAAAGAAGGAAGTCTTCCAGTTTTCTTTCCGGTCGAACTCGCTTTATACGTCTCTGGAGTCTGTAGGCTAGCAATATATGCCTCTGAGTTGATTGTTTGTCCTTTCTTCATAATGTCCACCAGAATCACCCCTTTCGTGTCCCAGAAGATGGTGGCCCTAACCTTTCCTGCAGAGGGAGCCATTGGCGTTTTGTTTCCGATTCAAAGTGGTGTACCCAAGTCTCATCCCCGTCACAATTCGTGAAAGGAAGTCATCCCCTTCTGTCTCGTATCGAACCAACGACTAAGAAGCAATTTCTTTTGTTTGGGCTTTGTGATTTTGTCAGTTCGTGAGGAACAAACCGTGAACACACTTTTGAGTATCCCAGTTGCTGAATTATCACATTCACACTTCACTAATTCCTAGCTCCAGTGATAGCTCCTTGTATGTGTCGCGCCGATTTGATCGAATGATGCTGTTATCACGTTGCACAGTGAGAGATCTCTGAGCCGATGCCGGGCGACCCCTGCGTGGCTCATCGTGGCTCCTCATCTCTATGATCTCGCACGTTTAGACCAGCGTCCAACTGTACTTCGATCAACAACAGCATCTCCGTTAACGTTTTGTGGACGTTTGTAAATATTTCCAACTGTTTCCTTCTCTGTGGTTAAAAACTCTATAACAGCTCTGTTTACGATGCACATCACTGTCAGATGCCATTTTCGAAATTGCGTTAACCATCGGTTTTATACGAGGAGGGGAGGTTCAAACTGGAAAAATCCGGTTATGTGAAGCGCAGAAAGTTCAAATTTACGGCCCAAAGACATTTCAGCCCCACCTATTATTTAGCTAAGTAAAAAAGGGTGAAGCAAAATATATTGAGTGCCCCTAGTATATTACTTATTTGTTTGCCGTTTATAAATACGTGTGGAATAGAATTAAACCTCTAATTCTGTTTATAGGTTCAAAACAAACGGCGAAACTACAATGTAGAAAAGAAGAAAATAAAAAAACCTTTGGGACCAAATGGAGTAGATCCGAAGGTAGTTTATATATATATAGATAAGATGGATGATAATTTTATTTTAAACCTTCATTTAAGAATCTTTCTTAATTTTAATTTTTAAAAATATTTCAGCAAGCTTCTTCACTTCTCTGTACATTATGAATGTGTATGTTAGATCTATCTATCGTGAACACGTTTAGTAGTTAGGATGGGTGGAGTAAATTACGAGCATTGTCAACTAAATACCAGTCACTACTGTTGTTTCAAATGGCAGGGTTTTATGTAATGAATGGATGTTAAGATTTTAAGAATACCAAATTGGATTTAGCAGTGAAATAAGTACAAGGTAATTAGAAAATGTTGCGCTATAAAATAGTTTCCCCCCCTGCAGTACCTGACCACCGTTATTCCTTACGATGTCGGCCACGGGCCTCCTGATAATGAAACCATTCAAATCCTCATCAAAAGTGAGTTCTATCACTGTCATTTTTAATAACCAGTCTAGGTTAAGTGAAGTATTTACCGGGCATTTAGCGGTATTCGGCATTAAATTTGCAGGTGCCGGTTTTAAGAGTCAAAGAAAGAAAGCTCTTTGTCGACACCGTTGACTTGGTACTTTGAGTAGTTCTCTATAAAGTCTTGTTATGGATCACTTGCGTAAAATTTGTCAGTTCACGGGACTAGCTGCTCTGAATTTGAGTTCAAAATCCTTTGGTCCCATAGTTATTACTATCTACTAAAGGTATTGGTAAGGTGGGTTTTGTATATCCTTTTCGCTATTACAGCACTACTGTCTTTTTTCGGACCAGTACTTTGCTTATTTTCTCACTTTTTAATTTTTCTTTTAAAAAAAAAGTTGAAGATTGTTTAATTGGCTAAAACATATGAATAATAAAAAATAGAGAAGATGCATAGAAACCACCCATGTTGTTAATGGTCCATTCTTTTGTTTCAGTTTTGATAGCGATTAACGAAGACAGCCCAACCGTTCCAACATTATTGACCGATTATATACTGAAAGGCGAGTTATTGTATGTACACAAGAGATTATGAATAGAGAAGTATTATAAGATACTAAGTACATTTTGTACATTTGGATTATTTTCAAAATAATAATTATTAGGCTCCTACCAAATAAATTTGGAAGGGCCATAGTGGATTGCACCTGTCCGAACCATAATTTGTGACACATCACAAGACGATGTGTCACGAGCAAGAACCAGGTCTGCATCAAAGGTTATGGCCACAAATATAGGCGAGGGCATTGATGTTGTTCCGACATAGTTCTTGTTTACTTTTTTAATACCTGGTATAGTATGGTCATGTGAATCGAATGAATAGTATTGATAAAATTGTGAAGCGTACAAGAGAGAAGTAGAAGAAACACTGCATGAAACGTGGAAGGATGTAATTAGCGTATCGTCAGACTAATACCATAATTGCCTAAGTCAGGGTTCGGCGACATTGAGATGAAGCATTTTTTTTAAACATCAAATATTGTCTTAAGCAATTATGGTATTAGTCTGACGATACACGTGGGTAAACGTAGAGTTGATATAAATGTGACAAAATGGTCAACAAGAGACAAGGGAATGACAGAACTTTGTGAGGTGTGCAAATGGAGACGTTGTCCTCAATTGGCGTACCACTGGAAGTATAAATACCCTCAACTTTGTGATGAAAGGTAATATTGCATCCTTAAGGTTGGGGTCTGATGGTGAAATTGTGCGTGTTTGAGGTATGATTAACCACTTTAATGGGTAAGGGGAACTTTTTCTTTCCAGTTTTGTGCCCGTCGTGAAAACCGAATGAATACGAAGACCAAATGAGTCGCTTCCTTTCTCATCCTCGCAGCGATTCTTCTTTGAGACATTCCTCTTTTAGTTTAAATATTTCATCAATCCTTCGTTTAATTACTGCTTGTAAATCTTTGTGAAAATATAATGCAGTCCTAGTCACGTTCCTTTTATATTAATACTCAGTTATTTTTAGTAATGGTATTAATTAACGTTTTTTTTATAATACAAACTCTCATTCCACCGTTCCTTAATTATTTATTTTAAAACTTAATAAAATTGACGTTAATAATATTTTTAGTTTATCAAAATTTTTAATATCTTATTTTTAGTCCAAAATAGACTATTTTTTAAAGCGTCTTGCAATATTTACACTTTTTGTGATTCCTAAAAACTATATATATATATATATATAAATATAACTAAGGCAACCAGTTTAGTATATATGTAGTTAATAATAAGCGAGCATCTAATAATATCCGATGTACTCATGACCAAAGATAGGAAACTTGCTATAATGGCTCATATATATATATAAAATTTGTGGTTTCTCCTACGTTTGGAGAGTGTATGTTTAAAATTGTCCCATTCTTTTGTTGTTAAAAGATGGGCGTTGTGTAGAACTTTAATATGCAGCTTATTAAGGATTTAGAATGTTATGTCACTGCCTTTTCTCGTTTCCAATAGAAGTTACTTCATTGTACTTGAACAATAATTAGTTACTGTCACTTCTCATTTCAGTCATTACGTTCTGTTTGGCATCACTCATGTATTTATCATACGCTTACTGATGAAATTTCTCATTTACTAGCAAGAAAAGTACCCCCCCCAAAAAGGGAAATTTCCATACTCATTTGCCATTATATCTTTTATACTATTACGATTCTGCACTTTATTTAAGGGGAGGACTATAATTAGTACGGAAGTAGGGGACTAATTAATTAAATATATCTACATATGTATTACTGAACTGTAGCTGTATTCAATGAATGGCTTTTCGCTTCATTTACTACTAAAACTTAGCTTTGAATCCTTTAAAATTGTGCCATTGCATTAATTTTTAATACTTTTTTTTTTGAAGAAAATTGTTTAAAGAATGTATATTGTAACTTACTATATTGCTGTAAGTTGTGTATCAGTTTGTTAAGAATCTATCTTGTATTCACAGGTAATGTTTCTAAAGTTTAGTTTTATATAAAATTAATAAGGTTTAAGAAATTTTTAAATAAGTAATTCCGAAGGCACAAATCCCTAATTACGATCTGTTCCAAAAAATTCGATGAACTCTTAAAAATGTATTGCGATAATGTTACACATTTCGAGTTTCCTCACTGAGAGTTCTTTGATTCAATGAACTTTATATTTCAGACTGGAACGCGAAAGTAATCTTGTGTAAGTAACCGAAAGAGATGGATAGATTGTTTTATAATTGAAAACAAGATGAACCTACGAGTTTTTGGTTTCTCCTTCACCATTAGTCAAAAGACACCGACACTAACGCTATTCCAGTTTTCAAAATTAAAAAAGATTAGTAATAGTATCGGTTTGTGCCGCCTTCAACTAATAACAGGTTTTAAAAAAACCTTACACTCTTCTGTATGACTTCGTAATTACACGTATTACTCTGCCTAAGGAATGATATTGGCTGCTAAACCTCCTTCGGAACAAGTTCCGAAGTGTTCAGAAACTATATTTTTTGGTTTAAAAATAAAAAGGAATTTATAAAAACTAAGATTTATTTTTCCTTGAAGTATTACTATATGGTTTTTAACTTGACTGTGATGTTATTTTTTTCTGCATGCCTTTGTTTGCTTAGCGTGCTAGAGGTTATCTCATGATCTTATTTGTATAAAAAAAAACAAAATGTAGTAGTTTCAATATCCTTTTTTTTTGTGAACATCTACTGCAGTTAAACACCAGATGGTATGAATGAGTGCAGTTTATAAATACAATTAAGCTAATTTCTAACATCTAAAATAGCCTTGGCAACAATGAGTCTATAAATTGACAACTTTATATACAATGTATTCTATCTATTAACAATTATCCCAATCTAATAAAGTAGATGAAGCTGGTGACACTATTAAAGGGACGATTATTTAACCGCTGCAGTAATAACCACATTTTTACATTTTGCCCATATGAACAAAATTTTTTTTTTACTTTAGTACAAAGTCGGCTATCCATATGTTCCCCCTCGTAATCTTAAAAAAATTTTTTTGGATGCACTTTTCATAAATACATTATCAATAATTTCTTTCTCCGACGAACTTAAAGTAGGTGAGAAGGCAGAAACAACGTGGATGTCAAATACAGAGAAGGTAGTAGAGGAGAAAAGGCAGAAAGTAAAGCGTACATGTCTCCTCTCTCTCACGCGTCCTGGTGGACCAGCGCCACGCCACTCCAAATAAAAAATTTCCACACCTGCAGTGCTTCCAGACTTGGTCAAAAATGAGAAGAGTCGAACTTGCTTCTAACAGATTTGCAGCCACTTATCAAGTCCACATTTCTTCCGCAGTCATTCACCATATCCATTCATCTCGGCCTCCTCCTCCTCCTCCTCCTACCTTTACAAACATACATATGCGCTCTTTTCACTACTCTGTCATCTTCCATTCTTTCAACATGTCCAAACCACATTAATACACTTTCCTCCATTTTCATTTCCAACGACTTCTGAACAACGCATCTTGACAGAACCACACGATTTCTTACTTTATCAATCTGACGCACGCGCCACACACACTAAATTATCTATATCAGCTGACTACTATACACCCTTTCATGCTATGCCAATACTTCACGCCCACATAAAAGTGTGTGTAATAACCAATGTTCCCTCTAAGGTGTGCGCATGTGCGCGCGCGCACGCGTTGTGAAACCCGCGCGCACACAGCAAAATAAAATGCGCACAGGCTCAAGCGTATCATGAGTCACGACAGTAAATGAAGTACCGTATTTTACGCCTCATAAGACGCTACTTTTTTCCTGAAAAACTTCTCCAAAAATCCCTTGAGGGCTCATATGTTTTGTTTAATGTTCTTTTAATAAAGTTATGGGAATATATTTTTTGTCAGGCTGATAAATCTTCGAAATATTTTTTTCCTAAATATTTTGCTAAATATAGGGTGCGTCTTACCACTTGTAGCGTCTTGAGACGTAAAATACGATAATTTAAAAATTATACCGTCACACAAGGTCTGACCATTTGCATCAACATACTCTATCGTCGCTCTTTTAAGTATTAACCTCTTCCGCCCGACTTCGCCGACGTTCGCGCAATTACGCAATACAGATTTTTTTGGCTCTATGTATTTGCATTTTTTTCTTTTATACATTAACGCATTGAATATAAACCTCTTATTTTTGCATAAAAACGAATAGTAATTATCTCAATTCATAAGAAATAAAATTATTTTTATTTTTTTCCTATTTTATGAATGGATAAAATCATGTATTAAGCTTGATAGTCTATTTTAAATTGCTAAATGCTAAAAATTGTTTAGAGAAAACTAAAATAGTCATTTTCAATTAATGTTATTTATTTTATTTCTTTGTTGAATTTTATTCATATTTTTAGAATGAATAAAATGTTTTCTTTTTTAAGAATATATAATATTGTAAACAGTTTTTTAATATCCATTTAATAGTACAGTAATGATCAAGCTATCACCTTATGGAAATAATATTTATTAAATATTTAATATTTATATATATTTCATTTTGAAGATAATAGCGCTCAGAAAAGTTTGCACAATTTTTCACCATGAATCTAAATGTATGCACAACGAAAATTTCTTGCGCGCACGGACTAAAAAAAATTAGAGGGAACATTGGTAATAACCCCTTCAGGTAAACCTCTCGCAGCATCTCTATTCAGTCTCCACTTCTTGATTCTCTCGTACCGCTTTCATTCAGTACACACCCGATATTTTTAACCCTTTAAGGAATGAAGGTACAAATTGCTAACGTTTCAAATACAAGCATTCATAACTTAACCCTACAAAAAATTCAGGGCTTAAAGGGTCAAAGGACTCTACCACATCTAGTGTTTCAACATTCACTACCACAAAACAGAGTAATTCGGACTTTCTCCACAATCCATAACTTGCTCTTATTATTCACTTTCACCAACCTTCTCTCACACCGCCATTCCAGCCTCTTGCATATCACACTCCCTTTGAGCAAATGATACAGCAACAGCTGCAAACAGATTCGACAGGCCCCACCTATTCCCATCGCGCACCAGATTTAATCCTATTTCAAGCACACGCACTTTCGTGTCTCTCATGACACCAACACAGATCAAACCATTCACTGTTCTTTATTTGCTACCACATGTGCACTATCATCATAGAAACTCTCTACCTCAGTCTCCACCCGCCAAGCTCTCATACTCAAGACCTGCTACAGTCTCTCTCTATTCACTCTAACATATGCTTTCTTAAGATCAATAAGAGCCACTTTCCAATCTTTTTCACGTGCTTTCTCAGTTACTTGTCTTACTGTGAACACTTTATCCACATAGCCTCTTCCAGTTCGGAACCCCTCCTTGCTCATCACTTACCAGGCATTCTGTAATACCACTATTACTATCCTATCATACACTTTCCCCACTCCACTTAACAGACGTATGCCTCTGTAATTCTTACATTCACTCCTTTCATTTTGTACAATGGAACAATTAATGCTTTCTCCTATTTGTTTATGCACTCTGACATACACTCCACTCCAACCGTTTCAATACCCGATACTTAATCATTTCCCTATATATTTCACCCACACTTGCCGCTTTTCCATCTTTTACTTTGCCAACCACAGCTTTCACTTCACTCACGGTTATGTTCTTAGGCATGTCAACCTCGCACCGCCATATCCCACCGTATTTATATTTGCCCTTTCATCTTTTCCACACGTCAAACCCTCGAAATATTCCTTCCATCTATTCAGTAAATCTGTATCCGCTGAGAGCATTCCTCCATTTTCATTCCTGCACTTCCTCCCAGAAGAACTTTGTTCTCTATATAACTCGCTAATACTTTGTTTGCCGCACTCGTCTCTCCACACCCTCTTTTTTCATCACAATTACTCTGTACATACAATATCCATTTTCTCCTCTGGCAACTTCGGCATACCACAATGTTGCCCTCATTTTCGCACCTGTCTTTACACACACACACCTTGCATTCCTAATCAAATATTCCTTACATACATTCCCCATCTCCTCCTCACCCATTTGTTATACATCCTTTACACTCGTTTAATCATTTTCTCCCATTTTTCACTACCACTATTTATTTAGACTAAAAAAGCGTTCGATACAGTTCCGCATAGACGAAGGTTAAAGGGCACGGTATACGCGGTCAGGTAGCTAACTGGTTAGAAGAATGGCTTCGTGCTAGGAAACAGGGTCATTGTTAATGGTAGTGAATCGGGGTGGTTGGATGTAGGTAGCGGTGTCCCTCAGGGTTTAGTGTTAGGCCCGTTGCTATTCGTAATCTACATTAACGACACAGATGTAGGCTTGACCAGTAACGTGTCAAAATTCGCGGACGATACTAAAATAGGCGGTAAAGTTAACGTGGACGATCGAAATAGGTTCCAAGACGATGTAAATAGGATTATGGAGTGGACGAATAAGTGGCAGATGCAATTTAACGTAGACAAATGTAAAGTTTTGCATATAGGTTCTCGTAACAGTAATTACATGTACGCGATGAATAGACAGTTAGCGAGCGTTGACGAGGAAGTAGATTTAGGCGTACGCGTATCTAAGGATTTAAAAGTTAGGAACCAGTGCCTGGAGTCTTGCGCAAAAGCTAATAGGATGTTAGGCTTCATAGCGCGTAATTTCGAATTTAAATCGAAGATTATAATTATTGCCCCTTTACAAGTCCCTAGTCAGGCCTCATTTAGAATACGCCGTTCAGTTTTGGTGCCTTATTTGCATGAGGATATTGATAGGTTGGAAAGGGTTCAGCATCGCGCCACGAAACTAATTTCATCATTGCGCAACAAGTCTTACAAAGATAGGATTAAAGAGAGACTTGCATTCACTCGAAACTAGGAGATTAAGGAGGAAGCTTATTGAAGTTTTCAAAATCTTTAATAAAATCGATAATGTAAATTTTGACAAACTGTTCACTTTCGATAATAGCAATACTCGTAATAACAGATTTAAATTGCGTGGCAGACGTTTCAGTACTAACATCGCTGAAAACGTTTTTACGTTTAAAGTAATTGACAAATGAAATAATCTTCCCGCGCCCGTCGTGAACTCTACCAGCGTTAATGTTTAAAAATTAGCAACAGGAGCTCTGGGGATGGTGGTCGAGGATGAGTCTGTTGACGATTAATGCCAGCTTGTGATGCCAGGAAAAAAAAAAAAAAAATTAGACACACACGTAGCGTAAACTAACCCACTTTTTGTTAGTCTTCCTACTTTTTTTCTCTCTCTCTCTCTCTCTCTCTCTCTATACTTGCATTTCTGTAGTTTGCATGGTTTGTAAGCGTTCTTATTTTACTTTTCATATTTCATCCCTTTCCTATCCTCTTCGACTATTTTTCCGACTTGTCAGCAGTGGCCGGCGGATGATGATGTCTCTTTTTCTGAATGAATGTTAACCCACGAATGATAGGTTTTGCTACTTACTTAGCCCCTTCTCCTTTTAACCCCCTACTCTTTCCTCTCTCAGGCTAACCTTAGAGTGGAGCTTAGGGTCTTTGTTAGCCTTAGCTTCTGTAGATTTATTCTCTTGCTATACTCATCCGCTACCTCTCACCATTAACTATCCAACTTTAATTTCTTCGTAATCCACCCCCCCCCCCCCCATTTACTATATCCCATTCTCCATAACCTCACTTTACACAGGCTATCATGTGGTCAGAGAGACCCCCCCCCCTCATTCATAGTACATGTCACGTACCTCTTTCAGCATATTTCTTTTCAAAAGCACAATCTATCAAATTTCTCACTATGTACATATGTACAGCATTTGTTCCATATCAGGTATACTTGTGTACACTCATGTTAAGAATTCGTTACACACGGCTTCCTCTCATTACTCTACTCTTTTGTCCATTATTACTCACTCTTGGTACACCATACTTCCCCAACGCCCTATCCTACGAACCCATACCAACTTTCCCATTCATGTCTCCTATCACAAACATTTTTTAACATTCTGGCATTCTTTCGATCACATTATCAAGCTCTTTCCAGAAGCTTTTTCTCATCCTCATCATTTACTGCCCTTACATATCACACGCCGAAACATGCCTGCCTGCAGTTACGTGGGTGGCTCGAACCCATGTCCGAGGCTAGTGTTGCTCTTCATTTGGGGTAGGGAAAGGAAAGATGGGTCCCTAACCCAATCCCTTTTATATGAAGTTTATAATCCTCAAAATAATCATTGACAAGTTAAATACCTGTCCTTTCCCAGCTTCGGGTCAGCGAGATCCATTTATATCATTAATTACTTCAACTAAACTAGTAATTAAAGCTTTCAATAATTCTGACAGTATGAGCGCTATTCCGTACCAAAACATTTTAAATACCATAAAAGGCAGACCACAGTTGGATATGAAACTAGCGTACACATTTCCTGTAAATATAATTACTATTACGTGGAATGGACTGGAATAAATAACGAAGATAAGTTACAGTAAATACTGGGAAACGTTTTTAAAAAAAAAAAGTAATTCTTTCGACTAGAATGAAAAACTGAAGAGGCATTCCATTAATTTTAAAACGAGAGAAGATACTGCGTAAGAATGAACAAGATTCTATAAAATTTCCAAATCAATATGACGAACTTCCGGGTGTTTCTTCTAAAAAAAAAAATAAAAATTAGTTTGTTTACCGTACAAGTAACATTCAACCTGGGTACAATAGCTAAAAACCCCGCCCTAGGTCATATTAGTACACGAGCGAACACAATCTATCGTACGTCATGACAGCGTGGAATGGGTTAAGGTCGGTGCTTATCTGAGTTAACACTTAAACCTATGACTCCTAAATTCATGTAGCTAAAATTGGGAACAAAAGTAAACGGGTAACATCCAGAACATCTGTTGTCCCACAGGGAGGAGGTAGAGCGTGAACTTTCAGGAGGGTCTCTTGAGCCCAACCCCGGAGGGCGGAACTTTCGAGTCGAGCCTGGGTATTTATAAATATTTATAAGCCCGGAGGCTTATAAATATGCAGAAAGAAATATAGCTGTAGACAAATAACCCGCAACTTTTCCGACTGCTAGTTTGCCGTCCAGATTGAGTTCAAATTATTTAACGATAACATACAAGGTCAAAATCAAGGCTTTGACTAGGTACAAATGTCGACGAATATCGTTAGAACGAATATAACGTACAAGTCTGAAAATTCAAGACTGAACACTACAGTTCCCTCCCTACGGTTTTGGTTAGGTGATACCACCACTTTCTTTCCTTAATGATACTTAAAAAAAACATGGTGGCAAAAAGTGGTACGTCGCTTTAACAATACAACGAAAGGAGCACCATTCAAATACTCCTATATTTATATGTTAACTACTTTAAGTTGAATTGAATAACTGTACAGAGAAAAAGGTTATTGCGAGAAAAGATAGCGGTACTCAGCCAAGATTAATTTAGTTCCAAATATTCTTCCCGACTCACCTTAAGCAATTTTTCTATCCTATCAACCTCAGCTCCCAATCCGTCAACAATGTTCTCTCCATGCTTCAAAATAAAACCTTCGGCTTCCTCTGCCGTTTTCATATCATTCATCTCCTGCAAATCAAACCGTTAAAAAAAAGTGGGTGGGGGACGCTAAATAACAACGAACATAGCAATTCAGGAGAAAAACTGAACTAAAAAAAGCAATACAGTGGGAAAGTGAGATCAATGAAAGAAAGCCACCCCCAGCCTTCTTTAGTTAGCTTTATAAGGCCAACTAACGAAAATATCACGACCTAACCCAACCAAGCGTTAGGTCAACCGTACGCCCTTGACGAGTGGTTAGGTTAGGTCGTTTTATTTTCGTTAGTTAGCTTTATAAAGCTAACTTAAAAAGGATGGGGGGTGGCTTTCTTTCATTGATCCGGAAAGTGGACCCTAGTGGTACCCTTGCATTCGCTCCTACCGATCACGCCATCCAGAACCCGAGTTCATTGTTCGAGTCAAAGTAGCTCTTAGTTTCCCACTTTATTGCTCTCTCCTTTTCCATCCTATTTAAGTAGTTATTGCACTTAAAACGAATTCTTGGGAGAATAATGACCAAGTGATCATCATTAAACGAATTCATTAAAAAGTAACTACAGTTTAAATGGTAAAGAAAAAGTCAAATATGTAACGAGTAATGTGCAGAATTTCTATTTCCCTACAGGGAGGTGGTTCGGCGTGAACTCCAGGTCACTTGAATCCGGTCATTAACAAAATAGGCGGTGAGAATTGAACCACCACCTCAGCCTCAGTCCAATCTCCAACCAACCAAGCCACCCAAGACAACTTTAAAAAGCTACAATAAAAAATGAAAATTTGTATTGAAAAGCACAACTCATTAGTTAAAACTATGACCATCTTGAGCTGAAGTGTGCGATTACCTGAAGATGAATGGTCTTATGCTCTTCAATACATAGTTTTTCATATAGCTTTTTACACTATCAATAATTTTCCATAAAATAAAAAAATCTTTTAAATTACTTTAACAGTAAGTCAATATCTTGTTTATCCAAATACTTTCGTGTAAGTTCTCTGCCATCAAAATCGACTTCGGCCTTGTATCTAACATAGCCAGAACCCATATCAATGCCTTTGACGTCGTGAATCGCTCTTACCATCACGTCTGCCTCCAGTTCATTGTTCAACGCTTCGATGTCATGTTGAGGAATCGACCTGTTTTAAGTAAAAGGTTAATCAGCTTTTAAAAGTACGTGTGGGCTACCCTCTAACTGCATTGCATAACCAAACAAAAACCCCTCTTAATAAATAAAATAATATTAATCATAAAAAAAACAGATTTTACGTTTTATACTAATTCTGACCCTTAAGTTTTGGCGCTATTAAACTACGGCAATGCCTAACGACGAATCAAACGAAACAAAACCATCAAACCTTCCGACCAAAGCCGCCGAATTAGTATAGATGATGAATGCAGACACCCCGGCGAGAAGGCCCCCGATAAGGCACGACCCCAGAGCGTCCGGGACGTGGGATGCCGTTATGGAGGTGAGCCCCATGCACGAAAAGGCTATTCCTATTCCTAACACAGCAGCCATATCTTCCAGTAACACAACATTTATACTGGGGTTTTCGCCACGTAAAACTGAAAAGTAATTTAGTTCATTCATTACAAAATGGGATATTATATGCAAACTGACGAAGAACATTTTAATGGGCTACGGGGAAAAAAAAATCCTCTCACTGAGACACGCTACTTCGACGTAATAATTAATAAAAAAATATAAAAACTAACATCCACCCTGGCGGGAGGATTTTAAATTTACTATGAAAATTAATGCACAAAGAACCTTCCAAATTTATTATCATTAAAACTCCTAAGGTCACAACTGAACGAAAGAGTTCAAAGCTACGATACACAGTCAACTCTGAAATACATATACAGATACACAATAAATTATAGACTTTGGGTTTTGTTTCGAAGTTGGTAGTTCAAAACATGAATTTTGGTGTAGCTGCAAATTCAGTATTAAATACCTTTAGTCGTCCCTTTTCTTTTTTTTCAGGTTTTTAACATATACAAAATAAATTACAAATAAACTACAACCAAGTCACGTAAATAAAAAATTTCATAATTTACCATACTTCATAAAAGTCGTTTTTTCCTGCCTAGCTTCTTTCCTTATGGCATCAATTGCCATAATAAGAGTTCCTCCTTCGGTTATAAGCGAACCTCCAAGAGTAAAAAAAGCCCAGTATAATGGTAACACCTGAAAATTAAAAAAGCTTTCATACTTCGATTTAATTTAAAGTACTTCTCTAAAATGACAAAAAAATGAAATAAAAATTATCCTCATTAGTAAAACATACCTCAGTCGGATGCATCAGACCAGATATTCCGTGCTGGACTGAAAGTCCCGCTCCGACGCAGAATATCATTGCCCCAGAAATTAGAGAAGAAACGTAGCGCATTGTAGTGAAACCATAGGGATGATCTAAATTCGCTTCCTTTGAGATTAACGAACAAAATTAACCTCAAAGACAGTATTGACGTTTCCAAAATTCCACATATGAAAAACGCTTAAATTTTTTTTTTTTTTTTTTGACAAATTTAGGAGTCAAATATTCCTATAAAATCCTTAGAACAGGAAGAGTACCTGCTTCGATTTGTGAATTCCATATGCTAGTATAAGCTGATTTGTGAAATCTGCCAGTGAATGAAGAGCCTCCGCAAATAAACTGTGCGATCCAGTATACGCCCAAGCACACAGCTTCATTACAAAATTTGCGCCGTTTCTAATACGAAAAGAAATTATTAGTATCCAAGCAAGAACGATGATAAGGACATTGAACAAGAAAACTGCCTTCAGTAAGACTGTAAACAAGACTATAAAAGTATAGGACAAATTTCACTAACTTTTTACTCAACCTTCAGGAAAAACAAGAACTATGTCGGAACAACATCAATGTCCCCTCCTCCATTTGCGACCTTGACCTTTGATGCAGCGACCCGAGTCTTGCTAAACACACACTGTCTTAAGATCATCCATACGTGTGAAGTTTCATAAATTTATGTTGAATGGCTCAAAAGTTTATGGCGCTGACCTCTCTCTCTCATATATACAGTATATATATATATATATATATATATATATATATATATATATATATATATATATAAAACCATGAAGGAAAGGAAACACAGAATGGTGCTCAAGTGCTTTCGTCTAATGACATCCTCAGGAGCACTGAAGTAAATAGAGTTCAAGACTTATATAGGTCACACAAAAAAATATATATATATATATAGAAAAAAAATTGTGGGAGGAGTACATATACAAATTTGTAAGGAAAACTACCAATTTGTATGCTCTTCCCACAATTTTTATTTATTTATATTATATATATATATATATATATTATATATATATATATATATATATATTATATATATATATATATAATATATATACTGTACTATATATATATTTTATGACCTATATATAGTCTCGAACTCTATTTACTTCAGTGTTCCTGAGGATGTCATTGAAGAAAGCGCTTGAACACCATTGTGTGTTTCCTTTCCTTCGTGATTTTCTCATCAAATATTTTTCACGTGTTACTTTCGTGAAATAATTTTCATATATATATATATATATAATATATATATATTATATATATATATATATAATCTTCAAAGTATGACCGCTCATGGCTACCAAAAGAAAGGTGGATAGCAGAGCGAACATAAGACGAAAACTATGAAACAGAAACAGCTAGCGGATTAAAAAAAAGGGGGGGGGGGGAGGGGAGGGACAGATATAGAAAAATCATAGCGGAATCACAGCCGGTAAAGAAGTCGGGAACAAGAGAGAAAGGAGAACAACCCGGTCACCGAAAAATAGGGACCTTCAGATAGAATAGCGCCAAGCCTATAACAAGGCTCGACGCTCACCAAAAAGGGAAAATACGGACACTCCACCAGGAGGTGGGCAACTGTAAGTGGAACGATACAATTGGGACATCGGGGCACCTGATCCCCGGCCATCAAATATCCATGGGTCAGGTGGGTGTGGCCAATACGGAGGCGGGCCAGAGCCACCTCCTTATGGCGCGACCGATGGAAGTAAGAGGCCCAACATCCCAATTTGGGTTTAATTTTGCAGAGTTTGTTATTTGTAGCGCCATCCCAGCGACTCTGCCACCGGGAGCGCAAAAAGCTACGAAAACCAAGGATATAATCTGAAAAGGCGAGGAACACGGGTGAAACCTGTAGTCGGCACGCGGAACGGGGAGCTTGATCGGCAGCCTCATTTCCAGCTACGTTAACATGTGACAAGGATATGGCACAGTAACTGGATACGTCGGACCAGTGGGTGAACGGGGTCGAAACACTCCAAGCCATCCAGGGCACTGCGGGAATCCGAATAGATAAACGACCATCCGGATGCTCCCGCACCACCTCCAGAGCGCTCAGACTGGCATAGAGCTCCGCCGTGAAAACGGAAGCCTCATCAGGGAGCAAGGGCAGACGACTGGGGAACAGCCGCAGCCCCAACGCCCCCTGCCGACCTTGAGCCATCTGTGAAGACCGCAACACATGCAGAGTGACACGCTGTATGCTGAAGGAACAGAGACCGAAGCAAGGCAGAGTCAGAATCGGCCCTGCGAACGGGGCGCAACGCCCTACAGCATGTAACAGGGGTGCTCTCCCAAGGTGCAACCCCCTCGAAAGAGACCGGTATGACGGATGGAGGAGGAGCGCCCATACCATCGTAAGGTCACCGTGTCGGTGAAATACCAACCTCCATCCCAGCAGAACAGAGGAGAGTTGGGAAGAGGGAGAATAAGGAGATAGTGCTTGGCAATGAGGAACGACCTCCGATCCTCCAAGGGAGGGATGTCGCACTCAACCTGCAGACTATCAACCGGAGAGGAGCGGAAGGCGCCAGATGACATGCGGTCTAGAGAGGACCGGGTCCAGTATCCGAAGGGCCGTACGGGAGGGGGAGCCATACACCACACTCCCATAGTCTAATTTTGATTGTACCAGGGACACGTACAAACGGAGGAGTGTCCGCCTGTCCGCGCCCCATGTAGTATGAGACAAATGTCCCAGCAAATCCAGGGTACGTCTTGCAGTCTCGCGCAGCCTGCGAAGGAGGTGGGGAACCCAGCTCAAACGGCTATCGAACACCATACCCAGGAAACGTACTGATTGAACGAGGGCCAGAGGCTAACCCCCGAGTGTAAGATTAAAGGCCGGGACGGCGCCAGAGCCCCGTCTCCTCGACGGAAGGAAGGCCACACACGAAGTCTTCGGGGAAGACAGCGTAAGTCCCACCGACGACGCCCAACGTTCACCCGATTGACAGCGAGTTGGACTTGCCTCTTCACGAGGGGGGGACTCGTCCCCGCGGCATAGACAGCCAGATCATCGGCGTAGATGGAACAACGCACCGAGGGCGGGAGGGTCCCGGTAGCGCAGACATGACCAGATTGAAACAGGAGACGCTCAAGACACACCCCTGAGGCACCCCCTCCTCCTGAACATACAGGTCAGATAGGGCCGGCCCATAACACGCAGAAAGTGCGACGGCAGAGGAAGTTACGAATAAACGCGGGCAAAAAGCCCACGAAACCAAGACTTCAAACGGTCCATGACAACTCCCCGACGGGTCGTGTCATAGGCCTTTTGGACATCGAAAAAGACGGCCAGAACAAGATTCAGCGGAAAAGACCTCCTGTACATCATGACCAAGGAGGAGAAGAGGGTCCAGAGTACCCGAAACCGACGAAAGCCATACTGGGTCGGGGGGTATAACCCAAGCGACTCCAGTGTAAATGAAAGTCGGACGGCCACCATTTTCTCAAGGAGCTTGCATAAGCAGCTCGTCAGGGCAATAGGCCGATAGCCCGCCACCTCCGCCGATCCTTCCCCGGTTTAGGTATCGGGACCACAATCGCCTCCCTCCAACGGGAAGGGAACGACCCCTCAACCTACATCCGGTTGAAAAGATCCAGCAAGAAGTGCAGAGCCATCGGATGCAGATTCCGATAAAGTCATAAGGAATGTCATCAGGGGCAGAAGAACGACGGGTTGCCAGGGCAGCCCGAAGTTCCCGCCTCATAAAGAGACGGTTATAGGGCTCGTTCCCAGGTGGTGGGAACGTAACACCGACAACGGACGATCCGCAGCTGAAGGCGAACGAGAAACGCAGCAAAAGCCCCGGCCAACCGATCGGCCACAGCAGTAGGATCCGACAGGAAGCTGTCCCGTCCCGAAGGACAGGGCGACAAGCAGGGACCGGCCTCCCCTCGATACTACGTACCTTCCGCCACACAACAGCAGAAGGGGTAGACGAGGAAATGCCAGACACAAATGTACGCCAAGAGGCCCGACGGGCCAACTTGAGAGTCCGGCGGGGCTTTCGCCCGCCGCATCTCAATCAAGTGTACTGGGCGCCGGGTGCGGTGGAAGCGGCGCGTTGCCCTCTTCCTCTCACACACCGCCCGGTGACATGCTGGAGTCCACCACGGGACGCTACGCGTCCGCGGGCTACCGGAAGATCGAGGAATACAGTCCTCCGCTACGCTCATCACCACCCGCTCGAAGAACTCCAGGCTCTCATCCACAGAGCCAAAGTCCAAAACTGAACGGGCAATGACGGAACGAGCTCTGAAGGATGACCAGTCAGCCCGCGCCAGGCACCACCTCGGTCGAGGCGAGACACGCGGCTGCGGTCCGACCGGCTCAAGACAGACTGGGTAATGATCACTGCCATAAGAGTCCCCCAACACCCTCCACGAAAAATCGGGTAAGGCATCGAGGGACACCAAGGAGAGATCAATACAGGTAGATGAACCCGTGGGTTCGTGGAAATAGGTAGGTTCGCCAGAATTGAGGCACGCGAAGGAAAGTTCCTCCATTAAGGAGAGCAACATACTAGCAACATCTCCCCAAGCCGGGTCGCGACTGTTAAAGTCCCCGAGGAGAAACGGCCGAGGCAGTTGCAACACAACTCGCGAACCGCGTCGCGAGAAGGAGGGTCATGGGGAGGAATATAAATCGAGCAGGCAGTGTACTGGCGATCTAAAAAGAGCCGCACAGCCACAGCCTGCAAGGAGGTACGAAGAGGCACACCTCGCGAGGGTAACGAATGGTGAACATAAATCGCCGCACCCCGCCGGCGTGTGCTCATCCGGGGTGCAAGGGAAACCAACATAGCCGAGAGACGAGGGAGCCCCCGCGCAGCCAGGATAGTCTCCTGGAGACAAACGCAGGAAGGCCGCTCGCTCTCCAGCAGGGAGGCAAGGTTCTCCCAGTTAGCTAAAAGCCCCCTACAGTTCCAATGCAAAATGGAACTGTAAGGGGAAGAGGCAGAGAAAACAGAGAAATAGCCACGGACCAAGCTGAGCAGCAAACTCAACGTCCGTAACCAGGGACGGAATCGGCTTCCCCGACTCACCCCGAACGGGGAGAGTAGGGGCCACAGGGGGCAAGCCCGGAGACGAGGATCCCGGTTACGGGAGGCCACAGACTCCGCAGCTGCTTCACCTGTAGTAGAACGAGGGTGGGAAAGTGGAACAGGGAGTTCAGAGGGGGGCTCCCCTGAACGGGGGGGAGACGACGATGAGACGGGCCCAACCGAAACCCCCGACTCCCCACCAGAGGTCCGGTACTAGTGTCTCCGAGCAACTGATACAATGAACAAACCAAGAGGTGGGGCAGGGAGAACCAGATGTTCGAGGGCTCGTCACACCAGACAAGTGCTGACGGAGGGGGGGGGGAGGAAAGATCCACCACAGGTGGGAAAGGTAGATCCAGGAGAGAGACACGACCACTCTCAGCAGGAGCCGAATGCAGACACACTCCATGAATAAGGGCCAGGCCCCTCCCGACCGGGTCCACCGTGGGAACCGAGTCAGTAATCGAGGGTGTCATGGGGCGGTGTACCTCAACCGACACCCGGACACTAGTTGGGGCACCGGGAGGTGACGCCGCACCAGCCCTCCGTAGAGGGGAGGGAGTCCCGAGCGGATTAGGAGCGGCGCGTCGCTTCCCCTCCGGTGAAGAAGGGGAAGCAGGGCGAGCAGTGGTCATGAACGGGTCTGGAGGACTCCGACCACGGTGACGCTTCCTCCTCCCCTTCCCCACCCGAGAGACGGGTAGGCAAGGATCCAGACCCAAAGGCCGGAGAGGGAGAAGGGGCACTTGTGGGCAGGGAATCAGACGTGGTGACAAAATGAGGCAGGGGTACAAGAAGGTCCCGCGGCGCCAAGAGGACCACCAACCCCCGGAACTTCCAGGGGGGCACCACTCCAGTAGGCGCAGGGGTAGCACGGGAGGGGCCCGAGGACCCGACGGAGCCAAGAGCCGCAGCATACGACAACCCCTGCCGCGGCTGCCGGTCACGGACCCTATCGCGCGCCTCCCGCGCACTAAGGAATTCGATAGTCCTTAAGGACCGCACCTCGAATTCAAACTTGAAAACGGGGCAGTCCCGAGAGGAGAAGGGGTGGTCCCCCGAGCAGTTCGAGCACCGCGGGGGCTTCGTGTATGGGGGAGGGTGCGCAGGCCCACCGCAGCGGACACATAGCTTACCCTCACGGCGGCACGCAGAGCTAACATGGCCGAACCGGTTGCAGTCAAAGCAGTGAGCCGGGTCAGGCACATAAGGCCGCACCGAAAACTCGCACGACCGTTGATCATCCATGCCCCAGAACACCTGGGCCAGAGGCACAAGGGAGTCAAAGGTCAGGAGCAGACGAGCGGACGGGGTAAGAGCACCATCCCGGCGCGACAAAAAGCGGAAGACCTTCGTGACCCCCTGGGAGGCAAGATCCTCCTGCAACTCGCCAACCGGGATTAACAGCAGACCGGAAGCGAAAATGGTGCCCTGACAGCTATTCAGTTGCGGATGGGGAGTCACAGAAACTCTGCAACCCAGAACATCCTGCAACTGTAGAAGGGACTCAGTCACCCACGAAGAACGGGACTTCAAAAGAAGAGACCCATCCTTCAGAGGGCGGATATCATAACGGCAGGGAACCCCCACCGTCTTAAGACGCTGAAATACCAGTTCCGAGTTGCCCGGAAGGGAGCCAGCGGAAGGGCGGAGAACAAGGAACCTGTCCACCTGACAGAAATTGACAACAGAGACAGGTCCACGTGTGACGGTAACCGAGAGTGGGCGAGAGAACGAGGGCCGCGAAAACCTCACCCTACAGCCACCACGAGCCCGGCCACGAGAGCCAGAGGCCGCTGAACGACCAGAAGTAGTAGTCTTATCCAAATCCAAGGACGGGCCAGAGTCGTTAACAGGAGGGGATTGAGTTTGAGAAATTTTATCCATAAACAATATAATTATAAGGAAGACAGCCTCGGACCCAAGGCAATGCACCAATCCGCCACTGCATCCTTCAAGGCGCAGGCCCAACGTCCCGGATAGCCCATCCCCCAGCCTAACTGTCGTTTTAAAAACAGCAGGATTAGCTCTCCTGGAGTTTTGCCCGTTAAGGGCCTAGCAAAAACCCAATCCAGATGCAGCAGCGGTCTGGGCGCCCATACCATCCCCAGAGCACGGCTCAGCCACGGAGCGATGGCCCCAAGACTGCCGGCAAAAACAAACGGGGAGGGGGAATACTACAATTGACAGAGGCCCAAGACCGAGTCCGTAAAATATGGAAAAAGAAGGGGAGCAAAAAAAAAAAAAAAAAAAAAAACAACTAGTTAACTCTGCCCACACCCGCGAGGAGTTGAGGAAACCCCAACAACCAACGAGGTGTGCGAGCCCCCTCGGCCCGGCAAGCCGGAATACCTAATCGAGGGGATATATATATATATATATATATATATATATATATATATATATAAAATTACAAAACTGTTCATCAGTTTCTCCTTGCTATAATGGGATAAATCCTTAAATGTAAAACTTTTTCAATTTCTGCAAATCTATGCTACCTATTGTTTTCCAAGATAGTTGCATTTATATTAGCTTACATTACAACTGCCGTCCAGACAACTCTTCCTGACGCATCCAACGTGTGTGAATGAGTACGAGAGGCTAATGACGACAGAGAAGGATCTATTTCCCTCACTTTCTTCTGTTCCCTTTGGTAGTCTCTAAGCATTCTTTTTAATTTAAACAAATCTGGGCATGAGAAACTGCATTAAAAGAGTATTAGGTTCATTCTCCATGCTTCCATTTAATTAAACTCTATTATGTTTCATAGCAGCTACAAATATTGGTAAACTTACATTCTTGGTAATCTCTCATTTCTTTTTCCTTTATCTCTCTCTCTTTTTCTAAGGTTTCCAAGCTTCCCCAAACTTTAATGGCTCTGTTATAAATGGGAAAATTTATCAATAATTTAAATATTCCAGGAGACACAGTTACCATTTTAATATGCTTATAGGTAGAAAATAAAAGGTATACCTACTTGGATCTAGGGAACTTTTAAGAGGGAGATAATTTAAGTTATACAGAAAATTAGTCTATAATAACCTTACCATAATCGTTCAGGAGAGCCACAAACTGGTACAGCACTCAGGCCAGATGAACACTGCCCTTGCGGAAACTCCTGGATTATTATTAACCAATCCATTGGGAATCTAGAAAATTATTCTATACCCGGGTAGCAGGCATCCACTGGGCAGGTGTTGGTATGTGGTATATCCCAAACACCAACAATGATCTGACGGATACCTGCTCTCTGAGTACTTTAACTGCTGCAATATTTAAACAGAACACAGGCATCAGATAATATCTAAAACCCCTATTTTCCCACAGCAGCACATAATAAGGATAAGCATGAATTCTCAGTCACTTGACACTGAGCATTACAAATAAATGACTGAACCAACTCAATTTGAGATGAGCCAAATCCCCAGCTAGCTACTGAGCCATGGGGACCACAACACAACTAACTTACAGTCAAGATTTATCCTTTGTTTATCTTTAATCATTTCACAAGAGAGAGTTTTATACATTAATAACTAAAAAAATTTCAGTATCAACTAACTTGGCTTCCACGTCTTTCCTCCAATAAACAGTGATGGGTGGTTCATTTTCAAAGGGGGATCTTCGCTTAGTTTTTCGTAATTCTTCAAGATCAGATGGTTTTAAAAGGAACTCTGACATGGCCCTAATAGCAGTTAAAAAATTTCTCTCTCTTGAGAGATAAGTCTTCTCATCCTTTACTTTCTCTTTCTTCCTTGGAATAGCTGAGTATGGTATTATTAACAAGGTTTGAGTAGGTCTAAAGAGGAAGAAGGTAATTGAATTGTGTCAAATACAAAATAATATAAATCACATAGATAGACCTTAAAAGACTACACCATTAAAAAATGCAATTAAAAACCATTTAGGATTAGGCCTATTTACAGTTTTTCCTACTACAGTCCTTACCTTTAATTACAGCCTCTTTAAATCTAGCAGTAGCAGAAAGAGAAGGATTATTTTCTTGTGATTCTACTTCAGGCTTAGTGGTTGAGCTACTTCCACCCGCAACATCTGTGGTTTTTGTGGATTTGTTTTGAGAATCAGATGTCAGTAACTTTACTGTGTGGAAAGTCACTATCCTTTCATAGAGTTGTAATAAATGCTCTCTGGGTTGGTACTTTTGGTATACATGGTTGTGATTATGAAGTCCACCAAGAATTTGGCCTATGTGATTATCTGAAAATAAATATATACCTAAAATAACCTATAAGCCAAAATTTAATGTATAATTCACCGCAATAGGCATAAGATATTGAATTAGGTCTAACTCTAATCTAATAATGGTCAGTCCATACAGTACAAATTTAAATAATAATAATTTCAAATTCTTTTATTACACTCTCTCAATGTCCTAACTTAGGTTTGATCCATGGCTTTGAAATAAAGTATCTTGAAAATTAATTTAGTTACTTTTCTAACCTAAAATGTAGGCCTAAGATATGCTACAAAAGGGGAAAAGAAGACCATATGAAAAATTCTTGGTAGACATAAATAAAAAAACAGGTCTAATTTTCAAAACCTTCGAGTAAATTATGTGGTATGAATAAAGACATTTTCTAAATTTCTAAACCTAATTAAATTCTGGTATCTACAGCACCACAGAATAAGCTATCAGAGGCTATTGATTAAAAACAATTTCCTAAGTTCTTTTATTAAATAGGCCTACTTAGTAGTTAGCACATAACCACTTAGTGTATGGTATGGTGGTACCCTATATTAGACAACCACAGCATATTATATCTAGACTACAAAACTTAAGTCTAGATGCCTATCTATATTTTCTATATTGTTATACTTAATATACAAAGCTACGCCTAATTTACTCTCTTACCCGATAGTTTGTAATGGCATTCATGCTTTAAAAGTTTTCTAATAGTAAATAAACCAATTGATTCTCTCTTTAGAAGTTTCAACATATGTGAATACAAATAATACATAATTTCTGCTCATACATAAATAGTCTTAATATCAGTATAAGCTTATTAAATGAAGCAATAAATACTGAAGATTATTAGCTACCTAATTCAGGTCAGACACAGACTTATATTTTTACTTCTGAAAAATAGAAACGAGGTATTAGGATTTGTTAGAAATTTACAATTTAACCCTTTAAGCCCTGAATTTTTTGTAGGGTTAAATTATGAATGCTTGTATTTGAAACATTAGCAATTTGTACCAGTCATCCATAAAGGGTTAAGACTGCGTAGTGTATATTTAAGCCTTTAATTTAAATATATATAAAACTATTATTTACATAAAGTATTTAGGATTTATGAAGTCCTAGACACCAGTAGTCAAAGAGGAATTCATTTTCAATGCTAAAAGTGTTCTATTCAGGCATTAAAACTTCATTACATTATATTTCTTTTGGAAAAGATAAACCCACTTGGGCCTATCAAGGTCATCTAAGTCATAGGCTATATTTTAAAAAAAAATTGTGCAAAATGCTAAGCTCAAGTCAGCTAATTAATATAAAACTATTTACAGAGCTACCAGAGTAGCTACATAAGCTAAAAATATACACTATTTACACAATTTATAAACTCTTTCATGAAGGCATCTAACTTTCTTAAAATTAACTAAGGAGCTACTATTTAAATACTTTTTCAGTCGTAATAGAGTAGTAGATTTTTGGAATGACTTGCCATATGATGTGGTAAGACTAAGAGAGGGGAAAGAGACAGACTCCAGAATCTGCTCAAATTTTCCTACAGCATCACACAAGGATTTTTCCATAAGACACTCATGATTGATGCATCAGGCAAAGAGAGTTAATTCAAATTACTCAAGCTTGACATGTAGGACAAAAGTTTAAACTTACACCACATAATTAGCAAGCTCTTACAGAATCACCTCAGATTTTAACAATTTAAATGGCTTCTCAAATCTGAAGTTTCATCTAAGTGCACTGGACCATGTAATGATTTCTAGGGTTCTCAAAGATATAGGGGCCTTGCTACTACATACTGTACTATTTATAGGCTATGTCTGTTTTTATAGACTTTGCCTTCTACTACCACTAACTTATTTAACTGTGCTAAACAATAAGCAGTTTAATACAGCCTACCATGGTTTGGTTGTGATTTTAAATATAGTATATTTTCCTGTCCTTCATTACCCCTAACTATTGAAAAAAAAAAAAAAAAAAGTTGAAAGTATGAAATACCAGGGTCACCAATAGGTGAACTGCATTCCAGATCCAGACTGCTGAGAATAAACCCATATATAAGTTGATTATGAGATATACTTCAATAAAATATATGGGCAAACTTTGACATTTGAAGAATTAAAATAAAGCCTTTTGTTCTTTTTCTAAAGTTCAAATTTAGGATAATTGTATAGTTTACATTCGTTAAATCATTTCATTTTCAGATTAATTTGGTTTCAGTTTAGGCTACCCAGATTTGTTAGGTTAGTTTACAAATCAGGTAAAACAAAACCAAATGAATCTGAAAATCAAATCAAGTGATTTAACAAATGTAAACTAACAATTAGCTACAAAATTTAGTTTTCAATTTAGGAGATTAAAGGTAGTGATTATAAGTTAATTTTAATAGCAATGTCAGCCACATTACAAAAAATACTCTGGGGGGGAGGGAAAATAGTAATAGTAGTGTGGGTATGCTGAGCAGACTTTGCTAGTTACCGAAACATCTATGTAGACCACAGACAAAATTAATTGGTATAGCCTGCTGTAGGGCCTAGGTCTAACATTAATATAAAATCTTTTATAATTTTTACATGCATGCTGGATATTTTTCTTTGTTTTTATATTTAGCAAATATTTTATTGGCCAAATACATATCTACATTTTTCATTTGAAATGTAAATGATAATTAAGCCTACTTTAACCCCTTCAATACGGCAACATACACACGTATGTTTTATTATGGCACTCCAATATATGACAACATATGTATGTCCAAACCTTAAATATTTATAACAAAGCAGGAATATTGTATAATTTAGCTTTCTTCTTTAAGTTTTGGACATATGCATGTATATCATCATATATATATTGGAGCGTGTTAATCAGTCATACGCATGTATGTCGCTGTATTGAAGGGGTTAATTGGTAAATCTTAAGGAAATGTCATCACCTGCAAAATCATATTAAAATGCATTTTTCAAGTAGTATTTGATGTGATTTACTCAAACCTGATATTCATTTGTTATGCAAATGAGCTGAAACCCATTTTATTCAAAGTTGAAAATCATGATGTCTCAGATCAATTATGCAGTAAGTAACTATAAGATTTGAGTAAATCATATCAAATACTATAAAAAAGCATTTTGTAAACCTAACATAACATAAATCTTACCTCAATATTGTTCAGTCAGAGGGTAAACTTCAGCTATTATTCTTAAAAAATATATTGAAGACTGTTTGATCATAGGTGTAGGAGGGAAAGGGTCAGGGGGGTCAATTGACCTCCCAAATTCAGCCCAACTGAATTTTTTCAGGTAATTACACCTCAAAAATTTGGGCAAAAGCCCAGTACACATTTTCAATCACCACAATTTCACCCAAAACTTTTTGATTTCCATATAGGATATCATGTCTGCCCAAAATGTGTCTTCAGATCTTGAACAGTGCAAATAAGGAAAACCTGTCACAAAATGGTAGTATTTAAGTACCCTAATTTGATAACCTGTTACAACTTACTCTACTGTTATAACTTATTTGGTGCTCAGCCTTTGCACAGTTGTGTATACTGTACAAATAGTGTTTAATAAAAATTACTTAAAAATTGATTTTCAGTTTCACTTATTTTTTTCAGGCAAAAGTTGCTTGGGTGCTTTTCCATTATATCCCCACAATTTCTTCTTTCCTGGTTAGGTCAACTGTATGCCCTTGACAATTGGTTAAGTCATGATATTTTTGTTAAAACTAACTAATATTTTAATGAAAATATCACAACTTAACCAATTGTCAAGGGCATACAGTTGACCTAACCAAGAAAGAAGAAATTGTGGATATATAATGGAAAAGTACCATTGCTTGCCCCCTGGGCAAAATTGGACCCCTATGCCTGTATTTGATGGTCAATGTTGTTTGTCAAGAAAAGGTTTCTGGTAAAATACTGCTCTGCCTCACAGACACAGTGGAAATACATGGTGTCACATGATTGGCCAAGGATATGAATGAATAGCAATGATATATATTTCATAATAACTTGCTTATATATAACATAGGTATTTGCACCAAAAAACAGTACTCTTGAAGAAAGTTATGTAGATTATGACCATATAGTTCTTTTTTCGAAATTCAGATGATGACACCTCCTTAAGAAGGTGGGTCTTTTTCAGTACTCTGTCCCCGCAATTTTTTTTTTTTTTCTGCTATTGTATATACAGGAATACCCCGCTTTATGATGCTTCATTTTACGAAACCCCGGGTTTACGAAATTGTATTTGCGCTAAATAAAAAATTAAATGAAGAAATATAAGACAAAAATAAAATGCGTACGTCGCGCATACCACAATCTAATATTCTGCATTACAGCAGTGCTTAGTTAGCTCGATTTTAAGACAAAAATAATATGCTTACATCGCGCATACCATACTGTACTGTACTCTATTACGTATTCTGCATTATAGCGGTGCCAAGTTAGCTCGCTTTTAGCTCACTTTGCACTGTGGCAACGCAGCTGTTGTCAGTTTATATGTGCGCTTTGACAAGAGAGTTTGTGCTTTATTCACTCTCGCGCATGCTAAGTGTTTCACTGATATTCTTTTTGTACATTGCAATTACAGTACCCATCATCAATTATGCCAAAACGAAAGAGTGATAGTAAAGACTGTGACGTTAATCAGAAGAAACAAATCCAAAAGCATGTCTACTGACGCATCTATTAATGAAAACTAAATTTGCATATGTAATGTTTTGTACTATTTCTTTGTTCATGGCTTACATTTTTATTGTATTTCTTTGTTCATTACTTTCATTTGTATTATTTCTTTGTTCATTGCTTTCATTTCTATGTTCATAAACATTTTTTTCTGCAAAATTTGCTGTTTTATAACCTTTTTTTTCTTCAATTTTTTAAGAAAAAAATGTAACCCAAAATATAACATTATATGTATGGGAAATAATGCTCTGCTTTACGAACACCTGCTTTACGAATGGGCGCTAGGAATGGAATAATTCGTAAAGTCGGGTATTCCTGTATATCTTTTTTTCAGTATTTCCCCACAATTTTTTTGTTTTTCTGCTATTGTATATATTGAATGCCCAGTTAGGTCAACTGTACACCCTTGATAATTGGTTAGGTTGTCATGATATTTTCATTAGTTTTAATGACAATACCATGATTTAACCCAACCAAATGTCAAGGATGTACACTTGACCTATGCCTTTGATAGTTGGTTTGGTTAAGATATACACAATAGCAGAAAAATAAAAAAAATTGCAGGGAAATACCAAAAAGGTTTTGTATACTTGAACTATACATACAGAATAAGGTAGTAATTATTCATTTTACCCCTGCAAGTTGACTTTGATATGAGAATTGGTTTTTCTGGTGTATTTTGTGTGTTTTATTCAAATCTGACCTTCATTTCTTGTGCAAATAAGCAAATTTTGAAAAAAAGTAAAAAAAACAACAACTCATTTTCACAATATACTAAGGTTAGATTTTAACATTTCACACCAAAATACATCAGAGAAACCTATTCTCATAATATAACCAACCTAACCAAAACCTATGTCCAGACTGAAAATATATCCACACACATGCTACTGCTTGAAATTTTGACAGAGGACCAACTTGCACATTTGGACTTTTTGTTTGTGGTCTGACAGTTACAGGCAAAGGCATCTCTCTCTTTCCTATAAATTAAAAGGTTTCTACACTTGGGACACACCCAGGAATTGGGCAAAATACTATGTACCCTGAAGATACTAATTGCCTTAATCATTGGTATACTCCCAGCAAATTACATCAAAATACGATAACTCACAACCAGAGCATGTACCAGGTTCCATTTCAAATTTGTCACTGGTTGGAGTGGAAGAAATTTGAAATTAACACACGTGTGAAACAGTTCCTATCATCTGCACATGTTACATCATGGCAGACACGGATGATGTCTGGGATTTCCACACGTACCAGTACCAGTGAACATATCATGCAATTGAAAATAGTGCTACCTCTGAGAGTAAATAACTGAAAAACTAAGAATTTGCACAAGAAACAGCTGTTCATGCATATCTGGAATCAGTATAAAAAACTGAGGTATTTTTTTACAAGAGTACATTATAGGCTTTTGAGGAATTTTGGAATTTTAGGTTAGGTTAGGTCAGGGGCCTTCAACCTTTTTTAGCTTACCACCCACTTTTTTGATAATTAAAAAAACTTATCGCCCACCTTAGGGCAAAAAAAATAAATCAGCATAATTAATAAAAGAAAAAAGAAAATAAATGTTTAATTACCTTTAATGAGAGCCTTGTGGTTGATGCTTGCTAATTAAAAACTTTAAGTTGGGTTTTATTTTAGTAAGAAACAAACGAAGATCTCCTCTCTCTGCTATATTCAAACGATTTCTTTCCTTGGTAAGAATATGGTTCACTACACTGAATCCTGATTCAACCAGATATGAGGTAGGGAAAGCTACTAGTAGAGTGGAAATCTTATTCCATAAATGTGGATACAGCTTGGGCATTTTTTTTGTTCTGCCAAAGTTGTAGGTATCCACCTTCTTTGAAATTTGCTTTGCACTCAGCGTCATATTTTAATTGCAATAATTCCTCTTGACAGGTAACCTCAACATCACATACGTTTATAATAAAAGGAGTCTCCATCCACGCATCGACTTTAAGGTTGATAATGTCTTGAAAGCGATTTTCCATGTCAATTTTCAGTGCATCAAGATGACTACTATATTTTTCCAAGTCACTAGCTGTGAGATCATTTTTGATTGATAACAATCCTGGAAACCGATGGCATTCCTGTTGCATGATGTTTTGTCTGAATAAATTAAGTTTTTCAATAAATAAACAAACAACATTTTTGCACTCAATGAGAGTCATAATTTTCCCTCGAAGATGCAAGTTAACTTTGTTCAACTTTGTGAATATATCAGCCAAGTAAACACAATCATTCTTTCCTGTTTTTAATTTATGGCACAAATCAAATTCTTTTTCATTTTCTAAAAACTGCAGTACACTGTCGTATAGTTCCACAAAACGTGTCAAGCATTGGCCTTTTGAAAGCCAACGAACTTCTGTATGCAACAACAATCGAACATATTGTTCATTATAGTCCTGACACAGTTGCCGAAACATTCGATCATGTTTAGAATTTGCTTTGATCTTGTTAATTGCATTTATTATGATGATCAAAGATGAATGCAGACTTGGACTTACATTTTTTGCAACAAGATGTTGCCTATGGAATATGCAATGAACGCATAAAATGTTGGGAACTTCTTTCTTCAAATGTGCTATAAAGCCGCGGTAGCGACCAACCATAGCTGGTGCTCCGTCTGTTGCGCACGCAATAATATTTGTCAATGTAATGTTATTTTTTTCAAAGTATGATTTAACTGTAGCAAAAATTGATGCACCTTTTGTATCGGTGGTAAGTGTATCTGCAAAAAGCATCTCTTCTTGCAGTACACCGTTTTCATCAAAATACCGAACATATGTCATTAGTAAAGCTTTATCATCAGTGATTGTAGATTCATCTATTTGCAAAGAAAATTATCTTGTTTGAAGTATAGATATAATTACAGTGTTCGTGAAAATTTTCTACCGCCCACCTAAAATCACAATTCGCCCACTAGTGGGCACTACCACCCAGGTTGAAGGCCCCTGGGTTAGGTGGTAAATTTTTACAAGTGTACATTGCAGGTTTTGTAAATCAAAACTGTTTTTCTGATGGTTTTTGATGTGGTTTGAACAAAAGTTAATTTCATTCAAACATGCCAGTTAGGTTATGTATTAAAACTATGTTTTTCCAATTGTTTTTGATGTTGTACCCAAAAACCATGTGAAAGAGTGTTTTCATTTACAAAGCCTGTAATGTACGTACACTTTTAAAAATGTACCAAAACTGATTATTTATATGATACACAAATAGTTGAAGGCTCCCACAGGGGTAAATCGAATATTAACCCAGAATAATCTTTTGTTTTTACAACATACAACAAATAATTTGGTAATTATTTGGCAAAGGACCCGGCACAGTTCAAACACAATACATTTTTCTGGTAGTATTTGATGTGCTTTGTTCAAATCTGACCTTCATTTTTTGTGCAAATGAACCAAAACAGTTATGAAAACTTGATTGTTTCATAAGTTGTGTTCATTTGCTGAAGAAACGAAGGTCAGATTTGAATAAAGCACATCAAACACAACCAGAAAAATGTATTGTGGTGTTCATTATTATAAAACCTAACCTAACCTATTAGTCATTTACATACCTTATTTTGGAGGGTACAAATCGGTAATCACCTTAAGGAAATGGTGCAATCTTTTCAAGTCGGTGCTATGCATGGAAAGAAAGAGGTAGCATGCAAAATAAACTTAAACAAGACTTACCCAAATCAAACCCCCAGCCTTATGAAATTGGTTAATATGTTTTAAATGACATGGGCTGGACCTGTAAATCAAAATAACTTTTTATGAGGTAGTTTTAGTCGCTTTATTCAAATTTGTCTCATTTTTTGTGCAAACTATTGTAGAAAATAATAATAATAATAATAATATAAATATATATATATATATTTAGTGTATTTGTAGTCAGGGGTGGTATGATGTCATGTTACTCTGTGACTTAATTAGTTTGTTGATTTCTGTTCTGGCTATTTTTTTTTTTTAATTGGATTCAGTTTGGTGGTGTTTGTGATAGAATTATGACGTGCCATTCGTGTGGTTTCGACTTTGAGAACTTGATTTGTCATGTACCCTAGATGATTAATTAAATGATTAATTGAATGCCTGGTTATGTCAATTGAATGCCTGGTTATGTCAATTGAATGCCTGGTTATGTCAATTGAATGCCTGGTTAGGTCAACTGTACGCCCTTGATGATTGGTTAGGTTAAGTCGTGATATTTTCATTACCATAGTTTAAATGAAAATGACGAGAGCAAACTTTTCTGGTTAATTTTGAGGTGTTTTGCACATTTCCTATGGTAATGTGTCATTTACAAGATCTCTTAATATGAACATGTTAGGTTATGCTTTATTGTATAAAATGTAGTCAAAAATACATTTTTCAAGTGTATTTTGGTGTGCTTTGTTCGAATATGACCTTTATTTCTTATGCAAATGAACAGAAATACAGATGTCATTGCATGGCCCAAGCACGTATTTCTGTTCATTTGCACAAGAAATGAAGGTTATATTTGAACAGAGCACACCAAAATACACTAGAAAAATCTATTTTTTATTTCAACTTCAGGCCATGTCATTTGTGACATAATTACGTACCATGAAATTAACATTAAATCAATCTACACAACATGAGATGATCTAGTTTTCCTGGGTAATTTTTAATGAGGATTCAGGATGTTATTGTTGTAACTAGATGTGACTGGGTC
Source organism: Bathynomus jamesi (assembly GCA_023014485.1). Lineage (NCBI taxonomy): Eukaryota > Metazoa > Arthropoda > Malacostraca > Isopoda > Cirolanidae > Bathynomus > Bathynomus jamesi. The sequence goes on from JAJOZX010002230.1 coordinate 389,546, forward strand.
CTTTCCCGAATATTCCCGAATTTGGATAATATGAGTATAGTCACATTCAGAATATCAAAAGCAAATATAATTATAAAATATTAAAGCATAATTTTCTCATCATTTTGATAAGTCACTATGTTCGCAGATGCGTCCTTAAGTACCAAATTATATAGATTTGAATATTATTACATTTTTGCAGCATTTTTTTCCCCGCCCTTTTTCTTGCTTCCCATCCAGACCACAGAACAGTTTTGCACCATTTTCTCGTCTGTATCCACCACCTAATCCATAATAAGGTAATATTCTAGGTCAGGTAAGGTAAGGTTAATTAATACCAAAATACATTTTTCTAGTAATATTTGATGTGTTTTGCTTAGATTTTGACCTCCATTTCCCTTGAAAATGAGTCAAATTTCAAAGTACTATAACTTTGTTAGATCTCATTTCCGAGGGAAATGGAGGTCAGATTTGAACAAATCACATCAACTACTACTAGAAAAATGTATTTTGGTGTGTAAAATGACTGAACGTGTCTATATACATAATTACCCCAAATTTACAGTACTACTAAAATAGCCTACATAAAATCAAAATGGATAATCTCTAAGAGCGCTCCATTTTTCAATATTAAACATACACTCATAAAACATATATCATTTGAAAGCTCACATTTTTCTGAGTCTAAAAATGTAGTAATCCAAAAGTATCAATAGCAAATAAAAAGTAACGATTTAATTAATTGTTTGACGTGTGATGTCATTAACTACATTATAAAGGTTGGCTAAGTTATAAATTTTCAGTCTGTGTTGTAAGATGGTATTTTTGGTAATTGTTACACTAACCTAACCTAACATGAATATGTTATTACATTATCATTTGTATAATTTAGGTCTTGGGGGTACAGGGGTGGAGCCCCCGTAAAAATCACACATCAGAAATTGATCAGTATAGGGTTTTATATTTAAACCTAGTTACTTTTTATTTGCTATTGATACTTTTGGATTACTACATTTTTAGACTCGGAAAAATATGAGCTTTCAAATGGTATATGTTTTATGACTATGTTTAATATTGAAAAATGGAGCGCTCCTAGAGATTTACCATAAAAATATAGGCTACACTATTTACACCATTTATAAACTCTCTCATTCATGAAGGCGTCTAACTCTTTCTTAAAACTAACTACAGAGCTACTATTTACCACATCATATAGTAAGTCATTCCAAAAATCTACTACTATATGACTTAAAAAGTATTTAAAACTATAGGGAAAAGGGCCAGATTTCAGAATGTGCTCAAATTTCCTAATGGTATCACACAAAGATTTTTCTATAAGATTCTCACGATCGATGTATCAGGCAGAGTTTTAATTCAAATTATCCAAGCTCGATATGTAGGATTGAAGTTAAAGTTTTGTCTGGTGAACATTAGAACCTACTTTCTGAAGCACGTTGGCGTGAGACTATAAAATAGAACATGCAAGAATTTTTCATATTGTGCGAGTTCCACAATTTAGGCCAGAATTTTGCAGGCTAGGACAAGGTGAATCCTGCAGGTATTTGAATGGTACAACTTTATGAGCTAAGCATTTTGAGACATGCTGACCTGGGTTTCAAGGGGACAAATAACCTATATAGCTTAGCTGTATTATCACTCCAGAGCTCTCGAAGAATACATCATTATGTCTTTAAAAAACTTTAAAATTCAGAGATACCTCCCGGCAGCCCATAAGTCACGCCTACATTTCCAGATCAGCGGACAACATGGTGACGTCACCATACTGTCTGCTAATCTGAAAATGCGTGCGTGACTTACGTCTCGGAGCTGTGTCGATTAAAATTTTACTTAACCAAAGCCAAGGTTTTGCTCAATTCTTTGGTCTGGTTTATATTCTGTATATACCCGAGTATAGGTCGACCCTTGATTTTTGCCCAAGAAATCATTAAGTTATCATATGGCTCGTGTATAGGTCGACCCCAGTTGTTGAGGGTAGTGGAACAACAAATTAGGGTAATAAAGCACCATATTTTATCTTTCTATAAATAAACTTTTAAAAATGTATTCATTTTATGTTTCATATCATCCTGTGCTACCATTCTGTAATTTTAATAATTGGTACATATTTGGTAATTTTAATAATTGGTACATATTTTATGTTTTCATTGTTTACTGGTACTAAATGGTAAATATTTTTCATGTCTGAAGCTAATAGTAGCTTCTAGCCCTCTCCATCGTGCACAGATTTCAACCCCACGAAAATGTTACCCTTATATAGGTCGACCCCCTCCCTAATTTTTGCCTAAGAACTCAGTCTTAAAAACTCGACCTATACACGAGTGTGTATATAATATTATATATATATACACCTTAGGAACTTTACCTTATGCTGTTTCGTGCGTTGGTCTCTCTTTACACGGAGGTCAAGCTGGTGGCCCCGCCTCTAGGTCTGGCTTGGTGGAGGAGCGAGTTGCTTTCTTGTGCTCTCCACCGTACATAGCCAGGCATGCCCGGCTCATCTGGTATCGTCCTGAGGCAGGCATCCAGTCTTCTCTTGAAGACTTCAACTTTGACCCCCGTTACGTTTCTGAGGTCCTTTGGAAGCTGGTTGAAAAGTCTTGGCCTCCTGACAACCAAGCTATTTTCCTTCAGAGTTGAGGAGGTCCCTTGTCGGGCCCTTAATTTGGGAACACTACACATTCTGCCTTTCCTATTTTCCAGTGTTGTTTGAATGGTAATTGGGTTTAGTTTTAGGTTTGGTACCAGTTTTTCGATCATTTTCCAAATGTAGATTATGGTGTACCTCTCTCTTCTTCTTTCCATGGAGTACAGATTTAGTTTACGTAGTCTTTCCCAGTAGTTGAGTTCTTTGCAGCCATCATTCTTGGCTGTGAAATGCCTTTGCATTTCTTCTAGTTTATTAGTTTCTTCCTTTTTATATGGGGATGTCAAAACTGAGCAGTATTCAAGTTTTGGTATAATCAGTTTTTAGCAGGGGAATCATTACTGTCCTGTCCCTTCTCTTGAACGTTCTTAGCACCTGTCCGGTAGGGCCGTTTCTAGCATTAGGGGGCCCTAAGCAGTATACCCATTTGAGGCCCCACCCCTCCATCCACCAACTCACGCCTTACTACATCACCTCAGCACACACATACAAAAATGGCTGTGTTAATAAAAAACAATTATGAAACAATTTTAATGAAACATTTATGTCCAAAGCAACAAATATGTACTTTCAGAAGACAAACAGAAAACATACTCTTCATGAAATTCCTGAAAATTAGCTTATATATTAATTAATACGACAATAATAATAATAATAATAATAATAACTTCAGCTATATTCCTATTCTTGCCCACTGAGCTATGACCTGGGAGCCTGTCTAGGGGCCCCCTAGTAGCAGCGGGGCCCTAAGCGGCCTCTTAGTCTGCGTATGCAGGAAACGGCACTGCTGTCCGGCGACTCTTTTGCTTTATTTATCACTACCTGATTTTGTGTTTCGAATTTCGCATTATCTGTCATTATTATCCCGAGATCGAGCGCTTTCGTGCTTCTCTGAATTTCCTGTCCATCTGGAGCATAATATGCAGTCTGTTTAAGTTCTCTTCTACCATATCTCAAGAGCTGAAATTTCTCGGTGTTAAATGACATGTTGTTGTCTTCTGGCCTCCACGTCATGCACATCGCTGATTTTTCTGCTGATCTTTGTATCATCTGCAAAGGATGTTACCAGTTTCTAAAAATAAAATTGAAAGGTAAGTTGCCAGGTATTACAAGGATGGTGTTGATATTTTTATAATTTAAAAAGTATGTACTTCTTTGCTTTTAGAAATTAAAAAAAATATAAAAAATAAAGCATTTGGAAGGGGCGCCAAATTGATCAAAGGGGGGGGGGTGCCGTAAATCGCTAGTGCAAGGGCGGATCTAAACATTTCACTAAGGGGGTCCAAAGAAAAAAAGGGCCCCGTAAAATAAAAAGAGACATTATCCAATGATTATGAAAATGAAAAGGTTATATTAGCAGACTATAGTCCAGATGACAAATATTATTAATACAATGACAGTTCATACACTAAGGATAGAATATATACAATGATTAGAAATAATACTGCACTGTCGAAGTAAGTGGAGCTACAGACAGACGTTTTCGTACCAAAAGTCCATAGCTTAGAGGATAAATGGCAGGACTCATGGATAGCTTGGATGATCGGGTTGGTTGATTTTTTAATTCTTTGCATTAGACTGTGTTTGAGCACGTCTTGTTACCTCCGGGAAAACTCCGGGACATTGCGGGTAGCAAACATTTGCGAAGCTGGCATCTCGGGGGTAATTTATGTAAGAGTCTAAAAGACCTGTTGTACAGCAAATTTAGGGTCTGCCAGAACCTTTTTTATAATTCACCCAGAGTTGCTGACCGTATATATTACTGCAGAAAGTACGAAAGAGTGTGTCTTTAGCTTCACTTGTACAGAAACGAAAGTTCCTATGGTCATATTCGCTTTAGCACACAGGCTTCGAGATTGTTTTCTTATATCCGAGTCATCACTCAAGGAGCTGGTATTAGTTTGACCCAAATACTTAAACTCTGTACTTCCTCAATTACTTCACCATTCATTTTAAACCTATATCAGCTGGCTGATTACAGCTTTTAGGATGAAACTGCATAACCTTAGTTTTTGTAACATTAAAAAGAATATCATGTTTCTGCGAATACACTTCGCAGACATTTAATAGCCGATCCAGACCTTTAACAGAGGGACTTATTAACACCATATCATCGGCATAAACTAAGTTATTATCCTTGTGTTATCTATACAACATCCTACTGTTGCCTCATTAAGTGAAGCAATTAATCCGTCAATATACACATTAAACAGCATAGGGGAGAGCAAGGAGCCTTGTCTCACCCCGCAAGAGGAGCCAAAACACTCGGATAGTACATGCCCCACCAAACAGTGAAAGATTGGTGGAATACCAAAATTTCAATAAATTTAATATGTACATGGGAACCTTCCTGTCTTCTAGTTTTGCAAATAAAATATTGTGGTTCACCCTATCATATGCCTTACTTATATCAAGGAAACAGCTAAAATGGTTGAATTACTGTCAATGTATTTAGATATTGTTTCTTTAAGTACATAGATACACAGGTCAGTTGAGTGGGACCTTTTAAAGCCAAACTGATTAGGAGATGTCCATAGGAAATCATTTAATTGGAGTAACAAGAGTTTTTCTAGTAGTTTCGAGAAGCAGGAAGCGACAGCAATAGGCCTGTAATTATTGCTGGACAGAATGTCTCCGTACTTATTTTTGACCAGGGGCAAGATATATACCCTCATGAACTCTGCAGGGATATAGCTATGAACAAGCATGGCTGATAGGAGCAATGATATATGCAGACGTACTACGTCATTTGCATATTTTAAGTGCTCATTCGATAAGTCATCTACCCCTGACGCAGAACCAGTCTTTAACTCTTTAATTAACCTCTTTACTTCAGAAAATGATATCAAAATATTTTCCCGTCCCTCCCACAATCGTTTCGCTGCAATCTATCTTAAGATTATCCCTACTCACACTATTAAGAATGTTAGAGTAGTGGTTTTTCCACAGCTTTGCAATTTCATCCTCCCCCGACACCCCATCGATTGTCGGAGGGAGGACATTTTTGACACCACAATATTTTATTTGCAAAACTAGAAGACAGGAAGGTTCCCATGTACATATTAAATTTATTGAAATTTTGGTATTCCCACCAATCTTTCACTGTTAGGTGGGGCAATGTACTATCCGAGTGTTTTGGCTCCTCTTGCGGGGTGAGACAAGGCTCCTTGCTCTCCCCTAATAAAACAATATGTTCATAATGCCCCAGAAATTCGTCCGTCACCCGAGGATGGGATGAGACGTATTCTCGTTTTCTGTTGTTGTTAAGTATGTCTTATGGAAACTAGCAAAATTGGGCCCTACGGGCCCATTTACCTAGATCTGCGGTGCTAGGGCCTTCACTCTTAGTAATTGGGGGGCCGCAAGCCCCCGATTACTGGGGAGTCAATTATTCGGTCAATAAAACTATAGAAAAGAACACAGCCATGAAAATCTTATGCTTTTTGATATAATGAATTCGGATGTGAAACTTAAGATTTTCATTGCTGCGTTCTTTTCTGTAGTTTTATTGACCGAATAATTGAACCCTTAGTGAACTGAAACAAAGCAAAGCACATTTATTTCTATGTTCAGAATCGCAGACGGACAGACAGGACTCCCTTTTTATTGTATAGATAAATATCAAAATTCAAAGAATGAAATATTCTAAATATTTTCATAATTCTTTATTTATTGAAGCTTAAGTCATGTCATTTTGGGTTCGAACAAGTGTGACATGCTTAAAAGCTACTGTAGTGAATACTCTTATTTTAGTTTCAAGATAAATGTTAATTTTACCGTCTTGAATTTCGGAATAGTATAAATTCATTTTAAATTAGTTACCCCATTATAATTCAATTATGAACCACATTAATACTAATTTTATGTATACTATATTATTTTATTGTATGTAAACATAATTAATTATATATCACAATTGTCAGTTAATCATTTATATTCAAATATTTATTTTAATCTAATGCCATGTCCATTTTGCAAATAAAATAATAGAAAACCAAAGGTTATATTTTCCACCTTGGTACTGTCGTAGTTTCGCCTAACGGACTCAATACGGCTAGTGAGATAATCACTGGTTGGCACTTAACTAGCGGCAGTGCTTATGGCTACATCATCCAGGTTAACCTATACCGGATAGATGCGCTACGGTCCCAAGCCGTAGCTTGCCTAGGCCAACGACGACGACGTAAACCAACAATTGATGACCCCGGAGCTGGATTACCCCTTTTACCCGAACGACTAGGACTAGACTGTAATGTCGTTCGTGCCCATCACCCCCTTCACCCGAACGACTAGGACTAGACTGTAATGTCGTTCGTGCCCATCACCCCCTTCACCCGAGCGACTAGGACCAGACTGTAATGTCGCTCGTGCCCTCTGCCCCTCACCCCTGCCCGTGCGCTCTGTGCCTGCGCTCGTCTCAACCTCCACTCCTTCGTTGGTACCTTGTCGTCTTGCTTGTACGTCAGCAAGCATAGGAGAAGATGCCTGACGACGCTGGTGCCATCTCCCACTTGAGCGTAAAGCTCCCCGTCTTCTGGCCGGGTGATCCATTTATTTGGTTCCACCAAGTGGAATCACAATTCAACTTGGGAAGGATCACCGCTAGCAGGACGAAATACGATCATGTTTTGTCCTCTCTACCAGCGAGCATCATCTCTGAAGTCCGTGACGTCATCGTATCTCCTTCCACGAGTGAGGACCCGTACAACGATCTGAAGTCTGCCATCCTGTGCCGCACCACTGTCTCCGAGCGTGAGAAACTACATCAGTTAATCTCAAAAGAAGAACTTGGAGACCATAAGCCCACTCAAATGCTGAGGGCTATGCAGTGCGCTCTAGGCGAACGCGCACAAACCTTCGATAAGGACATCTTTAGACAGTTGTTCTTGCAGAAACTTCCTCCATCAGCTCAGCGTGTCTTGGCCACTATGGATCCTGCTACTCCAGTTGAAACTAGCAGAAACTGCCGACAAAGTAGTGGAGATTGACACAGCTCCGGTCAACAACGTGAACACACAATCGGAACTGGAGTTGAAAGTGGAAGAGTTAAGTCAACAACTCAACCACGTTTTTTCTCTGCTACAAAATCAACGGCAAAGAAGCCATTCTCGGTCAAGATTTACGAAGAGGCATCGTTCGAGTTCCGGGAAGATCTGCTTCTACCACGCCAAATTTGGAAAGAAGGCTAGGAAGTGCATCTCCCTTGCAATTTTTCGTCGGAAAACCCCAGCAGCGAGTCCTAATGGCGTCTAGTACTCGCACTGCCAACCTGTTATTCATAAAGGACAGGAACTCTGGTATCAATTTCTTGGTCGATACCGGAGCGTCAGTCAGTGTATTCCCTCAAAAATCTGGTCATAAGCACTCGGAATCTCCGCCTCTATACGCTGCTAACGGTTCACGCATACCCACGTACGGTACTCAGTCGCGTGAACTAAACTTGGGCCTTCACCGATCCTTCAAGTGGATTTTCATCTGTGCTCAAGTGCAGCATCCCATAATCGGCGCTGACTTCCTCCAGCATTTCAAACTCCTGGTGGATCTTGACAAGCGACGCTTATGCGACCAGGCCACACTGCTTTCTGTTCTTGCCAAACAGGTTGCCCTTCCGGACGCCTCGAACTCTGCACTTTCCCTCGTTCCCCCTAATTCCATGTACCAGTGCCTTTTCCAGCGATATCCAGGAATTCTTCAACCGATGCAGATGGGTGATACCATTAAGCACACCATTACCCATCACATTACAACAAAAGGTCCCCCTGTGTTTGCAAAACCCAGACGTCTTGCCCCGGACAAACTGAAAGCTGCCAAATCGGAATTCCAGCTTATGCTGGATCTTGGGATAATAAGACCTTCCAAAAGCAGTTGGTCCTCTCCCCTACACCTGGTCCAGAAGAAGTCAGGAGACTGGAGACCATGTGGGGATTACCGGTTTTTGAATTCGACAACCATCCCGGACCGATATCCGGTACCAAATGTCCAAGACTTTACTTCTCTTCTCCACGGCAAATCTATCTTCAGTAAAATAGATCTCGTTAAGGCTTTCCACCACATTCCCGTAGAGCCTTCGGATATTCCCAAGACTGCAGTTTGTACACCATTTGGGTTATTCGAATTTTGAAGATGCCGTTCGGGCTACGGAATGCTGCGCAAACCTTTCAGAGGTTTATAGATGAGGTCACCAGAGGCTTAGACTTTGTTTATGCCTACATCGATGATTTGCTTGTGGCCAGCTCAGACGGAAGAGGAACATAAGGAACATCTTTCACTCCTTTTTCAACGCTTAGAACAATACGGTGTTACTATTAATGCATCTAAGTGTGTGTTTGCACAGCCAACCTTGGAATTTCTGGTCACACGATTCGCAGCACGGAATTACCCCCCTTCAGGACAAGTGTGAAGTGATTAAAAATTACCCAATGCCAAATAATCAGCGTGAGTTACGTCGGTTTCTAGGTTTGGTAAATTATTACCACAAGTTCATTAAAAACTGTGCCAGTGTTCTTGCTCCTCTACACGCTATGATCACACACAAACGCAAGGTAACGAAATTAGTATGGTGTAGCGATAGTTTACAGGCGTTCGACAATGCCAAAAATGCTATCAATAGTGCATTGTCTCTGTCATTTCCTATCAGTAATGCCCCCCTAACTCTGACGGTCGATGCATCAGATGTTGCGATCGGTGGAGTGTTGGAACAAACCATTAACGGTCAACAAGCACCCATCACGTTTTATTCGAAAAAGCTGCAGCCAGCCCAAACGCGTTATAGTGCTTTCGGACGTGAACTTCTTGCTATTTACTTAAACGTGAAGCATTTTCAACATTTCCTTGAAGGCCGAGAGTTTTGTGTTTTTACCGACCACAAACCTTTGGTCACTGTCTTCAATAAAAACAGCTGTAACCACTCTCCCAGAGTCATCAGGCAACTCGATTATATCTCGCAATTTACCACAGATATCCGCCACATCAAAGGTGTCTTGAACACTCCAGCGGATGCACTCTCAAGAATAGAGATTACTTCTGTTACCCTCAGCTCTACACTGTGGAATGCTATTGCACAGGATCAAGATAAGGATACGGAACTACAAGACCTGCTCAGAGAAGACTCCACTCACTCACTTTCCCTCAAGAAAATGAGTATGCCAGGATTGTCTGTGCCCCTCCATTGCGACGTATCAACAGCTGCTATTCGCCCTTATGTCCCTCCATGTCACAGAAAAGCAGTCTTCACGGATCTTCATAACCCCTCCCATCCTGGTATCCGTGCTTCGCAACACCTGGTTACCTCTCGCTTTGTTTGGCCCTCGATGCGGAAGGATGTCAAACATTGGACCAAAACGTGCCTTGCCTGCCAGCGTGCCAAAGTCCAAAGGCACACAGGTCCCCCTTTGACGCATTTCCGCCCCCATCCCAGCGATTTGAAGTAATTCATGTAGACATTGTTGGCCCTCTTCCAGTGATTCAAGGCCAACGTTATCTGCTCACCTGTCTCGACCGCTTTTCCAGATGGCCTGAAGCCATCCCACTTCCTGATATCCAAGCGGACACTGTTGCAAGAGCCTTTCTTCATGGATGGGTATCAAGATTGGATTGCCGACAAAAGTCATCACTGACCAAGGTCGCCAATTTGAGTCTTCGCTTGGAAGAAGTTTACCAGCTTGTTGGGTACAGTACATGCGCATACCTGTGCGTATCATCCACAAGCTAACGGCCTCGCGAACGCTTCCATCGCCAGCTGAAGTCATCCCTTATGTGTCACGAAGACTCCCATTGGATGGATAAGCTTCCACTCGTTTTGCTTGGTATTCGCTCTGCATTTAAGAGTGATCTGAAGACTACAGCGGCTGAACTAGTCTATGGAACAACACTGCGGTACCAGGTGGCTACTTCACTGCAGGGGATAAGTCATGTGATCCTACGGAATTCGCTCAAAACACTTTCCTCTCACATGCAGTCCCTTCAGCCTGTTCCCCCTCGATTGACTAGCCAACAGAACATCTTTGTTTCCCCAGCCCTCCAATCTGCACCACGTTTTCGTGCGTGTACCTGTCCCAAAACGGCCTCTCCAATGTCCATATGACGGACCCTATGAAGTTCTCCGACGTACGCGCAAATCATTCTCATCCAGCGCGGTTTCCAAGGTCGACAAGGTTTCTATCGATCGTCTTAAGCCTGCGTTTTTGGAATCAACCTTAAGTGAGGTACAAATAGCTACCAAAAAGGTTCAGCGGAATCTGTGTCGTTCGGAACTCTTTGAACTTCCTCTCTGGTGGGGGAGTGTGTAGTGAATACTCTTATTTTAGTTTCAAGATAAATGTTAATTTTACCGTCTTGAATTTCGGAATAGTATAAATTCATTTTAAATTAGTTACCCATTATAATTCAATTATGAACCACATTAATACTAATTTTATGTATACTATATTATTTTATTGTATGTAAACATAATTAATTATATATCACAATTGTCAGTTAATCATTTATATTCAAATATTTATTTTAATCTAATGCCATGTCCATTTTGCAAATAAATAATAGAAAACCAAAGGTTATATTTTCCACCTTTGGTACTGTCGTAGTTTCGCCTAACGGACTCAATACGGCTAGTGAGATAATCACTGGTTGGCACTTAACTAGCGGCAGTGCTTATGGCTACATCATCCAGGTTAACCTATACCGGATAGATGCGCTACGGTCCCAAGCCGTAGCTTGCCTAGGCCAACGACGACGACGTAAACCAACACTACCATAGACTTCCAGAAATCACAATTTGGCAAAATATTTAGATCTTTTCCTTTATACCACCCCCATTGTTTTACTGTGCTCTTTTATAGCACCCCCATGTTTTACTGTGTTCTTTTATAGCACTCCCATACATGTTAGGTTAATTGAATGCTCAATTAGGTCAACTGTACGCTCTTGACGATTGGTTAGGTTAAGTCGTGATATTTTCGTTAGTTTTAACGAAAATATCACGACTTAACCTAACCAATTGTCAAGGGTGTACAGTTGATCTAACTGGGCATTCCATAATTTTCACAGGTATTCAATAATGTTCTCGTTTTTTGTTGTCTGTCAAAATTGTTACTAACTGAAAAGAAGAAATTGGGGGTGCGATAAAGGAAAAGATCCAAATATTTTCTACTTTCATTGTGTTTCTTGATTCATTTTTCATTATCTTAATGAAATACATTGTTTCATCTATACAGCATATCATTGTTTTTATTGTAAGGAAATTTTTCAAGGACCAGGAGACTGTAATGAGTTGAGTCATTACGTCATGAACCTCCAACATCTATGATTGGCTGCAAAAATAGTCCCTGTCCGAATTGCATGATCATAACATTAGAATTTTTAAGAATATTAATAACTAAGAAATTATAAATTAATTGCATAATTTTATAAAAATAAAATTTATATGTTGAAATTACTTAAAAAAATTGCCTGATTAGCCTCATTTTTAAAAACGTATATAGGCCTTAAATTTGGCTACTCACTTGGGATTATAAGTGTAGGCATTTTCACAAGAATAATCCCAAGACTATGTACAGGTGTCCCATAAGTCCGGCATCATAGGAGAAATTCATATTTTTCTATTTCTACAAACCATAATTCATATTTCTTATGCTCGGGATGCCAGTTTCCCGTCCACCATTCTGTTCAGTGACGAGGCTGTTTTTTATGGAAATGGTGAGGTAAATCGACAGAACACCCGTACTGGTCTCAAAACAGCCCTCACTGGTATACCTCTTCAAAGGAACAAGGTGCATCTCGGGTGATGGTATGGTGTGGAATTGGAAGGATCGCGTCATAGGCCCCCTTTTTCGATGAACATGTCACTGGAGGCACTACCTACGTATGCTCAAGGAAGAAGCATTTCCAGTGTCTTGAACGAAGAAGGAAATTTCCCAACATGGTTCCAGCAAGACGGCGCTCCTGCACATTACAGCACCCAAGTAAGGGAATAGCTGTACCAACAATTCCCTGGTCATTGGATAGGACGTCGAGGGCCTGTGGAATGGCCAGCTAGAAGCCGGATCTCACGCCACTAGATTTTTATCTCTGGGTCACTTGAAAGCGTTGGTATACGCAGAGAAAATTAGGAGTGTTGAGCATTTGCGGCAGCGCATTATTGGGGCATGTAACACCATTACTCCTGACATCATTCACCGTGTGCTTGGTGACTGGGTATCACGTCTGAATTTGTGTATTGAAAACAATGGTGGACATATTGAACACGTTCTGTAAATAAAAGCTTTTGTTTTGCCTTTTTTTTATTTTTCCTATGATGCCGGACTTATGGACACCCTGTATATATAAACCTTTAACCTTTGGTTAGCTTCCGCCCGAATTGTTCATTCTGACGAAGGTCAAGCTTTCACTCCACCTTAGACCTACAGTTAACGTGGAATCCGAACCACGCCCCATCAGCAGCCCGGCGTCTTAACCACTAGGCCACCTAGGGACCCGTTTATCTACCAACCACTTTCTTTATTGTGTGGAAGGATGAACAGCTGGGTTTTGCTGCGCGCCGGCTGCCGTCGGGTCTCGAACCCGGGGCTAGATTCTGGAATTTTACCCATGTTACACTGTTCGGAGTGTGTCCATAATTAATAAGCTAACCTAACGGGTAACCTAACCTATTATAAGCTATTATGAACTCCGAATTTTACCAACTGCTATTACTTTCTAAGGAGTGTATGAACGGGCTGCCTCTTCTAGAAATGCCTCAAACAAATTCTTCCTCCGATATATGGAACGCCGCTAAATAGCTAACAAAATACCCGTCCCTTCGCTCAGACGAAGGCAACGTTCAGTTCTTTTCATATTGAACCAGCGCCCTTCAATGGTGTTCGTGTGAACAGCGGTTTCTGAGTCTTTAAAATTTATAGAATGATTGTCTGATATTATTGTCGTACCAGATCGAATCCGTTCCTTAATAACACCAATCAGGGTTTCAGTACTGATACCATAAAACATTGGTACCATAAAACATTCCCCGTTTCTACCCTGCCAACTACCTACGTAGTTTTATACCAATGGACAACTGTCATTCTCGATACAGTAATGTTAAATGCACAGTCACGCAAGCACATATTACGCATGAACCCATACGAAATGAGCAACACTTTACTATAACTTAAATTAGTTTTTTTAAACCAAGTGTTTCTTGATAATGAGTAGGGGACCTACTGAAAATTATATTCGCGTCGATTGCATCGAAAACCAAAAATTTCACAATTTTTATATATTTTTCAGGGAAGCTATTGAGATAGAATAAAATTTTAGTGTTAGAATGTGTGTAATAGAATTCCGTAGAAAAAAAATAATACATGACATTTGCACTGAATCAAAGTCTTGATTTTGGCTTTGCACTTTATCGTTAAATAATTTGTAATTTACTTGGACAGCAAATTGGGTATCACGCAAACCACAGTCTGAAAGGTTACGGGTTCTTCATCTACAACTAATATTACTTTTGAAAAAAAAATAAGGTAATAAAATTATACATATGTACTCTGTCGGGAAAATTTTTAAAATGAGGGGGTGCTGGTCAGCCGTTCTGCTCCCTTATCTTAATAATTCCTATGCGAAGGGCGTAATATAAATTACGATATAATTTTTTCCCGAAAACGTGAGAAATCATTTTCTTTAAGTGCATTTTCGTATAAATTCTTAGACTGGTGTGTGTGATGACCAACTGAAGGTGTCTCTGGATCAGTGCTCCCTTATCTTAGTAATTCCAATGCGAAACATGGCAATGAAAACACTAAAATTTTAAAAGCAAGTCTCCCGGAACAATGGCTTTGGCACTCAATGGAGAAATGATGCGACGATGAAATGATGCCTTCTCGTATGTAATGAATATATAAAAAATCTAAATCAATTTTTTTATCAATTTTGTATGAATTATATTCGATCTTCTGCCAAAGATATTTTAACACAATTGAAGATATGTTGCTTGGCGCCTTACTCCTTCGCGGTTCACCAATTAGGTCATAAGTAGCATGAAGAAGAATTGAGGAAATAGTTTAGTGAATACCCGTGAATGCCAAAATGTATTGGAAGTCCTAAAAATTAAAGAAATATTAGACCTAAACAATAAAAATAGCTAATTTCAATAACTAACAATGTTTATTTTTCTGGAAAAAATTAAATGATTCGTGCAGCAATTGCGTGACTTTAATTTAAATTGGTTGTCAAGTAAGTGAATTATTGGTACCAATTTTATTTTCTATGTAAAATTCTCGCTTATATGTACTCTATAAATTGACATTATATTAGTTGCTGATAACGTTGTAGGACACACACACACACACACACACACACACATATATATATATATATATATGTGTGTGTGTGTGTGTGTACGCGCGTGCGTGCTGCAAATGATGTAACGTATATAGATACTGACGATCATTCATCTAAATCAAAAAGAAAATCATTATAATAAATATTTATTTTCATGTATGATAAGTTATGAAGTTAATAACTTATTTCATATACAGTACACTGTACGTATACACTTTATTCGTTACGTTACGTGATTAAGAAGCTCTTATTTTGACGTGACAAAAGATATTAATTGTTTTGCATGTTTCTTTTATTTTATAAATCTATTAAATTGTTAAGTGGCTTATCGTAGATCATCGATTTGTATTCCAACGTAATTACAGCCGGAAAGAAGGACATTACATCTCAAAAATAGCGTTTACTCCTATTATATTTTAAATAATAAATTACGTGGCATGATAAAATAACTGGTTTATGATCGTAATAAAGGTTTATCTGAAACCGAATCAAACGCAACGCGTTTAGAATTTGTCATGCACGGAGGGAAGGTCAAAGGCAGTTTTGTTTTGACACAGTGAGGGGTAAGTCATGGAACATAATTCTTTAGAATGAAAATTCAACTCGTGTGAAGAAGTTACGCCAAAATGTTGGTTTTCCTCTTTGTAATAACAATATTATATAGGTTTGAATCATCTTTAACATGTAAGTATATTGATAATAATAATTTCCATGTTCTGGGAATGCAAAAGTAGGCGCTGTAGAATTATCTCAGTCATAGATAGGGTCATGTTCCTTTTTACATATGAATATTTTCATAACTTCTAGCCCATAGACAGTTTTCGTGTTATAAACTAGTATAGAATTTTATGCTAACCAACTTAACACGCTACATTTTAACAAAAGCATACAAGAAATCTTTATCTGATGTAAGTTACAGGTGGTAACCGCTAGGCCTAGTTAGGTTTCAGACTTATAAGTTAGGCTGCTTGACCCCATTATTTAATACAGACTTTGCTAATATTTCTAAGCGATTTTGAAAGAAATATTTATATGGAATATTAATTATAATGAAATTATAACTGATTTTGGAGACTGTTTTCATCATTTAGATTTTAGATCATAATCGAGAATTTTTTATTTCGATTTTCAAATTTCAACACTAAAGGGAAATAGTTCCGCCTCAGTTATTTTATCTAAATCCATACTCATTTTGGCAATTTTAGCATCCAGGGGAAGTAAATTGGGCAAATCTTGCAGTTTATAGGCTTAAATCTAAAAATGTTCTTTTTGGCAAAATTTGAAAAATTTAGTTATTTTCCATGTGTCGACTATTTCGACAAACGGAAAAAAAGTTTATTCTCGACAGTTTGTGTTTTCTTTCACGTAAATTCTACATTAAAAATTCTAAACGTGTTACATTTTATATATTCTTTGTATTTTTATATAATTAATGAACTTTCTTCATTTGGTTGGTACTGTAAACATCTGAAAATATTAGCTGAAGAATGATGTACTAAAATGTTCAAAGTAATAGTAAATTTTAGAGAAAATTTCTCTCTCTCTCTCTCTCAAATATATTTAGTGTGTGTGTGTGTATTCCTGAAAGTGACCTGTGCACCCCAATGAAATTAACTTGTAATTAAAAGGTAATAGTTATGTATAATTTATACAGACACGAAAATTGATCATGGAAATTGATATATAAAGTATACAACTAAGAACATTTTGACATTTCTTAGAATAGTTGGGGAGTTATGACGAATATAAAATGTAATTGCAGCAATACACTTATAACTACCGTTTGCTCATTCCCTTTGTACTTAAAAAATTTCTTATCCGCATGTCATTTGTTCAATTATTACTATAATTTAGGAAGTGTGTGTGTGTGTGTGTGTGTCCGTGTCCGCAGAAATTTTTTTTTTCGTTTCTGAACCGATTTCGACCAAACTTCGTATGGTGGATGAGGGTGATGAGTAATAAATGAAAATATAAGTGTGACCAGCCCCACATCCCCTAATTACTGGACCGGAAGGCCCCAGCACCGCGATAAAACTATAGAAAAGAACGTAGCCATGAAAATCTTGAGCTTCACATTGTGTCAAGATTTTGTGAATTTTATTAAGGTTTTTATGACTGCGTTCTTTTCCATAGTTTTACTGACCAAATAACTGAACCCCCAGCAATTGGGGACTGCAGGCCCACCAATTACTGTCGGTTCAATTATTTGGTCAATAAAACTACTGAAAAGAACGCAGTCATGAAAATCTTAAGCTTCACATTGCCGCCCGTAATAATAAAAATAAGAAAAAAGAAAATTAGGCTCAGTACCGCAGGTCTAGCTAAATGGGCCCATAGGGCTCTGTTTAGCTCGTAATAATAATAATAATAATAATAATAAATAACCACAGTAAAAATACATTTTTTTCAATTAATTTTTGAGTTTCGGGGACACAAGATTTCGGTGATCCACCCATTTTGTACTTTGTGCCAATCAGGGTCTCTTCATGTGGGTTAACGTTACGCTGAGTTAGTTGATGGTTCCAGGTTGGTTAGTTATTTCCCACGTGACCAACTTGCGACCAATCGGAGGTAAAAAAAAACTGTCCTCAAATCTTAATACAGTATTTTTTTTTTTTTTTTTTTATATTTGTAATGTAATAAACTGACTTATATGGGATAGTGATAAAGAATTTGTCTTGTATTAATGATAAAAAATAATAGCAAAACTAATAATAATAATGATATTGAATTTTGAATTGAATTGAATAACCTTTATTAATAATAAAATAAATACATTCGTTTTACAATTTACAATGATATGAATAATTGTGAAGCCCTACGATTTATTTTATTTAATTTGGCCCTTAAGCTTTAGGCTTTACTGGGCTCTTATTAAAAATAAACAGCTAATTGTTGTTAATTAATAAAAGTAAATAAATAAGTAAAAAAAAGTATTATTAATAGTTAAAACGTGTATTAGTCTTAAATTATCACTACTGACATGACAAATGCAAGGTTACCATTGAAGGCACGATACCAATACCATACATAGAAACCAATAATATTAATATTTTAACCAAAAATACTGTATTGTTAATGTATTATTAGTTAATTACTTGATATATATAGATATATATGTACTACTACAGGGTGGGCGGAAAGTAGCTCCCTATTTTGGATTGGTAAAAAAATACGTATATTATCCATTTATTTCAGAAGAAATAATATGAGAAGGTAGGCAAACATGGTAGGTTTTCTCTAAAATTCAATGTGGGCTCCAACTCTTTCCACCAGCTTCTGGAGCCACCCAGGAATGGCGTCCACTGACTTTGGCAGGAACTCCGGCGGGATGGAGGACATGACTTCCCGAATTCGGTCTTCCAGTTCTTCCAATGTCCTCGGTTTGGTGCGGTAGACTTCTTCCTTTACCCACCCCAAAAGAAAGAAGTCGCACGGTGTCAAGTCGGGGCTCCTGGCTGGCCATTGATGTGGACCACGACGACCCATCCAACGCCCAGGGAAGTGGGCATCCAGCCACTCACGGACAACAAACAAGAGCGAAGTGCGGAGGGGCGCCATCTTGCATAAATATCAGATCGTCGATGTTCTCCCATGTGCTGACAACCGGCCAGACCTCGTTTCGCAACATAGCAAGGTACCGCTCAGCATTCATGGTGTTGCGCAGAAGGAACGGGCCCACAACCTGATCTGAGGTCATACCACACCACACCGTTACACTGAACCGATTCTGCCGTTTTTCAGCGGTAACCGTGCGACTTCTTTCTTTGGGGGTGGGTAAAGGAAGAAGTCTACCGCACCAAACCGAGGACATTGGAAGAACTGGAGGACCGAATTCGGAAGTCATGTCCTCCATCCCGCCGGAGTTCCTGCTAAAGTCAGTGGACGCCATTCCTGGGCGGCTCCAGAAGCTGGTGGAAAGAGTTGGAGCCCACATTGAATTTTAGAGAAAACCTACCATGTATGCCTACCTTTTCATATTATTTCTTCTGAAATAAATGGATAATATACGTATTTTTTACCAATCCAAAATAGGGAGCTACTTTCCGCCCCCCTATATATATATCTATATATCTATATATATCTATATCTATATAGATATCTATATAGATATATATATCTATATCTATATCTATATCTATATCTATATAGATATCTATATAGATATATATATCTATATCTATATAGATATCTATATAGATATATATATCTATATATCTATCTATATCTATATATCTATCTATATCTATATAGATATATATCTATATAGATATATATATCTATATAGATATATATATCTATATAGATATATAGATATATCTATATATATATCTATATAGATATATATATCTATATCTATATAGATATATATATCTATATCTATATATATATCTATATCTATATATATATCTATATAGATATATATATCTATATCTATATAGATATCTATATAGATATATATATCTATATCTATATAGATATATAAACTGTATCTATATAGATATCTATATCTATATAGATATATATACTGTATCTATATAGATATCTATATCTATATAGATAATATATATTATATTATATAGATATATATATATATATATATATATATATATATATATATATATATATATATATATATACGATATATATCTATATATATATATATATATATATATATATATATATATATATATATAGATATACGATATATATATATATATATATATATATATATATATATATATATATATACAGGGTGGGCCGTAAGTTTCCATACATAGGAAAAATAAACATTTTTTTTGGACAACCATTTTTATTTATATAATATGCTCTACATGGTTGCCATTGTTTTGAAAACACATTTCAATACGTGTTCCCCACTGTTGATGAACACGCATTAGCACAGTTGACGTTATGCTTGTAATGGCGTTGGTGATACGTTCCTTTAGATGATTTATGTCTCGTATCTTTTTCCTGATACACCATGGCCTTCAAGTGCCCCCAAAGATAGAAATCAGGGGGTGAGATCTGGGGATCTGGGAGGCCACTCCACAGGACCACGCACCAATCCAAGCATCCGGAAACTGCTGCCGCTGATCCAAATACCGACGCACGTGAAGACCATAATGAGGTGGAGCTCCATCTTGCTGGAAGTAAACTGGGAAGTTACCTTCTCGTTTAGCAGGGATGGGAAAATCTCTTCTTGCAACATGTTAAGATACCTTTCGGCATTAAGATTTCCACTGACAAAATTGGTCCAATAATTCTGTCACCCCATATCCCGGCCCACACCATCACTTTACCCGGCACCTTGCATCTTCGTCGGACTCAGCCAGTTAGGGTTAGCATTACTCCAATAACTTATGTTTTGCCGATTAACCTCTCCATTGACGTAAAAATTTGCTTCATCAGTAAACAAGATCTTACAAACGCATATTCTTAGGGTATCTGAAACATAAAAAAAACGTTTAAATTTTCCTATGTATGGAAACTTACGGCCCACCCTGTAGATAGATATATAGATATACTATAGATAGATAGATATATAGATATAGAGATATAGATATAGGTAGATAGATAGATAGATATATATATAGATATAGATATATATATATATCTATATATAATATATATATATATATATATATATATATACTGTACAAAGCTGGGCACAAACCGTTAATCCGTTAATCGTTAATTAACGAAGTTAACTTTTTCGTTAACGATTTAACTTTTAAGTTAACTTTGAAAATCATTATCGGACTAATTAACTTCCGTTACATTTAACTTCCGTTAACTCAAGTCCGTTAACCCAAAAAATTCATAAATAAACGTTTAAAAGTTTCTATTATTTTCAGTGCTGAGCAGGTGCGCAATTAATCCGCCACTGTTAATAGTTATTTATGGCATTGGTTTGAGCAAAACATGGTCGACTGTAAAATCAGGCGGAAAGATTTGCCATTTGAGTTGAATGTTTCAACTTCTTTCAAGAAATATCACGAGCATTTTAAGGCACTTTCAATAATATATATGTAACAATTACAACAAATAACTACATTCGTTTCATTTGCAGTCTGTCTCTTGTGCAACATGTTTGTGCTAGTGAATATTTAAAAATAATCGTTGTCAAGTAAGTCATGTATATTTATAATATGTCTGTGAGTACCTTATTAGTAGTCTCCTTGATACATTTCAAGAACCATAAAACTGATCAGGTAAGATTTCAATTCTCATGTCAACAACGAGGAGGAGGAGGAGGATGACTTCTTCAGTGCTGTCATCCAGACAAAAGAGAGCAGCAGAAGCCACAGGTCACTCAAGGGCAAGGCCCAGAACTTGGTCAAGACCTGGCTGGAGACCAACTCCAAGGACTTGCTGACAGATGCTGCCTTCTTGGGTGAGCAAGTGTTGGTGGACTTGTTCATCAAGTTCAACACAGCCATCCCCTCCAGTGCTGCAGTGGAGCGTTTGTTCTCTATGGGCAAGGACATCCTGAGGGGCAAGAGATCATCCCTGTCTGATGAAAACTTTGATATGCTAATTTTCATGAAGGGCAACATGCATCTCATGGACAAAATGGAGAACGAGAAGAAGAGGGAAAATTAAATTATATATATATATATTGTGTTTTTCATTTTTTTTTATAATAAAAGTTAACGTTAACGGTTTATCGGTAACTTCCGTTACATGTTTAACGAATTAACGGATTAACGGTTAACGAAGTTAACTTCTTGGTTAACGGATTAGCGGTTAACGAAGTTAACTTTTTGGTTAACGGTGCCCACCACTATATAGATAGATAGATAGATAGATAGATAGATATACTATAGATAGATAGATATATAGATATAGATATACTATAGATAGATAGATATATAGATATATATATAGATATAGATATACTATAGATATATATATATATAGATATACTATAGATATATATATATATATATATATAGATATACTATAGATAGATATATTATATATAGATATAGATATATATTATATATATAGATATAGATAGATATTATAGATATACTATAGATAGATATATATATATAGATATACTATAGATAGATATATCGATATACTATAGATATATATACAGTATATAGATATATTCAAAGGTGGGCAGGACGAGTTCCAAAAGGACCGAACTCCAGGAACTCGGTCCTTTTTAAGGACCGTGAGCGGAAAGTCGGTCCTTTTCTCAGTGAGGACCGAAATGAGGAGCGACGGTCCATTTTTAAGCAATTCCGGACGGTCTTTTTTAGTATGTTTAGTGATTATTTGAAGTTCTAAAGAAGATGGATCGTTTCCTCCAGAAGACTCAGAAAGAGACTGAGACTGAACTGAAACTTGTTTTAACACCTGGAGGAGACGAAGAATCTACTGATGTTAGTGCTTCAACTTCAAGTCAAGCAACTGGAGCTCCTAGCGGAAGAACTGAACCCGGCAATCCCTGGCCGTACCTGGACAAATACTTTGAATACCTGGGCCCCAAGGGTGAGCAGAACCTGGAGTACAAGTGCTTGCTGTGTTCATCAAGTTTAACACGCCTATCCCATCCAGTGCCGCCGTGGAGAGGCTCTTCTCTTTGGGGAAGGACGTCCTCAAGCCGAAAAGGTCAGAGTTTGAACAGAAAATTTTAAGCCAATGAGACCTTAACATTAACTTTCATCTCGCAAGCCACTTAGATTTTGAGTGCAACTTTACAAATTTTGCTTCGCTGGCTTCGGATGTGAAGCTCAAGATTTTGGCGGTTGTGTTATTTTGTAAATTTATGGATTGGCTTTTCTCTATTCAACAAACGTGTGCAAATTTTTATACAAGCGTTGTCTGACAAGGTCTAAGTTGTTGTTGTTGCTGGTTAGCCGATCAGCCCACCCTGATCGAGCAAGCCGGCGGCACGCGGGTAACCGATCGCCCTCTTCAGAGTGGACCAGAGGTTCAGCGCACTAGTGATGTATTGTGTTCTATGTTGTGCTAGAGTGGTACAGTCTGTCATAATGTGTTCAATTGTTTGTGGTGTGTCCCGGCACGGGTGGCGGGTGTCGTCTGTGGAGTTGTCTAGTCTGTGTTTATATATCTGTAAGTTGGGGTGATGTCCACATCGGAATCGTGCTAGATTAACTCGATTCGATCTGCTCAGGCTGGTCTCTGACCTGTCAGTGGCTGGCGGCTTCGCACCTAGGACCGCATTCGGACCCAGTCGTGTCAGTGCTTTGTATGTTAGGTGTGTGTGTGTGTGTGTGTTTTCTGTACTGTGTGATGTCTGTGGGGCGTGGTATGGAATGGAGTATTTGGTTATAATGTCTCTCTGGTGTTACCTTAATGGTGCGAGGTGTTGGTGCATGATTGTACATGTAGTGGCAAGGGTGTTGTGGGTTAGTTGTTGCTGCTGCCATGAAATGTGTTCCCCTCATGTTTAAATGTTCCCTAATTTTCAGTATTTTTGTTTCTGTGTGTAGGTGTTCTATTGGTGTTGTTTGAGTGCATCCTGTAATGATACGAAGTGCGTTGTTTTGTATTGTCTGTAAGGTGTTTATGTGTGTGTTTGAGATAATGGGTACCTATGCTAGCCCATAGTCCATAACTGAGCGAATATATTGTTTGTATATGAGTGATGATGTTTCCTGCTGGTGTCCAAAGTTTGTGCCTGTTAGTACCCTAAACTTAAGTCAAGTCTTGACGTACATTTGTTTTTAATGTCCTAAATGTGGTTTGCAAACGATTTTTATCATAAATTCAGCCTAATATCGTGATGAATTACTATGACCGTCTTTTTAACTTTGTCAAAATGTGAAATAAGAGTAATTATATAGTTTTATAACAGCCTACTACAGATTAGTCTTGTTCCTCCACGCTTCTACAAAATTTCATACACTTGTGAAATCCAGAAAAGCCAGTCGGTCAGTAAATTTACAAAAGAACACAGCCATCAAAATATTGGGATCATCTGAAGCTCAGGGCCCCCAGCCTTCTTTAGTTAGCCTTATAAGGCTAACTAACGAAAATATCACGACTTAACCTAACAATCGTTAGGTCAACTGTACGCCCTTGACAATTGGTTAGGTTAAGTCGTGATATTTTCGTTAGTTAGCCTTGTAAGGCTAACTAACGAAGGCTGGGGGTCCTGATCTTGAGGTGATCTAAATATTGAGCTGACATCCAGATTCGCTAAGTCAAAATTTGTGAAGTTGCTTTAAAAATCTTAACGCCTCGTGAGCTTAAATAAATGTTGAGTTTTCACGGCTTAAAAATCTGTTTCAAATCCTTTGTATGAAATTATTCACATCATTTGTATGAAATTATTCACATCATTTATGTTATAATACAAACACGGACTGGAGGATAGGGAAACTGATGCAAGTACATTTTCCGAAAATTAATTGTGTGGATAAGAATCAAATGTGATCTGATGAATAAAAAACTCTTTCAGCTGAAAGTTTACGAAAGAATACTTTGTCTTCGCTGACTCGTACCATTAATTCGAATGTGCCTAATTTATTTACAAAATCGCTAAATGAAATTCTGTAAAAATGGAATTGACATCCTTTATCACCTGATTTATAACAAAATCAGGATTTTCCCATAAAAATATACAATAACGTTATGTTTCAAATTTACCTCTCTAGATTTCTTTGTTCGAAACCATTTACACTCGTTGTGAATATCCTCAGCAGCCGATAACACTTTAAAACAAAGCAAAAATACACTATTTGTATTAACCAGTTTAATCTCTGTGTTCTAGAATATTTACGCATCCTTTAAAACAAACTAGCCAGTTTGAGAAATGGGGGGCAAGGGGTGCAGTGGTGGGCCCGCTGCGGGTGATTTCTTTGGCTCGGACCAGTTTTCCTTTTAGAGAGATTTTTTTCCTGTTGGTGGCGTTACAGCCCGTTTCATTGCCAAAGTACTTTAAAGAAATCAACCTAGTAAGTAGTAACCTAAAAACGAACCAGCTCTCAGCTCGGCCTTTGATTTAGTCACAACAAAATGATTTTCTGGTTTAATACTTTTATTTAATAGCTATCAAACTTTTCATTTTCATCACTTATTATTTGCGGATTAATATATTATTGCCCTCCAATATATTTTTACATGAAAGTTTAACCCCTCAATCCGATGCGAACCTCACTAAATGACGGTTTCACCCCACTGATGTTGTTGTCCACATTTATGCTTTCTATTACTTCGTGGTCTTATAATCGAGGTTAATCTCATATTTTTACATGTACGGACTATGTTAAATTGTTAGGCTGTTTTTTCCGTGTCTCATCTACCCTGTGAGCGGTCCAGCATGCTCTCAAACACACGCTTCTCTCCCAATTTTTCATTATACATACATGCATCCTACACTAATTTTTTCAAAAGTAAACAAACAATGGCAACGACTTCAAGAGCCTTGGAGTCCCTTTAGGAGGGGACCATAAATGTCACCACTTCTGGCTCCCATGCTGCCCGTTTTTGTGGGCATTTTCTCTCTCTCTCTCATATATATATATATATATATATATATATATATATATATATATATATATATATATATATATATATATATGATATATATATATGATGATGATATTTGATATTTGTCATATGGACTATAGTCTGCCAATAAACCTTTTCATTTTCATATATATATATATATATACAGGGCCGGATCTAGAAGTTGCGAGGCCCTAGGCAGATCTAGAAATTGCGAGGCCCTAGGCCTATATATATATATATATATATAATGAAAATATGGACTTAATTATCGGTACTATACCAGCAATATTAGAATCCCGCATAGACAGAACTATGCCAGCACTTAAAAATTAAACCAAACCCAAATAATCACGCATGGAAATTGTATAAGAAATATAAATAAACCATACAAATAAGTATAAATTATTATAATATGAATCAAGATTTGTATCGAAAATATAAGACAATGATTTCTAAGATTTATATAATATTATAGGTAATGACTCTCCATAGCATACAAACGTGTTTTTCATGTGATGTATAAGAGATGTTGACATTTCATTTTTTATAATAGTGAGCGATCGACTTATCAGGCTTTAATATTTGGTTCAGATGCTCCGCGAATATTACAGCAATGCTTTTCTACTTTTCTTCGAGCTAAACTCTTCAATTAATTGAGAATAATCTAATGAATTTGTTATATCGTTTTCTATTGATAACATAGCTAATGATTGCAATCTCGCTTGAGACACGGTGGAACGCAAATATGTTTTAATAAGTTTGAGACGCGAGAAACTTCTTTCAGCCGAAGCAACAGTAACTGGGATGGTTAATACTATTCGAAGTGCAACATAAACATTAGGATAAATCTCACTTAGTTGTTTTTGCATTATATAAACAAGGGCATTTCCGAGATCTGTTTTCTCAGGTATAAACCTGCAAAGTACTTTAAGTTCTTCATAGAGTTCTAAATCATTAATATCACTTGAACAGAACGCGCAAAACGGCTTGAGCGAGGCCCCCTTTGGCGCGAGGCCCTAGGCGATCGCCTAGTTCGCCTATAGCTAAATCCGGGCCTGTATATATATATATATATATATATATATATATATATACACATTCAAACAAATTAGTTAAAAACTTCACTAATAAAAAGTTAAATAAAAAGACGCAAAAGTGCACCAAACATACCATGCTCACTTGACAGCCACAAACAACTGAGGCGAAAAGGAGACAGGTCAAGGGGGGGGGGGGAATTAGTTGGTAGGTATTTTAATTAATATAAAGGGGGTAACAACTAGAATCAATATTTAAACTGGAGTTCAGAAATTTAATGCACAGAGATTCGTAAATACGGAGAGAGGACGGGCATTTTAATGATTTAAGAATTTTAAAGTTATTAACGGAAATATCAACCTTACACTTAACAGAATGATTTCTAATGGCAGACTGTTCCTTTTTAGATAAAACTTTCCCTGTCCTATGGCTAATACCCATATGGGAGCAAAATCTTGCCTGCAAAGAACGAACTGTGCTGCCAACGTAGTTCCCCTGGGAACACCCAGGGCAGGTAAACAAATAAACGACAGAACAGTTCATCGCAGGGGGGATTTTGTCCTTACAACGGAAAAAACATTCAAGGGTATTATTATTTACAAAAGCAACCTTAAAATCAGTGTGAAAATAAAATTTCCTCACCACACTCAACAATTGCTTTTTCACAAAAGTGTTAAAATGGTAGAGGTCAGGTAAAACAAGATATTTACAATTCTTAGGAACATCATACGTTGGGATAAGGTTGGGGGAATAAACAGTATTTAGAAATTTACCAATAATACCTTGTACAAGATCCCGTGGAAAACCATTTTTAAAGAAAAAATCAGTAAGGAATTCAAACTCATTATGAAGCAGAGCAAAGTTTGAGCAAATATTATAAGCTCTATGCACTAAAGTGCGAATGGAACTTAGTTTGTAATTAAAATCGCAAAAACTATAAAAATTAAAACCTAAACCCGTAAAAGTAGGCTTCCGGTATGTCGAAGTTAAAACAGTCGAGCCTGATTTGGAAACCAAAACATCAAGGAAAGGAATAGAACCTTGAACTTCCTTTTCCTGCGTAAATATAATGTTCTTATGCAGTGTGTTCAGAAATTTAAAAACTGAACTGATTGATTATCCGTTTGGAATAAAGCAAACGTATCATCAACATAACTTCTGTACAATTTCGGCTTAAGGTGAGGGGGGCACTCACAGAAGGCCCTTTCCTCAAGATGAGACATGAAAATATTCGCAAAAACGGGACCTAAGGGGCTCCCCATCCCCACTCCATCCAACTGACGGTAAACAACCCCTTGAAAACTAAAAAAGTTATCCTTGACTGCCAAATTCAGAAGCTGCTCAAACTGTGCTCTGTCAAAGCCGTGAAAAAGTGAGTCCGGCTGTGGAAAAGCTTTATTTAAAATAATTGTAATGGTCTCATCCAAGGGGACATTTGTAAAGAGGGAATACATCAAAACTTGTCATAAACAAAGAATTCATATTAAACTTCTTAATTTCCGACACAAAAGAAAAACTATCCTTAACACTGTACAAGTTCACAGTAAATGATGATAACAGTGGGACAAGAAATTTGGCAAGTTTGTAATTAGCCAAAGGATAAGACGCTAAAATTGGGCGCAATGGAACACCGACTTTATGAACCTTAGGCAGACCATACATAAGGCCCAAATAAGAGCCTGAAACGTACAGTTCATCATAAGTGGAGGAGTTAATAACACAATCATGTTTAAGCTTAAGCAAAACACGGTTAACCTTGTCTTCCAATCCCCCAACCTTATCCCAACGTATGATGTTCCTAAGAATTGTAAATATCTTGTTTTACCTGACCTCTACCATTTTAACACTTTTGTGAAAAAGCAATTGTTGAGTGTGGTGAGGAAATTTTATTTTCATACTGATTTTAAGGTTGCTTTTGTAAATAATAATACCCTTGAATGTTTTTTCCGTTGTAAGGACAAAATCCCCCCTGCGATGAACTGTTCTGTCGTTTATTTGTTTACCTGCCCTGGGTGTTCCCAGGGGAACTACGTTGGCAGCACAGTTCGTTCTTTGCAGGCAAGATTTTGCTCCCATATGGGTATTAGCCATAGGACAGGGAAAGTTTTATCTAAAAAGGAACAGTCTGCCATTAGAAATCATTCTGTTAAGTGTAAGGTTGATATTTCCGTTAATAACTTTAAAATTCTTAAATCATTAAAATGCCCGTCCTCTCTCCGTATTTACGAATCTCTGTGCATTAAATTTCTGAACTCCAGTTTAAATATTGATTCTAGTTGTTACCCCCTTTATATTAATTAAAACCTACCAACTAATTCCCCCCCCCCCCCCCCCCCCCCCCCCTTGACCCTGTCTCCTTTTCGCCTCAGTTGTTTGTGGCTGTCAAGTGAGCATGGTATGTTTGGTGCACTTTTGCGTCTTTTTATTTGTGAAGTTTTTAACTAATTTGTTTGAATGTTTTTTAGTTTTAAGTTTTATTTTTATCATATATATATATATATAGATAGAATTTCAGCGCCTGAAGGCAGTGGCCCGTCGGGTCCTGAAACTGGCCCGGCGTACCTCCTGGCGGAGTTACGTGTCCGGGATCTCCTCCTCGACTGCCCCCTTGACTGTTTGGCGCAAGGTGCGTAGCTTTGAGGGGACCCGTGTCCCCCTCGACCCCCGGTGCTTCGGGTCGGGGACGACGAGTTCGTGTCCGATCCGGAGGCCGTCGCGAACGCACTCGCGGCGCACTTTGCAGCCATCTCCAGTTCCGATTCCCCCCACTCCCGCCGCGACCCACCGGAATTTCCACCTCATAGGAATGACCCCTATAATCACCTCTTCCACATGACAGAGCTTCGGGAGGCCCTCCGCCCCCGACGCTCCTCCGCCCCCGGCCCCGATAATATCCCCTATGACCTTTTACGGCATCTCCACCACTCTGCTCTCAGCTTTCTACTGGACCTCTATAACCGGATTTGGTTGGAGGGTTCATTTCCGGACCGATGGCGTGAGTCCATCGTCGTCCCCATCCCGAAGCCCGATAAAGACCCTCACTCCCGTCGAACTATCGCCCCATTTCCCTAACATGCTGTGCCTGCAAGGTGATGGAGGCGATGGTCGCCTCGCGGCTGTCCTTTACCTTGGAGGCGAGTGACCAGTACCCTGCTACCCAGGCTGGTTTCCGGCGCTTCCGGTCTACCACCGACCCCCTCCTTCTCCTTAGCCATGACGTGCAGGAGGCTTTCTCCCGGCGTCAATTTGTACTCGCCGTCTTTTTCGACCTCCAGAAGGCCTACGATACTACCCGGCGGAGCGCGGTCTTCGACTGCTTACGCTCCCTGGGTTTCGTAGGCTTTCTCCCTTCCTTTATTTATAACTTCTTGTCCGCCCGTTCTTTCCGCGTCCGCATCGGTTCTGCCCTCTCTGACCGCTTTCCGTTGGAGGAGGGTGTCCCTCAGGGTAGTGTCCTTAGCGTCTTGTGTTTCTCACTCGTGATGAACACAGTCGCTACGGTCCTGCCTACATCCGTTCGTAGCTCCCTCTATGCCGATGACCTGGCTATCTATTGCTCTGGCCGCCTCCCGTCTTTGGCTGAACGTCGGCTCCAGCTAGCCATCAATGCGGTGGTTCGCTGGGCGTCCTCGGTTGGCTATGCTTTCTCACCCTCTAAGTCTTCCAGTATGCTTTTCCGTCCTCGGCGCCTCCGTCTGTCGCATACCTTCGCTCTTACCCTTGCCAGCACTCCTCTTCCCCTCGTCCCATCCGTTAAATTCCTGGGTATGACCCTCGACGGATTTTTCGGTTGGGTTCCACACCTTAGGCGGTTGCGGCAAACATCTCGCCGC
Organism: Bathynomus jamesi; assembly: GCA_023014485.1. Taxonomy (NCBI): domain Eukaryota; kingdom Metazoa; phylum Arthropoda; class Malacostraca; order Isopoda; family Cirolanidae; genus Bathynomus; species Bathynomus jamesi. The sequence continues at coordinate 419,867 of JAJOZX010002230.1, forward strand.
ACCCTCTCCCTTTTGGGTCATCTGTCCCACACGACCTGGGGGGCGGACAGGCGTACTCTGCTGCGCCTGTACACCTCCCTGGTGCAATCCCGTGTCGACTACGGCTGTGTGGTCTACAGTTCCGCCTCCTCTCCGGCACTCCGTATGCTGGATCCTCTTCTCCACCGTGGCCTTCGCCTGGCGTCGGGTGCCTTCCGCTCGTCCCCTGTCGCTAGTCTTCAGGTGGACTGTGGACACCCCCCCCTGCCCCTTCGCCGGGACCTTCTCATGGCGAAGTGTTACCTTCGCATCTGCCGCCTCCCGAAGTCCCTACTCTTCTCCGCGATCTCCCAGGCGCTACCCCGGCCTGACACGTGGCATTTCGCTGCCTCTCTGGCCGAGATTTTCTCGTCCCTGGGGATCCCCCCACCCTCTATTCTGTCGTTCTCCTTCGATCTGTCGCCCCCCTGGCGGACCACCCCTATCTGCCGTTGCCAGGCGCTCCGTGGCCTGCGTAAGGAGTCTCTTCCTGCCGTCCTCCGGTCTTCTTTTCTGGCCCATCTTCCCGTCCATTCGGACGACGTTCCCGTCTACACCGACGGCTCGCGCTCCCCTGCAGGTGTCGCGGCCGCCGTCTTCTCTCCGTCATTGTCACCTACCTCCCGGGTATCCCCCTGCCGGTTCAGGCCTCCATCTTTTCCGCGGAGCTCTTTGCCCTTCTGGAAGCCCTCCGTCTGGTATCGGGTTGTTCGCGGTCCTCCTGTACCATTTTTTCGGACTCGCTGAGCGCCCTTCAGGCGCTCGAGCGCTATGATTCCCCGGACCCCCTCGTACGCCTTATTCAACAGGAGTACCATGTCCTGCACACCATTCACCGGATCCGGGTCACCTTCTGCTGGGTTCCCGCCCATGTTGGTGTTTCCGGTAATGAGGCGGCGGACCGCTTAGCCCGGTCCGCCGCCTCGCTGCCTCCCCTCCCCCGCCCGCTCCCCTTCTCAGACTATGTGCAGGTCTTTCGTTCCTTTTACGATCGCATGTGGCAACAGTCCTGGGACGATGCCACCGGAAATAAACTCTGGTCCATCCGCCCCCGTCTGTCATATTGGGTGTCCTCTTTCCACCGCTCCAGACACAAAGAGGTCGTCCTTGCGCGGCTTCGCATCGGCCATACGCGCCTCACGCACGGCTATCTTATGTTCCGGCAGGAGGCTCCTCGTTGCGCCTCCTGCCAGTCGCCCCTCACCGTCTCTCACATCCTTGTGGAATGCCCCACCCTGTCGTCAGTACGTCGTCGCGCTTTTCCGTTCCTTTCTGATTTCCCCCTCCCCGAACGTTTACGCCTTATGCTCGCTGAGAGCCCTCTCTTCTCGCTTGACCGTCTTTTCCTCTTCCTCTCCCAATCTCGCATCCTATCTGAGCTTTAGGTGACTTCTCACATGTAGTCCGCTGTTCTCCCTTTTCTTAGTGCCTTTTCTCCGTCTCCGTTTCTCTTTCTCGTATTCCGCCTCGCCATGATATCCGCTACCATATAGCGGGAAATGGCGGTAAACGCCCCAATACAAAAAAAAAAAAATATATATATATATATATATATATATATATACAGGGTGTCCCATAAATCCGGCATCATAGGAGAAATTCATATTTTTCTATTTTTACAAACCATAATTCATATTTTTCTCTTTCTACAGGCCATAATGTCTGTGAGCAAGGAAGAACGAATCCAGATAATTCTACTCATAGGAAATCGGAATTTGGTAATGGTTCAGAATACGGGCGCCACTTAATGAAGCAAAATTTCGAAAAATACTATAGAGACAAAGTTTTTTCTCATTAAAATACGTTGATTGCATGTGTCGCATAGTCAAAAAAACGAAGTTAGAAAATTACTAAAAAAGGGCATAACTTAACATGTTATTACATTATCATTTGTATAATTTAGGTCTCGGGGGTACGGGGGCGGAGCCCCCGTAAAGATCACGCATCACAGTGAGCCCTATACCGATCAATTTCTGATGCGTGATTACGGGGCTCCGCCCCCGTACCCCCGAGACCTAAATTATACAAATGCGACACATGCAATCAACGTATTTTAATGAGAAACAACTTTGTCTCTATGGTATTTTTCAAAATTTTGCTTAATTAAGTGGCGCCCGTATTCTGAACCATTACCCTGAATTTAACAGACTGCTTCCAGACACACAACTCTGTGTTATTGGCTCGCGGTCTGGATGTAGTCTGTTAAATTCAGCAGCGGCCTCTCTTTGACTCAGATTTCCAATGAGTAGAATTATCTGGATTCGTTCTTCCTTGCTCACAGACATTATGGCCTGTAGAAAGAGAAAAATATGAATTATGGTTTGTAGAAATAGAAAAATATGAATTTCTCCTATGATGCTGGACTTATGGGACACCCTGTATATATATAAATATATAAATAAATATATATAATGTAGTTTCGTAGCCACCAAATTTCGGTGATTCCCCCATTTCATGCAACCGGCCAATCAGGGGTTCAAAAAGTAGGTGGCCACGAAAACAAAACCAAGGTATATATATATATATATATATACAGTGTGTCCGTAAAGTCATGGTGGGATTTTAAATAGCTATATTATTGCAACGAAACATGACAATGAGATGAAAAAAAGGCAAATTGAAGAACAACTCTAAAAGAATAACTTTATTTAACGTAGTTCGATATATGGGCTCCTCTGGTAGCCCCGCAGACATCTAGGCGGTGATTCAATTCCAGCCACACACGCCCAAGAACATCAGGAGTGACGGATGCGATAGCTTCCGTGATTCGCTCGTGCAAGTGATGAATATCCCTAATGGGTACACTGTACACGCTTTGCTTGATGTAACCCCACAAATAAAAGTCCAAAGGTGTCAGGTCCGGAGAGCGTGGAGGCCATCGCTTCCATCCTCCTCTTCCTATCCATCTCTGTGGAAATTTTTCATTAAGGAATTCTCGAACAACGTTGGCATAGTGCGGAGGAGCACCATCTTGCTGAAAGATGACATTATTGTCAATAAATTGGGGTACTGCAAAATGTTCCAACATAGCGAGGTAGTTGTGTGACGTCACAGTGGGTTCCGCGAAGAAAAATGGGCCAATCACTCGATCTCGTGCTAGAGCACACCACACATTAACTTTCGGGCTATTACGCTCATGTTCAACATAGGCATGTGGACAGCCTAGACTAACTACGAGATAAAGGTTAAGCTTAGCCTAGACTAACTACAAGATACAACTTTGAGAGTTGTTCTTAAATATGGCATTGTTTCATCTCATTATCATGTTTCGTTGCAATAATATAGCTATTTAAAATCCCACCATGACTTTACGGACACACTGTATATATATATATAAAAGCTTAGAGCGTTAATAAGTAGTTAACCAGTTAATAACCCAGAAAATAAGACATACCCATTAAACAAACACTTTGTGAATACTTTAATCAACGCCAATAAACTGCCAATTTTAACGAGAAGTAACTAATGGTATTATTTTAACTAACGGAGCGACCTGGGGTTGTCGGGGTGGATGTTGAACGCTATATATATATACACACGTCCTTTTATTATTATTATCATATACATTATTAATAATTGGATTTAGTAGCTAAATTAACTTAAGAAAAGAAGAAAAAAATACATTGCGAAAATAATTTCAACTTACTAAAACGGTTTTTATTATTTTTATACATTATATTTGGCAGTTAAATAATTTTTGTGCGTGATTGCTGCACTTTTTACAATAGAAAAACAATGACTTCAGTAACAGTATACTGCTATTTAACTTAAAAGCATTAAATAGACCGGAATTTGTATTAACATTCACGATCTGTTTGGACGCCATTGCGGGAAAAAAGAGCATAAATTTTAATTTTACTGTCGATGTATCGTATATATTTTCTCGTATCACGCAGGCATCGCAACTCCAAAATCGTCGATTGTGATGACTATTCAAAACCGTACTCTGACCGTCGGATCACGCCTCAGAATCGATGTTCAGATCCAAAATCCAACTCCAGATTTCAAGACTGTTTTAAGACTTAGTGGGAAAGTAGCAGACGAATCTTCGTTTAATGGTTAGTGTATATATATATATATATATATATATATATATATATATATACAGGGTGGGCCGTAAGTTTCCATACATAGGAAAATTTAAATTATGGTCTTCACGTGCGTCGGTATTTGGATCAGCAGCAGTTTCCGGATGCTTGGATTGGTCGGCGTGGTCCTGTGGAGTGGCCTCCCAGATCCCCAGATCTCACCCCCCTTGATTTCTATCTTTGGGGGCACTTGAAGGCCATGGTGTATCAGGAAAAGATACGAGACATAAATCATCTAAAGGAACGTATCACCAACGCCATTACAAGCATAACGTCAACTGTGCTAATGCGTGTTCATCAACAGTGGGGAACACGTATTGAAATGTGTTTTCAAAACAATGGCAACCATGTAGAGCATATTATATAAATAAAAATGGTTGTCCATAACAAAATGTTTATTTTTCCTATGTATGGAAACTTACGGCCCACCCTGTATATATATATATATATATATATATATATATATGTGTGTGTGTGTGTGTGTGTGTGTGTGTGGTGTGTGTGTGTGTGTTTCAGACCAACAAGACCCTAGGATCCACTCATGGCTGGTCTACCTAACTATGGTTGTAGTTGTGTATTGCGCATGTCCTCCGTGGTGGCGGAGGGGACCTACAGTTTTTACGTGGGTTCCGAACCAAGAAAACCTTAATTTGACTACCTTAAACTATACCCAATCTATCAGCATATGCGTCTAATCGATTTTTAAACATGCTTATAGACGTGCTACTAATTACTTCTACCGGCAAACTATTCCAGCTCTTTACTATTCTATGCGTGTATATATATATATATAATTATATATATATATTATATATATATATATACATATGTATATGTATATATATAATTTTTTCTTTTTTACAGGGACTCTGTGTTACTACGGATTTCATTAAATCCCTAAAATGTTCAAGGATTTCACCTACCGTTAATCGTGATATTTTCGTTAGTTTTAACGAAAATATCACGACAACCTAACCAATCGTGAAGGTCGTACAGTTGACCTAACCGGGTATTCAGTTAACCAGGCATTCAATAATTTTCTCGTAGGTTTAACGAAAATATCACGACTTAACGTTACATGAAATCCCTGAACATTTTAGGGATTTCATGAAATCCCTAGTTACACAGATTTCCTGTAACACACACACACACACATATATATATATATATATATATATATAATATTTTCATTAACTGTGATTAATGATTATGTATATGAACTATATGTATACATCACATATATGAATATTTAGTTTTAAAAAATCATCAGTGAGAGTAGTTTATTTGCAGTGACAGTTTGTACCTTTTTTTAAAGATATTTTGGAGCCAAGGAACAAGAGCATAACTTACATCTTGAAGGACGCGGGAACCTTCACTGTCCAATTCGAAGTTCTCTGGTTTGGGAAACCTTTCAATTTAACTGATCAAATTTCCGTTTACAAACCAGTTCTGGAAACACATTTTGATCTGAATTTGGATGATGTAATCCTCTTTCCACCAGGTATGTTATAATGAAGTATATCTGTCGTCTTCGGGAAAAAAATTCTTCTAGAAACACAAAATTTCTAAAAAGCATTAAAAATTACTAATTGTTAATAACAGCTTTTTTAATTGAAATTTTATTTTCCGCAAATATATATATATATATATATATATATATATATATAATATATATATATATATAGTACAGTCGATGCGTAAAACCAGTTATTTCACTTAGTTACTCATTCTGCATTAATTTAATAGCCTGGCCTGTTAGAATAGGTCAGTAATGCGTCACACTTAATAACTTGAAATTATTGGGGTTACACGTTTACTGCGAGGTGTATATATACACACACACAGACATATATATATATATATATATATATATATATATATATATATATATATATATATAATATATAATATTCGTGGAACAATTGCAAATTTGTACAGGGTGTACATAAAGTCAGGATCTATTTTTGTGAAGCACTTGGAAATTATGGAATTTTATCATGAAATGATAAAGTGGTAACATTTATTAAATAATTAAGAGTAGGATTCGACGTGACGCCATCAGTATCCCTGCACAGCTCAAATCGTTCCGCAGCATTTCTAAACACATTCTGGAGCATTTGCGGGGTTATGTTATCTGCAGCAGTTCGTATACGTGTACGTAAGTTTTCAAGACTCGTAATCTTCGTCTGATAGACGTGCGACTCGATAAAGCCCCATGCAAAGAAATCTAAAGGGGTTAAATCTGGTCATCTCGCTGGCCAAGGTCTGTTGCTTCCGCGTCCGATCCAGCGATTTGGAAAACGTCCATTTAGATAATCCTGAACAATTTTGGCATAGTGACAAGGAGCACCATCATGTTGATAGACGACGGGGATAGGATTGTTAGTACCGTCGTCTATCAACATGATGGTGCTCCTTGTCACTATGCCAAAATTGTTCAGGATTATCTAAATGGACGTTTTCCAAATCGTTGGATCGGACGCGGAAGCAACAGACCTTGGCCAGCGAGATCACCAGATTTAACCCCTTTAGATTTCTTTGCATGGGGCTTTATCAAATCGCACGTCTATCAGACGAAGATTACGAGTCTTGAAAACTTACGTACACGTATACGAACTGCTGCAGATAACATAACCCGCAAATGCTCCAGAATGTGTTTAGAATGCTGCGGAACGATTTGAGCTGTGCAGGGATACTGATGGGCGTCACGTCGAATCCTACTCTTAATTATTTAATAAATGTTACCACTTTATCATTTTATGATAAAATTCCATATAATTTCCAAGTGCTTCACAAAAATAGATCCCTACTTTATGTACACCCTGTACACTGTATTATGCAGGAAGGAGGGGTCAAGGGCGAGCGCCCGTAAAAATGCCTGTCTCCTCCCTATACAAGGAGGAGAGAGCCGAAATCAAGGTCTTCAAGGCTCACAATGCTGTTTGTTTTATTTTGAAAAGAATGTATAATGTGTAACATGCATATATAATTTAGGGTGATTCAAAAAAATCAAAGTTTTTTTTTTAATTGTTCAACCTGTATTTTTGTTCCCTATGACAACAAAGTAGTGTATGCCAAATTTGGTGAATTTTAAATAAAATTTACTATGTGCTACCAGGCGTCAAAGTTTCCCTCTTTTTCAATTTGTTTGTTTTTACAACTTATGATTTTATGTTTAATTGTTTATATTTCAGAATTTTTAATTAATGGTTTATATACTAGCTTGCTTTTAATTGTTGCTTGGAACTCGTAATTTTGATACCAATTAATCGATTATGGAAGCTAGGCCTAACTCACCATCACCCAGTTGCTCATTTGGGAGAAGTTCTACAAGAAAAGAAACTGAAGTATGGCTAATTGGGCAGCCCTCTGCAGTACTAAAAACATCCGTATTACCATCAGAGAAGGAAATGATGGCCCTCTTCATGCACTACAGAAATATTAAAAAGCAAGACATTAGAGAATCATGCTGCTCTACTGCAGATGATGTGCTAGCAGTTTGGAAAAAAGCAGGAATACCAGCAAAACAAAGAATACATGTAGTAGATAAAATTCAAGGAATACTGAAGGAATGACAGCTGCTTAAGAAAAACAAAGCAAACAAATTGAAAAGATCACAAAATTTAAATAATAAAGAAGAAAAATGGAAGATAAACTGGAAAACTTATTTAACATTGCTCATGAGAATGCTATGCAGCTTATAAAAATAGAAGATGATAAGAAATTCTTGAAATGCAACGTGAGAAAGGACGTCATGGAAAAATGGGTACCATTGATAAGGCTGTTGCTAAAAAGAGCAAAGAGCAGCAGAAAAGCAACAACGTTATGAAAAGAGGAAAGCAGAAGAAGAGATCAAAAGAAAGAGAGTGAAGAAGCTGTCATACTCACCAGTACATCATCAGAATCAGAATCAGAGGAGAGTAAAAGTGATGAATCTGGTTTCTGTGCTGCACAACCTTCAACATGGAAAAGTAAGGTTGGCAAACGTAGAAAATTGTTTGATGATAAATTATTAGGAAGTCTTGATGTGCAAAATTGAGTGACAGAAATGCGTCTCTTTTTAATGCAAACAATCAGACATCGCTTGAATGGGACATCTGCGAACAATAAAATGCATGTGTTTCAATACAACGGCAGCCAATACTGGTCCTAGAAATGGTGCAGCTATTCTTCTAGAACAAAAATTCGACAACGATTTATTGTGGCTGGCATGTCGACACCATATATTTGAAATTATGCTGGAAGCTGTTGTTTCAAAGTCTTTATCACCATCTTCTGGCCCAGATATAGTCCTTTTTAAGAAGTTCAGAGAAAAATGGTCAAGCATTAATAAGGAGGACTACGAGACAGCATTATCAGATCCAGATCTATGAAAATATTCATGACATCAAAGATGACATAATTATATTTGCAACAAATCAACTAGATACATTCCAACCAAGAGACGATTACCTAGAACTATTGCAGTTAACAATTATTTTTTTGGGAGGTGAACCAAAAGGTGGAATCAAATTTAAACATCCAGCGGGACTTCATCGGGCTAGGTGGATGGCCAAAATTACATATTCATTAAAAACTTTTATGTTCAAATCTCAGTTCAAAATTTCAGTAAAAGACAAAAAAGGACTAAAAGACATCTGTCTATTTGCTACTCGGTTATATGTAAAGGCATGGTTTACAGCTCCTGTGCCATCTTGCGCTCCTCGTCTTGCTCTGGAATTATTACAGAATCTTGTAGTCTACAAACAAATAAATGACACAATTGCATTTGTTGCTATTAAAAAACTGTTAGGTCACCTCTGGTACCTATCAGAAGAACTGGTAGCCTTGCCTTTTATGATGATGAAGTGCCTACTGAAACGAAAAACAAAATTGTAAAGGCCTTGCAAAATACAAAAGAAACTCTTCCTGCAAAACGGGCTTTTCTAGATCCTGCACTTATTCCAACGAAGAAATTAGAAGATTTTGTCATCAAATACTCAAAGATTCTTTATAACAGAATTTAGTTCAAAATTTTTACTCAAAGATGCTAAAGAATGGCATAATGATGAAGAGTATAACTCCGCTAAGAAATCTATCAAACAGTGGAAAGTCGTGAATGATATAGCGGAAAGAGTAGTAAAATTAATGGATGAATATAATAAAATACTAACACATGATGAAGATCAAAAACAATTCTTGCTACAAGTAGTGAAAAACTACAGGGCTGTTTACCCTGATAGAAAGAAAGAAACATTGATGAAGTAAGGACAGCTAATGTCTCAAATATCATGCTAGTTTAATTATGCATGCTTGTGGTTATGGTAGGACCTACGGGGGAGCTTTCCACATTAAAAAAAAGTAATGCGCCTTGTACTGTATCCCCTGGGTGGTGTGGAAAAATTTGACAATTTGAGTCGTTCTGTCAATTTTTAATTGCTGGTAGCAACCCCTAAAAATTAAAAATTTGCTAAAATATTTTAGGATAGTTGGTTTTATGCTGAATGAACCATTTAAAGGGTTGAACACATTAAAATAGAAAAAAAATTTTTTTTACCCCCATATTTGAATCACCCTAAATTATATATATATATATAGTGAAAAACGGGAGTGTGGTTTCTGAGAGTATGCTGGACCACTCACAGGGTAAATGAGACACAGAAAAAGATCGGCTAAAGGGGACTGACTGGAGAAACGAGAGTTCCAGCATTCCCTGTCCTCCTACCTAATGTCCTCCCCGAAGTACTTCCCTGGTCGATTGGTATATATATATATATAATATATAATATATATATATATATATATATATATATATATATACACTAGGAGCACTCAATATATTTTGCCCCACCTTTTTTTTCTTAGCTAAATAATAGACCATAGGACTGAAATATCTTTTGGGCCGTAAGTTTGAACTTTCTGCGCTTCACATAACCGGGTTTTTCCAGTTTGAATCTCCCCTCCTTGTATAAAACCGCTCTTAAAAGCCCTTGTATAAAACCGATGGTTAACGCAGTTCCAAAAATGGCGTCTGACATTGATGTGCGTCGTAAACAGAGAGCTGTTATCGAGTTCTTAACGGCAGAGAAGGAAACAGTTTGAAATATTCACAAACGTCTACAAAACGTTTACGGAGATGCTGTTGTTGATCGAAGCACAGTTGGACGCTGGTCTAAACGTGTGAGATCATCGGAGAGAGGGAGAGCCAGCCTCGATGATGAACTACGCAGCGGTCGCCCGGCATCGGCTGTGACATCTCACACTGTGCAACGTGCTAACAGCATCATTCGATCAAATCGGCGCGTCACATACAGGAGCTATCACTGGAGCTAGGAATTAGTGAAGGAAGTGTGAATCCGATAATTCAGCAACTGGGATACTCAAAAGTGTGTTCACGGTTTGTTCCTCGCGAAATGACTGAAGATCACAAAGCCCAAAGAAAAGAAAATTGCTTCTGAGTCGTTGGTTCGATACGAGACAGAAGGGGATGACTTCCTTTCACGAATTGTGACAGAAGGGGATGACTTCCTTTCACGAATTGTGACAGAAGGGGATTACTTCCTTTCACGAATTGTGACAGAAGGGGATGACTTCCTTTCACGAATTGTGACAGAAGGGGATGACTTCCTTTCACGAATTGTGACAGAAGGGGATGACTTCCTTTCACGAATTGTGACAGAAGGGGATGACTTCCTTTCACGAATTGTGACAGTGGGGATGACTTCCTTTCACGAATTGTATATGTAATGGGTAATATATGTAATGGGTAAATATTCGCACAACACATCACCCAAAATTACATACCAGATAATAATTTTCTGATGTATTTTAATGTGTTTTAACAGAATTTGGTAACCGTTTTTTGTGCATTTAAGCAGGTTTTGAGTATACATTTCTTCGAAAAATTTTGTTTTATCTCGATAGCTGCTCAATTTTACACAACAAAAACCGGATAGCAGATTCTGTTAAAACGCCTCAAAATACATCAGATAAATATTTTCTGGTATGTAATTTAATTTTCTTTATTGTAACCTAACCTATGAAATTACACTTTTTTTACAGGCTTACTCTTACGGTCAGTATATTGCCTATTACAATGGAAAATATTTCGGTCTTTTCTATAATTACTCTTTTTTCCACAGTTCGGACATAAACGAGTTTTCAATATCATGCCGTGATTTGCAAAAAAATTCAAAGCTTTATCTTCGTCTAAGGCCATAAGACGAATTAAGTCTTCAAAGTCTACTTCACAACCGGCACAGTTCATGGTCACAGAAACAAGGAAACAATTATTTGCTGCCAATACTTTCGGTTGCCAATTTTGATTAGTTAACATATAAAATATTAATTTTTTATCTTATTAATATTCATTTGCCCAGCGTATGAAACATTTTCTTTAATTATTTTTAACAAGGATTCTCAATGTTTTTTTTCTGTGTGTGTGTGTGTGTGTTATAACGAATTTTTAGCGACCAAGAATAGTATATACTGTAGTATGTAGATGTGTTTAAATATAATTAGATAATATGATACAATTATTCTTCTCCGGCAGGAAATGCTTCTTTATCTTTGAGAATATTTGACCCGATGGAACTACCCACCAATCTCTCGGGAAAACTGAACTGGGGCGATGGTTCACCTATGCAAAACTTGGATCTTGTTAATAAAACTCTACCAGGAGTTTATGCGGACATGTTCGTACCTCTGTTTCATCTTTATACAGTGACGCAGAATTACACCGTTAATGTTGAGCTTTATAATGAAGTTTCAACAGCGAGGAACGCTAGAGACGTAAGGTTATACTTTTTACAGACTGATGATTATATATATATATATATATATATTTATATATATATATATATATATATATATTAAACTCGTATGCAGTTTCGTGGACACCAGATTTTTGTGTCTATGATCCGTTCATCCGGTCAGTCGTGGTGAATTTTATACCCGGGTTTGGCATACACTAAGTACATGGCCAAAACAACGAAAACTTTTATTCAGAAAAAGAATACAGCTTTCATAAAGTTTTATAATATTTTTAATTTTTTCTGTACTTTTTAAGTATCTGATATAGCATTAACATACTAAATCCCCGGTAGTCCGACCCCGCAGTACTTCGACGCTCCCTTATTCCGACTAGACCGCCGCATTGCCCCGGGCTAATACGATTCTCCCTTATTGTTTGTATTTACATGTACTCTAATTATACTTATTTTATATGTATTTTAGTTTTTTATTATACTAGTAATATTAGATAGTTTAGAATCGGTAAGTTTATGCGGTCTACCTACGATTCGGCGGTCTACCTTTTAATTATAGCTTCTTATCTTCTTATTATTTTATTATTAGGTTAATTGTACCCTTGACGATTGGTTAGGTTAAGTCGTGATATTTCGTTAAAACTAACGAAAATATCACGACTTAACCAATCATCAAGGGCGTACTGTAGTATGCGGTCTACCGTTAAGTATGCGGTAGTAGTATGTTTAACTTCTTTAATAATTCCTTAATTGTGTAAATTAAATTATAATTCCTTTCAATTCATTTTCAATTCCTTTTAAATATTTTGAACGGTAGACCGCATACTACAGTAGAAACTTAACGGTAGACCGCATACTACGGTAGACCGCATACTACAGTAGCACCCTTTATACAAAGTGTTGAAAACCACAATATGAATTTCGTAATAAACTGATAAACTCGTGATAGCTTAGGGGGAACCCCATTATTCCAACCTTTCGGCTATACCCCCCCGACCCCCGACCGCTGCATTGAGTCGGATTAGCGAGGACATATTGTACATTTGTAGTATTCTAATCTGAATACGCGTTTGGAAGCTTGAAAGCTTTTTTTTTTTCCATTCTAGTTTTGTTATTTAATTCCCACGTGACCAGTTTTCGGTCAATCAGGGGTCGTGGGGGTTGCAAAAAAATAGGTAACCACGAAACTACATATTAACTTACATATTTACAGGGTGTCCGAGAAAGGTCCGAAATAAAATAAAAATTCATACTCTTTTAAACAGAGGTAACCAGTCTAAGATTACAAAGTCTGATTCACACTATTATCAACAATACGATAACAACATTACATACTTTCTCATTATCATCATAAACTTATCAAAACCAAATAAGGGTTTAGAGTTGTTATAAGCATGGGTTGCCAATAAAAAACCCACTTCAGGCCTCCACCTCCAAAGCCAACGTTAATATTTAAATACTGTAACGTAAAAATTCCAATTTTTAAAAAAATGTTGCTGCTGATAGTGTGTCAGTTTGAACAGATATGAGCTAAAATATTAACTCACATATGATACATTTGAAAGATAAAAATGTTATTAACTTAATAACATTTTTATCTTTCAAATGTATTATATGAGAGTTAATACTTTAGCTTATATTTGTTTAAACTGACGCTATCAGCAGTAACATTTAAAAAAAAAAAAACATTGGAATCTTTGAAAGATAAAAATGTTATTAACTTATTTACTTACTCGCAATTTGATATCTAAATAAAATTAACTATCTGAATTCCATTTCATAATAATGGATAATGGTGGGTAATGGTGATATGGATAAGGTGATGTGGATAATGGTGACTTCTTTTGCCTTGAACAACTTTGATTAACTTGTTGCCATCTAGTCGTATGACTAAGCAATTGCACAAACATTTCTAGGAAGTAAGTGATATTTATGGGGGTAACTTGTACGACTATAACTAACTATGTGTCTAAGTATAGTGTTTCATATGCAAATTTACTTAGTTTAAAGTAGAACTTATTTTATAGTTTATGATTGTACAGTCGTACAGTGTATACTTTATTGTTATGGTTTAACATACATACATACTACATGCACACACACACACACACACACACATATATATATATATATATATATATATATATATATATATATATACTGTATATATATATATATATATATATATATATATATATATATATATATATATATATATATATATAGTTATAAGGATCAGGACAAAGCACTGAACTCTTTAATTTAGCTTTAACTAAAAAAGTGAAAATAATATACCGTAGGTAAAATTATAAATTTTCGGAGAAAAGACATTTTAGAAATGGTTAAGTGTTAATTAGTATTCCTCCCACCAACTCAAAACCCCCAAATCTAAAAAAAGGCCTAGAGCACGCGTTTTCAACCTTTCATCTACCGCGTACCCCCTTTACATTGTCGGTGCTACCCACGTACCCTCTGAAAGGATGAATTCTTAGAAAATACAAGAATGACATTATTGAAGATGTTCATAATTCTAGAAATATAATAATAATGACTGGCTGGCTATGTACGGTGGAGAGCGCAAGAAAGCAACTCACTCCTCCACAGGCCAGACCTAGAGGCGGGGCCACCAGCTTGACCTCCGTGTGAAGAGAGACTAACGCACGAAACAACATAAGGGTCATAAGGTAAGGTATGCGTACCCCCTGCTAAATCCCAGGTTGAAAACCTCTGGCCTAAAGTGACCTGAATACGATATTTAATGGCCAAATTACGTGATATATATATATAATTAATTCGATTGTTTATTATTCATTTCCTTTGACTTTGTTGTAAATCTTACACATACACACACACACACACACACACACACACACACACACACACACTCACTGTATATCAGTTTTTTCCCATTTCAGACCTTTCTCGGACACCATGTGTGTGTATATACATACTGTAGATAGATAGAAAGATTAAATAATGATACGTCATATACTTTAACGAATAATAAAAGTACCTAAAATAACTTCGTATACATTTTTACCCCCCCCTCTCCCCCACCGAAAGGTAAGGGTAATTACTAGGTTGATTATCCAGGACATCTTAATTGGCTACGAAAATACTCCGCCAAGCGTGGCACGGATTTCGTCCCCTTTCTTCCGCACGAATGATATCCTTACCTTTACTACAAACCTCGAATCGGGAGCTCCAGAAGAGTTTTACCTGCGGACGGAAGATAAAAATACTTCAGCGAGTCACCTGCCAATTAATTACACCTTTCCATTGGTAATTTCTACTTTAATTATATACGTTGGATTAATTATTCTTGGCGTGATGTAATTCATCATTATTATTTTTTAAATGTTAGCATTATTATTAAGTATGTATAATTGTGTATATATATATATATATATATATTAGTGGACCGGATATCCGCATAATTTTTAACATCCGCATCCACACTTCTGACTGTGGATGTTATGCGGATATTACCTCTAATAAATTATGCAATTTACAATTAAATTAGCTTATAAAGTAGCTTATAAGGCCCAGTCATGCGCATTTCATGTAAAGTATTTATTATTAATGAACAAACAAATATATAAACCTGAAAATATAAATAGCTGGTAACACAGAAAATTGAATGAAACTTGTTTCATTCAATTTTCTGCGGCTGAAACTCTTGAAAGTTATTTTTATCATAATGAAAACATTAATATTAATTTTAATTCTTATGCATTGCCTCCCATAATAGTAATATCACGAAATTTGAAAAATTGTCATATATTCATAATTCTATATTATATTGATAGATTAACTAAATATCCGCATCCGCGGATATTGAAATTAAAGATCCGCATCCGCGAATGTTGAAAAACTGACATCCGGTCCACCACTATATATATATATATATATATATATATATATATAATATTTCATTCATTATTACCCCTGTAATAAGAATTATTACATTTTATGACTATTTCTCTTTTCCTTTGATTTTAATATGTACTTATAAGTCATATTTAGACGTTATAAACTATTTTAAAATTACATTTTTCTTGTTTCAGATTTTACATAGTTCCTCTATATAGTAGTAATTAGTCCCGTTTTAGTTGTGTTAACAGCAACAACCGAATTTAGTATTTTACTTATATAATAAATAACAGCTAAATGCCATGTACGTTCCTGGCACTTCTAAAAAAGTCGCTATCTTTTTAATAATTCTGCGATATTTTATCAGTTTTCATGAAATGAATTATTTAGCCTTGACGTACTTGGATATTGTAAAAAGGGTTGGAGGATAACGTAAAATAATAATGAGCGCAAGTGGTCTGGTCGTTTATAGAGCGCTCTGCCAGAATGAAATGAACGTGTGGCACCGTCTTCTTGAAACATAGTATCCTCCGAGTGAAGATTCCATTCTGAAATAAAAGCGGGAGGTTCTTATTGAAGATGGATATGTAATCTTGTTAATTAAGACGTACCCCTACGAACGCAGGGTCGGATTTTTCAGTGTCGAATGACCGTCCAGACCATAACGGCGCAACCGCCGAATTTCACATTGGGTTGCACCAATTTGGGATCGAACGTATCACCACAAGTTCTCCATACCCAGATCTGTCCTTCTGAAGCAAACTGCTGGAATGTTGATTGATATGAGAAAACAAAATAGTGCCACAATTGATCAGACTTGTAATTCATACGCATGGACCACTCGTATCGTTTCCTATTATTAGTTTCAGAGAGTACTGGCTTCCGTCTAGCTACATGTTCTTTGTACCCAGCTCTATGCGGGTCTATGCGGAACGATATGAGTGGTTTATGCAAATAAAGGATGAGTCTGATTAATTTTGACGCTCTGTTGTTTTCTTAGATGAATCATGTTTCGAGAGGACGATGTCATATGTCTATTTCGTTGTTTAGGGAGGGTGTTCATTTTATTTTGGCAGAGTCAAAACCATGGTCTTGTCTACGTCCAACATCTCAAAAACTGTCTTTCTGTTGTGTGCAAATAGTGATAACCACATGGTATCTTTAATATACATCCTCATTGTTTCGTTTGAATTGATGGCAAATTACATATAGGTTTCTGCTTCTGTAATTGTAAAAGATGAATTAGGAATAATAATTAATCAGTCAGGACATAGCGCTCAGGCCAAATTAATGCGGCCCATTGCATTAGCTCCTGTATTATTATTAGTATCAGCACCATCGGAAGTCGAACCCCCGACCTGTCTTCACTTCGCCAATAGGGAAAAGGTGTCACCCACCCACTCACTAAATCATGGTCGCTCGCAAAGGATGGATTAAGAATAGGATAGTGAAATTTGTGGAACTGCGTGCTTCTTTAATTAAAAATTAAATCTTGGAAATTGGAGGTGGATGCATACTTCACGACGAAATCTAACTAACGAGTAAAGATGGTGTCTTTACTTTAAGGCATTATTATTAAGTATGTATAATTGTGTATATATATATATATATATATATATATTAGTGGACCGGATATCCGCATAATTTTTAACATCCGCATCCACACTTCTGACTGTGGATGTTATGCGGATATTACCTCTAATAAATTATGCAATTTACAATTAAATTAGCTTATAAAGTAGCTTATAAGGCCCAGTCATGCGCATTTCATGTAAAGTATTTATTATTAATGAACAAACAAATATATAAACCTGAAAATATAATAGCTGGTAACACAGAAAATTGAATGAAACTTGTTTCATTCAATTTTCTGCGGCTGAAACTCTTGAAAGTTATTTTTATCATAATGAAAACATTAATATTAATTTTAATTCTTATGCATTGCCTCCCATAATAGTAATATCACGAATTTGAAAAATTGATATATTCATAATTCTATATTATATTGATAGATTAACTAAATATCCGCATCGCGGATTATTGAAATTAAAGATCGCGCATCCGCGAATGTTGAAAAACTGACCATCCGGTCCACCACTATATATATATATATATATATATATATTATATATATATATAACTTTCATTCATTATTACCCCTGTAAAAAATTTATATTACATTTTATGACTATTTCTCTTTTCCTTTGATTTTAATATGTACTTATAAGTCATATTTAGACGTTATAAACTATTTTAAAATTACATTTTTCTGTTTCAGATTTTACATAGTTCCTCTATATAGTAGTAATTAGTCCCGTTTTAGTTGTGTTAACAGCAACAACCGAATTTAGTATTTTACTTTATAAATAATAACAGCTAAATGCATGTACGTTCCTGGCACTTCTAAAAAAGTCGCGATCTTTTAATAATTCTGCGATATTTTATCAGTTTCATGAAATGAATATTTAGCCTTGACGTACTGGATATTGTAAAAAGGGTTGGAGGATAACGTAAAATAATAATGAGCGCAAGTGGTCTGGTCGTTTATAGAGCGCTCTGCCAGAATGAAATGAACGTGTGGCACCGTCTTCTTGAAAATCATAGTATCCTCCGAGTGAAGATTCCATTCTGAAATAAAGCGGGAGGTTCTTATTGAAGATGGATATGTATCTTGTTAATTAAGACGTACCCCTACGAACGCAGGGTCGGATTTTTCAGTGTCGAATGACGCGTCCAGACCATAACGGGCGCAACCGCCGAATTTCACATTGGGTTGCACCAATTTGGGATCGAACGTATCACCACAAGTTCTCCATACCCAGATCTGTCCTTCTGAAGCAAACTGCTGGAATGTTGATTGATATGAGAAAACAAAATAGTGCCACAATTGATCAGACTTGTAATTCATACGCATGGACCACTCGTATCGTTTCCTATTATTAGTTTCAGAGAGTACTGGCTTCCGTCTAGCTACATGTTCTTTGTACCCAGCTCTATGCGGGTCTATGCGGAACGATATGAGTGGTTTATGCAAATAAAGGATGAGTCTGATTAATTTTGACGCTCTGTTGTTTTCTTAGATGAATCATGTTTCGAGAGGACGATGTCATATGTCTATTTCGTTGTTTAGGGAGGGTGTTCATTTATTTTGGCAGAGTCAAAACCATGGTCTTGTCTACGTCCAACATCTCAAAAACTGTCTTTCTGTTGTGTGCAAATAGTGATAACCACATGGTATCTTTAATATACATCCTCATTGTTTCGTTTGAATTGATGGCAAATTACATATAGGTTTCTGCTTCTGTAATTGTAAAAGATGAATTAGGAATAATAATTAATCAGTCAGGACATAGCGCTCAGGCCAAATTAATGCGGCCCATTGCATTAGCTCCTGTATTATTATTAGTATCAGCACCATCGGAAGTCGAACCCCCGACCTGTCTTCACTTCGCCAATAGGGAAAAGGTGTCACCCACCCACTCACTAAATCATGGTCGCTCGCAAAGGATGGATTAAGAATAGGATAGTGAAATTTGTGGAACTGCGTGCTTCTTTAATTAAAAATTAAATCTTGGAAATTGGAGGTGGATGCATACTTCACGACGAAATCTAACTAACGAGTAAAGATGGTGTCTTTACTTTAAGGCAAAGAACGCTGTGTATGGCCCCAAAATATTCCAAAAATTTAGTAACGTTTTGTTTATTTCTGAGACTCCTCCGACACCTTCCAAATGCAAGACGATTGTTCCCCACTTCTCTTTGCGTACTAAATTTGCCTGCCTTTATTTTTTATGCCTTTCTTCCTAATTTGAAATATGCGTGTACCGACGGGACGTTGATGCGCCGATAAGATGTAAAGCGGGTGGTCCCTTGGACCCACCCACCCCCATTTTCCTGGGTCCCCTCTAGTTAACATTAGTATTGAATAAATGCCAAGAAACTACTGTAGTTTGTCGGCGTTAAAAAAAGTTTCTCTACTTTTGAAGCTTTCAGTTGTTTTCGGTTAAATTACTTCTGACCTTGACAATTCCCTCAGGGATTATATTTTTTTCACGCACCTATTTATCAATAAATAATTATTAAAAATTTTAGTGAACCTCCAAAATTGCTAATTAGTTGTTGTGGGGTTTTGTTTTTTTTAATTTTTGTTGTTTTCGCTGAAAAAAGATAAGATCATACCATAATCTTTGTTTTTAATCTTTTTATGGAGACACGAATATTATTATTTTTTTATTTTACTTATTCTTCGGCCTTCAGTCTAAAAGACAGTGTAAGACGCAAAAACTTTCGAATCTCTTAAATTTTCTCTTCCTCTTCAGGGGACATGAACGTGTTTTTGATAACTTTTTTTCTTTTTTTTTTTCTCTTCTCCTCTCCTCCTCTCTCTCTCTACCGATTTGGGAAACATTTTTACCGGTTTTTCGCCTCATTTGTTAGAGGCTATTAGTGTTTTTATGTTGCCTACTAAATCTGACTCTTGTTTCCCCATTTGGAAAGAATGTACTTGAAACTTGGTGAGCACTTTCCTTATAAATAAACAGTTTGCTAATTGATAATTACTTTCCTGATAATGTTTTGAAAAGTAATATTAGTTGTAGATTAATAACAGTCGGCAAATTTCCGACTGCAGATTTGCATGTAATCTATTTTGACATCGAGTTAGATTTCAAATTAAATTTAACGACAATGTACAAGGCCAAAATCAAGATTTTCATTTTAATAAATATTTTAAATCAGGTTGAAAATTCAAGTTGGAACACTACAGTCCAGTTATGGGGCAATTACTTGACATTACAATTACTTGACATTACAATTACTTGACATTACAATTACTGTAGATGGTGAAATACTTAATTACAATTACTTAGTAAAATAATTAATTACAATTACATTGGATCACCTGAAGATCACGGCCCCCCAGCCTTCGTTAGTTAGCCTTATAAGGCTAACTAACGAAAATATCACGACCAAACCTAACCAATCTCTAAGGGCGTACAGTTGGCCTAACGATTGGTTAGGTTAGGTCGTGATATTTTCGTTAGTTAGCCTTATAAGGCAAACTAAAGAAGGCTGGGGGCCCTGATCTTCAGGTGATCCATTACATTTATAAAGAATTACATTTTTTTAATAAATACACTACAGGATTTGATTTGTCATGCTTTTCTACCTTAGGTATTTCAATTCCATTTTCAGTTTTGGCTATCATCTTGAATGAAAACTAGATAATATTAGGTCAATAAAATGTACTTTTTTTTTTCTTTTTTTTTACATGGCGCGGAACTGTATTTTTCGTCAAGTAGTTCTTGCTATGGACAATTGGACATATGTATGTGATATAGTCTAATGAAACCGAAAATAATGCACTCAAAAAATCTATACTACCGTGTGACCACGAAAATTGTCCCTGTTCTTAATCTCTTATTACTCAGTCATTATTGCAGCTTCACAAATGAAAAAAAAGCATTCGAAAGAGAACATTTTAAAGTTTTAATTTATTCTACATGTGTTCAAAGTGACGTCCCTGGACATTCTTACATTTCACACAACGGGAAAGGAAGTTATTTATTACATTTTCCAAAACGCTGCATTCAATGGACTGTACACTCTCTACCACCGCTTGCTTTAATTCTTCGATAGAGGATGGCTCTTGCCTGAATACTTTGTCCTTGACAAATCCTCAGAGAAAAAAGTCCATAGGTGATAGATCGGGAGATCTTGCGGGCCAGGGAAACTGCGAGCGATGAGAAATGAATCTTTGTTCAAAAAATCTTGTTAAACATTCCAGTGATTGCCTAGTTGTGTGGGCTGTTGCTCCGTCTTGCTGAAACCACTTGTTACTGCAGTTTTCTTGTTCAAAAACAGTGTTCAGCATTTCTACATATCTTTCTGAAGTTACTGAAAGCGGTCTCCTTGTCTCTGGGTCCTCAAAAAAGTAAGGACCATAAACTTGCTGCTACTCAAACCACACCAGACAGTAACTTTTGGTGAATGCAGAGGTTTCTCCAAGTGTATATTTGGCTTGTTTGTGACCAACACCGGTAATTCTGTCTGTTGATGAACCCATTGAGATAGATGTGGCATTCATCACTGAATATTATGTCACTTAATCTTATCTGGTTTTGTTCAATTATTGTTTCAATGCGTTCACAAAACATCAAACGACGCTGGTAGTCTTGTTCGCTAAGCTGTTACAAACACATAATTTTGAATGACTTCATTCTCAAATCCAACGTGATTATTTTCCGAATGCTCTCCCGTTTGATTCCTGTCACAGCTGATAGTCGTCTCACAGATTTCTTGTTGTCCGTTTCAAGCTGATTTGCGATTGAATCAATGTTTTCAGCGGTTCGCACACCTTTGCTGCGTCCAGAGTTGCCTTTATGCATGTTCTTGATTGAGCCGTGATGTTTCCATTTTGCGAAAATCCTGCGAATCGTTTTAGGATCTATGGTCCTTTGCTGACCGTATTGTCGTCTGAAAGACCGTTGGGTGGCAACTACCGAGCCATGTTTGATCATCTCTTCTGCGATGAAAACACGTTGCATGTCGACAAATAACCCATGATTGTGGTGGATAAAACTGTCATTTTTTTATAAGTACTGATTTCGTATCCAGGATATCGAAAAAATTAAATAAAACTTTTAAATATTCTTTTTCTAAAGCTTTTTATTTCATTTGTGAAGCTGCAATAATGAGTGAGTAATAAGCGATTAAAAACAGGGACAATTTTTGTGGTCACACGGTATAATAAGAGAGCTGTCCGTCTGTCCGTCACACTTTCAGAAATTGTGAGAAAAATTGAAAAAAAATTCAGAAATTGTATTACGGGCGGCCATGTGAAGCTCAAGATTTTCATGACTGTCTTTTCTGTAGTTTAGCAATGGGGGAAGGTGGAGGTGGGGGTAATGGGGAGGGGTGGGGGTAATGGGGGAGGGGGTTTTGGGAGATACCAGATTCAGAAATGTTGACACAATGTGAAGCTCAAAATTTTCACGGCTGGGTTCTTTTTTGTAGTTTAGCCTGTCTAACCGTCAGCGAAGCGGCGGGAAGTGTACTAGTACTAATATAAGACAAAGAACTGGCATTCAATTTTCAAAATAATAATTGTAAAAATTGGCACTTTAGTTGGGAACATTTGAAATAAAATGGAACATTTTATTTCAAATAAAGAGCATAACATTTTTATTTCAAAAGAAAACTCCCTGAGACGTGATGAGCGAGTAGTTTAAACTATAAGTATGACCCATTAACTTTAATATTCATGTGATTGAAAGTAATTTGCTGGAATTGTATCAATTATCTTGGTTTCCAAATGTAATTAATTACATTTTAGGTAGTTAATTACAATTACTTGCCAATTATCATACATGAAAAATTGTAATTAATTACAATAAAAACTAATTACCCCATGCCTACTACAACCCCCACTCTGCGGGCTTGGTTAGGTGGTTTGTATGGTTGCAAAAGTGATACGTCGGCTTAAAAAGGTTGGGAACCACTGCTGTACGCTACAAATCATTATAAACTTTTGCCGATTTATGGTTGTGTAATGTACAGGAAATTTTCTATTAGAAAATGCAAAATTAAAGAAATTAATGATTTTCATATTTAAAAAAAGAACACAATCCACCCCTTTTAGAATAGGGTACTGGTTCCACTGGACAGTAAAATTTTATATTAATTAAATAATATTTAAAAAGCCCAAAATCCATAACAGTAAAATATGAACCCTGCTAGGCTGAAATTAGCCACGGCCCTTATTTGTAACTGGTTCAGTAGCTTCTGCTACAATGTTGGGTGGAGTATTTTACCGAGCGTGGAGAAAAACACAACGTACCAGTGAAATTTTGCGGGCCAGTATACAATCTTTAAGTAATTTTTGCACCGTTACACAATAATACAGCATTTTTATAGATTGTAGGCTTTTGTCTAAACTCGTGATTTAAAACTATTAGGGTTCATAACGCGGTGTTTTGATTTACATTCAAACTTTCCCCTTTTGAACTAACCTTAGACTTTATCAGTTTTAAAATTATTGGATCAGGCTAGACTTGTATACCTATTTTGTTTCTAGTTGAAGAAATTTTGAAACGGTATTAATTAGTCCTATGCAGTCTGCATATAGAAAAGTTTTAATAATTTTGTAATCCAGTGCCGTGCAGAACGTTTAAGGGGCAGGGGCTCAAGGCCAAAAAAGGGCACCTCTTTGAGGATGCGAAATAATTTCACAGCCAAGTGGTACTTAAATATTAAGTGTAAATAAAGAAACAAAAATTCTAGTGTGTTGTGTTGATAAATACTTGTGTTGTAAATGGGACACACATTTCCCATATACATACATAGTGCTATAATGGGGGATGCGTTCCCGGGGACAAATTTCGGATTCTAACTTAAATTAATAACCTATATAGAAGTGACCTCCCCCCCCCCTTGACAGGAAAGACCCATTTCTTTTTTCACCATACTAAGGCAGGATAAAATAAGTTTACTGTAAATTCATATACATAAAAAAGGATACTTTCCTGTTATCCCGGACCCCAGACTTTTTGCCAGATTAGGACGCCACTTGCTAGATTGCCAAATTTTTTTTTTTAATGTTAAGTAACTAATCTAATCTAACCCAACCCCTGGTTTGGTTAGGTTAGTTTTGGTTTGGTTAGTTAACATTTAAAAAAAAAAATTTGGCAAGTGGTGTACGAATCTGGTAAAAAGTCTGGGGTCCGGAATAACAGGAAAGTACCTACGCTATCGCAAAAGAGGTATGTCGAAATATTTTGGATATACATTGATTAAATAAACTAAACATTATTTTCGATTATTTAGGATGTGTTCTACGACAGAAGGCTTTTAGGATGAGCCACTCGTTATCAAAATCAATCTTATTTTTAATTTTTCTTAATTTGTTTCATATCTTTTTTATTCTCTAATTCGTAACTTTTTTTTTAACTTTTTACTTTCTCAGTTCAGCCAATTAAAAAGTTAGTATTCTTTTTAGAGTAAGATTGTATTAAATTTAGCGTACTTAGATTTTCGAGGACAAAAATTCGGTGCTACTGTAGTATGCGGTGTACTACGATTCGGCGGTCTACCTTTTAATTATAGCTTCTTATCTTCTTCTTATTTATTATTAGGTTAATTGTACGCCCTTGACGATTGGTTAGGTTAAGTCGTGATATTTTCGTTAAAACTAACGAAAATATCACGACTTAACCTAACCAATCATCAAGGGCGTACTGTAGTATGCGGTCTACCGTTAAGTATGCGGTAGTAGTATGTTTAACTTCTTTAATAATTCCTTAATTGTGTAAATTAAATTATAATTCCTTTCAATTCATTTTCAATTCCTTTTAAATATTTTGAACGGTAGACCGCATACTACAGTAGAAACTTAACGGTAGACCGCATACTACAGTAGAAACTTAACGGTAGACCGCATACTACAGTAGAAACTTAACGGTAGACCGCATACTACAGTAGAAACTTAACGGTAGACCGCATACTACAGTAGAAACTTAACGGTAGACCGCATACTACAGTAGAAACTTAACGGTAGACCGCATACTACAGTAGAAACTTAACGGTAGACCGCATACTACAGTAGAAACTTAACGGTAGACCGCATACTACAGTAGAAACTTAACGGTAGACCGCATACTACAGTAGAAACTTAACGGTAGACCGCATACTACAGTAGAAACTTAACGGTAGACCGCATACTACAGTAGAAACTTAACGGTAGACCGCATACTACAGTAGAAACTTAACGGTAGACCGCATACTACAGTAGAAACTTAACGGTAGACCGCATACTACAGTAGAAACTTAACGGTAGACCGCATACTACAGTAGAAACTTAACGGTAGACCGCATACTACAGTAGCACCAAAAATCTTTCTTTGAAGTTAAAGCTGCGTGTTTCGAAGCTGGCAGAAGTTTCTGGATACTTTTAATTTTAGCTATTATGGTAAAGTGAAACTTAATAATCCACGTGTTGGGAACTTTGGTGTAAATTTTAGAAGAAAGATTTCGGATCACCTGAAGATCATGGCCCCCATGTATTCTTGTTTTTTGCTTTGCAGTACCAAATATAATAAAAAATTGAATGCCCGGTTAGGTTAACTGTACGCCCTTGACGATTGGTTAGGTTAAGTCGTGATATTTTCGTTAGTTTTAATGAAGATATCATTTGGTAATTGAGGCTGGGGCCCTGATCTTCAGGTGATCCAAGATTTCTTATTCTGATGTGTAAACAAATATTTATTTATGAAATTATGGAAATACGTTCATAATATAAGGTTGTCAGGAAATGATTGCCCCCCCCCCCTGTACAGAAGAAACTGAAAGGAATAGAAAAAAACAGACAAAACCACGCGAAAGAGCGTTTAATTTTGAATAAAAAACACTTGTTTTAATATCGGGTGTTGCCCCCATTTGCAGCTCTGACGGCCATTAATCGACGGGGATATGGATCCCAGAAGTGTCTCAGAGATCGGTATCATGACTCATTTCTTCAAGGACTTCGTTGATCTTTGCAGTCATAATTTCTGTTGAATACCGATTCTGAATGGGTTGTTCCAGCATTAAGGATTCCACCCGATCCTTCATGATGGATCCGACATGTTCACAGACATTAAGATCGGGAGAATTGCCAGGCCATTCATTATTTCCGAAAAAATCAATGTTATTGTCCTGAAGCAGTTGTTGAGTCGCAAGTGCTTTCATACAGGGGGCTTTGTCGTGAAGAAAGGTTGCCTGTTCAACATCCAAAACACACTCGGGGTCTTTCAAAAACGGAATTACATGTTGGGCTAAAATTACATTTCGAAAATAAGGCCCATCCCAACTGGTTCCTCTTGGTTTGATAACCCAGATGAGCTTCCGAATAGAGAACATAATGAAAACACCCACACATGCTGGATTTTTTACTATTTCTCGATACTTCTGGTCGTCTGGGACTTCATCAGTTGTTGCCCAAACTCGATCATTCTGAAAATTTGGTTTTCTGGAGACATAAACGAAGAATTCATCGCTGACAACCAAGTGAAGGAAATCGTCTTCCGTCCATTCCTCAAGATAATCACAAAACCATAGCCGATCTTCAATATTAAGATCACTCTTCCGTGGCTTAGCTATTTCATGCCAAGCACTCAAGCCTTGGCGAACTCGAAATTGATGCACAAGTTGCCGATTGACTATCTTACCACGACGGATAAGTATATCTCTCGCTACCTCAGAGCAGCTCTTCTTTCGGCGCCGTGATGCAGCAAGCACAATGTCTTTCGATTCTTGAGATAATTTCTCCGGTCTTCCTCCTCGAAATTCTGTTTCACAATCTTCAGGATTCTTATTCCAATTCCTTTTGACAAAGTCTTCTGATCTTTTTAATCTCTCAGCCACCCAGTGTTGAGTTATGAAAGTTGCACCAGCTTCCTTTGCTTCACGAAATGTGACGGCTCGAATGCGGTCAAGAACTCGCTTTTTCTCTGAATCGTTCAAAATAGATGATGCCATGGTTTCTGTGGGGAAAAAAATGGTAAGAATTAAAATCACAGGAATAGAATATAATGGTTTTTATTCAGATTTTAACGCTCTTTCAAGTGGTCTCGCCGGTTTTTATCTATCTCTTCTAGTTTTTGCTCTACAGGGGGGGGGGCAATCATTTCCTGACACCCGGTGGACAAAAAATCTGGGCACCCCTTCAAAATATTTACATCTCTAATTTTTCATTGATGAATGCATGCGAGTATCCTCTCACCACTTGTGCCAAGATTTTTGACTCGTGGCAGTTCTCCCAAAAATGACGTTCTTAGAATGTCTCTCATCTCAATATTCGGCACATCTGGAAACAGAATTCGGATCACCTGAAGATCAGGCCCCCTAGCCTTCTCTAGTTAGCCTTATAAGTCTAACTAACGAAAATATCACGACCTAACCTAACCAATCGCTAGGTCAACTGTACGCCCTTGACGATTGGTTAGGTTAGGTCGTGATATTTTTATTAGTTAGCCTTATAAAGCTAACTAAAAGAAGGCTGTGGGCCCTGATCTTCAGGCGATCCCAGAACTCCTTTGAGCGGGTTATAATTTCCCTCTAAGCTGGGGGTTCCACCCAGGAGGAAAATGTTTGATTACTGACCCTGTCCGGTGCTACTGTAGTATGCGGTCTATCGTTAAGTTTCTACTGTAGTATGCGGTCTACCGTTAAGTTTCTACTGTAGTATGCGGTCTACTGTTCAAAATATTTAAAAGGAATTGAAAATGAATTGAAAGGAATTATAATTTAATTTACACAATTAAGGAATTATTAAAGAAGTTAAACATACTACTACCGCATACTTAACGGTAGACCGCATACTACAGTACGCCCTTGATGATTGTTTAGGTTAAGTCGTGATATTTTCGTTAGTTTTAACGAAAATATCACGACTTAACCTAACCAATCGTCAAGGGCGTACAATTAACCTAATAATAAGATAAGAAGCTATAATTAAAAGGTAGACCGCCGAATCGTAGGTAGACCGCATACTACAGTAGCACCCCCTGTCCTCTATAACGATAAGATTGAACTTGACTATCCTTTTTTTTAGGAACTATTAGTTATTCATAGTTTATCCCTTTAACGATGGATGGTACCTTAAGGTCCACCAGAAATAATAATATAAATTGTACTACAATGCCTCGTTTCTATAAATGTTTCTACATGTTTAGATATAGATGTCATTTAGTTGTCGGGAAAGGAACCCAAAATGTGTATCATTTCAGTGACTAGTTACTAAAATATTTAGTTTTGAATGACAATAAAACCTATACGTTCTGGTAACATGAGTGACCGCATCTGCTGCGAACTCGTCCCTAAAGGGTTAAACTTTAAACTACTTTTCGGGGTTGAGTTTATTATCCGAAAAAAAGTTCTAGAAACGAAATGTTTAAAAAACAAAAATTGCATATTTTATTCAGATATATTGCCAAGTAGGAGCTAAATGTTTAATAAATAAAAAGAATAGATACACAGATACACGATCTTTTTACTTAAACTATTAGCGTCTATTGTCCCATCCTTAAGACACATTTTAACAATACAATTTAGGTTAGAACTTAAAAGTGAAATTTTTAAATATTAATTTTTATTTTTTTTATTTAAAATTTTCCGTATCAGATAACTATTTCGTGTTTATTTAGTCTCCGAAGCTGAATATATCAAGAAAAAAAAGGGGTGGGGGGTATACCTATACTTTAGCATCGGATATTCTTTCTACGTTTAATATCAACAAAAAATATGTAAGCCTCAATATAACTTTATTAAAAGTATTAAAACGATATTACAACTGATAAATATCATTAATGGATATAATCAAATGCGCAAATCAGTTGTAATATCGTTTTAATACTTTTAATAAATTTATATTTAGGCTTACGTATTTTTTGTTGATATTAAACGTAGAAATAATTTCTGACGCTAAAGTATATGTATACCTAAAATAGTTTTGGTCCATAATGGGTTAAAGTAGTGTGTGTGTGTGTGTGTGTGTGTGTGTGTGATATTAGTTGACTACACTACGATATAACTCCGTTATTACAATAACAGTATGCTACAAATGTTTCGTACGTCTAACCAAAAATTATATATAATCTTTGATCTAATTCCTAAAATTTATTTAGTTAACCCTTTCGCTACGGCGTAAGTAAATATAGTCTGCCGAAATATGACTTAAGACGTACGTCATTGTTAAGTTCATGGGTTAAGTTTGTTGCGTAATGATAATGTATAAAAGTTCCTTTGCAGTGATATTACAGCATGTCTGTATGTTGCCATTGTTTTTCATGCCAATTTACTTTGTTGCCACCCTGTACATTTGCTCTTCCATTTAATGGGCTGTGAAAAAAAATTATATACACTTTTGGGTTGAAAAATAATAAATTTATTAAGAAAAGTACATTGGACCTTTTCCAGTTTGTGTACCGTTTTTCATATAATTTATTTTTGAGAATATTTTTGTTAAAACTAACGAAAATATCACGACTTAACCTAACCAATTATCAAGGGCGTACAGTTGATCTATTATTAATTATAACATTGTTTGTTTCTGGAATAGTATTTACTATTTACTAATAGATCAACTGTACGCTCTTGATAATTGGTTAGGTTAAGTCGTGATATTTTCGTAGTTTTAACAAAAATATTCTCAAAAATAAATTATATGAAAAACGGTACACAAACTGGAAAAGGTCCAGTACATTTTAGGGTGGAGAAATTTAGGTTAGGTTAGGTTATTTTGTCATACAGTTTTCTCAAATTAATTTTCTCCTGTTAAACTGTAAAAGTTAAGAGTTAGGATAGCCTATTAGGTTAAGTTACTTTATTTTCTGCTAATCTATTATATTTTCGATAATTCTCGCATTTTTTAGCCAAATATCGGAGTACATTTTCTAATTAAAACTGTAAATTCTATCAAATAGTAAGTTGTAATCGTATGTTTTTCCACCCCTAAAGTATACTTTTCTTAATAAATTTATTATTTTCCAACCCCCAAAAGTTGTTTTTATAATTTTTTTTCACAACCCGTTAAACGGAATAGCTCTCGTACACTTATTGACTTTTATAACCTAAAGAAGGAAAATGGTTGGATACCATATATAATTCGAAAGCTTAGTATTCAGTACAGTTTTTCTTGATAAAAATTAAAGCTTTTACTGTATTGGAGATTCAGGTGCTTATTTACTGTTATACCACACAAGTTCGTCATTAATCCTAATATTTCTTTGTTGAACTATTAATGTTTACTTTCCAAGAACCTTCTGTCGCTACAAATAGTCAACAGGATGCAACAGACGAATTTTGAATACGTAATTGTATTTGCTCCAATGAAATGGAAACGCTTCTGCCTTAACTTCATTAATAAACAATTTTAGCCGATTTCTGTCCCTAGACTCTTAAACATGTACAATGGACTAGTCTTTAATGCTTCAGATTCTTAGAATAACATTAGATTAGAAGGACGCGTTAACAAAGGATCGGTCTTTTTGAGTGTTACATAATAGAAATGGGTATTTTTGTTGTATATTGCAGGCTGGAATATATAATGTTCAAATGTGGGTAACTGGTGTAGCAGGAATATCGAATATCGTTAAGAAAATGATCAAGATTCAAAAACCAGTAACAACGGACCATGTTATCCTCCAAATTCAAGAAGTCATTGTTACTCCTCCAGGTAAAGAAATTGGGTGCTAAGTATAAACGTGTTTTATTTTAAAAATGTTGGTACTATCTTTTCTAGCGCTGTTAATACAGGGTGTTTATAAAGTCCCTATCTATTTCAGTGAAAACGTGTAGCAAAAAGGATAAAATTCAATAACAATATAATAGAAGGCATACATTTATGAATCTTTAAGCATATGATTCTACATGAGCACCATCAGTATCTCTACAGAGTTTGAATCCGTCAGCAGCATTGCGGAACACATTTTAGATCATGACAGGTGCTATTTTTGTAACTGCTGTTACGATACGAGCGCGTAAATGTCCCAGCTTCACTCAGATGGCATTTTAAACACCGTCGTATTTCAACAAGATGGGGCACCTTGTCATTACGCAAACATTGTTCGGGAGTACCTAAATGAACGATTTCCAAATCGGTGGATCGGACGTCGAGGCAACAGGCCCTGGGCGGCTCGATCTCGTGACCTAACGCCCTTGGATTTCCTTGCATGGGGCTTTATCATATCAAACGTCTATCAAACGAGGGTTACAGATCTGCAAGATTTACGTGCTCGTATCGTAACAGCAGTTACAAAAATAACCCCTGTCATGCTCCAAAATGTGTTCCGCAATGTTGCTGACAGATTCGAACTCTCTAGAGATACTGATGGTGCTCATGTAGAATCATATGCTTAAATATTCATAAATGTATGCCTTCTATTATATTGTTATTGAATTTTACCCTTTTTGCTACGTTTTCACTGAAATAGGGACTTTATAAACACCATGTATAACGTAAATCCAAATTCTTTTTAACAGGTTTAGCAGCTCTGGATGTTAGCGTCACTGACGAGACTGAACTGCCAACTGATATTTCTGGATCGATTATTTGGGAAGAAAACTTGATGGTGGATTTTGACTGGAAAGGAAATACCGCTGCTGGAGAAAAGGGAACTGTGCCATTAACATTCAATCACAATTATTTGTCTCCCGCAAACTATACGGTTGCCGTAAAGATCTTCAACAAAGTTTCTCAGATGACAAAGACCATAAATGTAAGTATCATTTTGGTATCTTTTTTCATTATGCTTCAGAATAAAGCATTTTGAAGTAACCTCAATTATTTTCATTTTAGACAACTGTGATATCGGAATTGACTGTTGATAAGATTTACGTCAGCAGTTCACCGTCTTTTGAGGAAAGAGAAAACAGCAATGACGTATTTGCGAGCGACAAAGAAATTTATTTCAAAATTGACCTAAAAAGTGGCGAATCGGATGCATTTTATTTGGAAATAAATGGCAATAATGAATCTTCAAAAACTCTGCCAATGACTTTTACTTTTCTATGGGTACGTCTCTCTCTGTATTCTTTGTAGATTGTTACAAATCCGTGTGTTTTGGGTTGGGGGAAGGTTTTATACTTTCCAGTAGGTATTGTATTCTTCTGCAGTAAGTTTAATCTACCACCTTTTAAACTAGAAGAAGTAGATCATTATTGTTGTTTTGGGATTGCTTAACCTTCTTCGTAATATTCATGTGATGGGGGACTTACAGCCTTACGTGGGATCCGAACCACGGGTCACTCCATTATCTGGATATAGAGGACGGTCTCCCACTCAACTACGACCCAGACTCAATGTCTCTTAACTTCGCTGATTTAGGGAAGTTTTTGTTTGCGACATGGCCACGACGTAGAAGAAATGATAAAAGTTGTCGAGTGTGACATTTGCAATGCAATGGATTTTATATACAACTGACCACAATTACTTTAATTTGTTCTGTAGCCGAGTTTTAACTGTGGTCAAGAATCAGGTTTTCTTTGCTGTCAGTGACACTTGGATGGAAAAGAAAGTTTCAGTGAGAGATAAAATGAATGAGTGGGCAATTTTACACGTAAAGAAAAGTTTAGTAATGGTTATATTGCTATAATTGTAAATAAACTATATTTAATAACTGTCCAGAATAAAAGTAGGACATATGTTTTACAATGCGATGACGCAGATTTTGACAAAACATTGTTGATAAATATTAATAAGATTTTCTTTTTCATATTTAGTCATTGAAATTGTAAATACAGTATAAATAATTTTTCAATACAGTAATTGAATATTTATTTTCATTGAATTTAATTTAGTAACCTTTATTGATAAAATAAATACAATTTTTTGTTTTTGTTTTAACATAAATAATTGTGAAATTAGACTATTTTTATTTTATTTAATATGGCACTTAAAAGCTTTCGGCTTTACTGGGCTCTATCCGGCACCCCATTATTTTTTTTTTACAAAAATTGAAACTTGCGTCAAATGGATGTATTAACACAGATTTGTAAATTAAATATATAGATATTAAAACTGTTGCTTATTTACAGGCTGGTAATTACACTGTCAGGATGTGGGTCAGTGGCCAGGCTGGAATATCGAATATTGTTACCAAAACTATCGCAATTCAAAAACCAATAACTCGTGAACATATTAAATTCCAAATTCCAGACATCATTGTTACTCCTCCTGGTAAGCAACTTGAGTGTTGAAGTCTTAAAAATAAAAATAAAATTTCTATAAGCTAATTTCTATACTTGTTCTCATTTTCTCTCTCATTCCTTTCTTCATTGTAATCAAAATATTCGTTCTTTATTCCTTCGCATGTCACTCAACTGGGTTTTATGTAGATTTTTTTATTCTTAATTTTCGTTTATTTGGCATCAATGACCTTGATGTGACGTTACAGAAAATTACTCTTAATCATTCATTTATCCTCATTTCCTTTTACAGGTTTAACTGGTCTTTATGTGGGCATTTCTGATGATGATGAACTGCCTACTGGTATTTCTGGATCGATTATTTGGGAAGATGATGCGATCATGGATTTTGACTGGGAAGAATATACCGTTGCTGGGGAGAAGGGGACCGTGTCACTAACTTTTAATCACACTTATTTATCTCCATCAAGCTATACGATCTCCATTTACATCTCCAACGAAGTGTCTCAGATTACGGAAACTATAAATGTAAGCTGGATAGACTCTTGGTCTCAATGTTTGACACTTTGTGTTGTAAAAATTACTTTTGAAAGAACAATTTTAATTTAATCACCTTTTGAAAGTAATTACATTACAACCATAATTACTTGGCTTTTAAAGTAATTACTTTGTGAATTACTTGGTGAAAAACTTGAAACTGAAGGTGAAATTGTTTGGTGTTATTCATGGAACAGAATTTAAATTCTGTACCGATTGATCGATTTGTAGTACCTGGTATTCCATACATTAAAACCAAACTCACCCTCTCGTCTATTGTTAATTTCGCAGCCGTCTCTCTACCTAAGAGAAAAAATATATATTATGTATAGTCAACACTAAAAATTCCTATGGTGCGAGACTTTTGTGCCACCCTGTATATACAGGGTGGGCCGAAAGTCTGGATCCATAGGAAAATATTTATTTTAATACATAAATTACAACAAATGGTAAATACTTAAAATGAATATCAACTTTAACTCGTAAATGCGTATCCGTGATACTGTACAGTGGTTCGTACTCCAGTATAAACAACAAATTATAACAAATGCTCAAATTGGCGGCCTCTGACATCGAGACACTTAGGGATGGAATTTATGATTTGTAATAATTCTTCGAATTGACGTTCTCGAGATGCGTGTTTCATTTGATAATCTTCTTGTTGACTTTACTGGACTATTCGTTAAAGTTTCACATACCATTGCAGAGGTATTTTCATCAGTTGCAGTTTTTGGACGACCAGAACGCCGTCGATCATGTACACTTCCTGTTTCTTTGAAACGTTTAAACAACTTGCCAACAGTCGCATGTGTTACTGGATGCTTATCAGGATGATTTCTATTGAATTCGGTAGCAACTTCTCTGTGTGTAGCGCCCTGTCTTGCGTACATGAGCACAAGTTCTACCCGGTCTTCTGTTGTTAGATTCGAAGCCATTTCTGGGCTGAAATAAAAAAGTATTTGAGTATTTATACTGGAGTACGAACTACTGTACAGTATCACGGATACGCATTTACGAGTTAAAGTTGATATTCATTTTAAGTATTTACCATTTGTTGTAATTTATGTATTAAAATAAATATTTTCCTATGGATCCAGACTTTCGGCCCACCCTGTATATATATATATATATATATATATATATATATATATATATATATATACAGGGCGTCCCAAAAATATGTATACACACTTTAACAGCTGATAGCTCAATTGATGTTTCTTTCTTTCCAAGTTAAACCCATTAGAATTAATAATGGCAGTCAGACTAAGCTTTGAACAAAGGAAATTCATTCTAAAATGCTACTGGAAGTGTGAAAACGCAGTTGAAGTGCAAAGACAGTTTAGGAGGGAGTTTCAAACAGATCCACCAACGCGACTTACCATCACTCGAATTAGAGATGGAATTAGCCGATGGAACTGTTCAGAATGTCCACAAGAAGCGTTCCGGAAGACCACGGACATCGACAAGCCCCACAAAGCAAGAAAGAGTACTGGAAACGTATCACCAAAGTCCAAGAAAATCTGTGCGGCAAGCGAGTCGTGAGGTAGGAATTTCAGAATCGTCTGTCCAACGCATTTTGAAGCGCTGTCAATGGAAAAGTTACATTCCAAGATTAGTCCATGCTATTAATGAAGATGATGATGATGATCCGGACCGAAGAGTGGAGTATTGCGAGTGGTACTTGGCACGATGTGGATGTGGATTGGACGAAGGGGTTTCGTAGAATACCCTCCGCGTTCACCAGACCTCTCACCACTAGACTTTTTTTTATGGGGATACTTAAAAGACAAAGTCTACGCTATAAAACCTGCAACAGTCGCTGAATTGAGAGCAGCCATTGAACGAGAATGCACACAAATACCAAACGAAATATTTCGTGATGTTTGCGATTCCATTGCTTCGCGTTATCAGCAGTGCCTGGACCAGAACGGACGTCAGTTTGAAAACAGGCGTTGACAAAACAATTAAATAATGTCTGTAGATTCTATTACATTTTGAAAATGAAATGTATTTTAATAAACACTGCCTTTATAATTATTTAAAGTGTGTATACATTTTTTTGGGACGCCCTGTATATATATATATATATATATATATTTTGTATTTGTCTTGAGTAAATAATTTAATTATTTACTTTTCAGGCAAATGTGTTACCGGAATTGATCGTTGAAAAGATTTACGTGAGCAATTCACCGACGTTCGAAGAAGGAGGAAACGTCAGAGATGTATTCGCGAGCGACAAAGAAATCTATTTCGAAACGGACCTAAATAGCGGCGATTCAGACTTCTTTCATATGGAAATAAATGGCTACAATGAATCTTCTGAAACTCAGCCATTGAATCATACTATTTCTTGGGTATTTGAATAACGCATCGCCTTGCTTTTTACTTTTGTTCAGCATCCTACAATTCTTATTAACTAAAAATAATAATAAGTGCGTTTGAAGTGTTTTGGTACTGAATATGACTACGTATTTTCCATTTTTAATTAGTTTGCCTCGTTTTATCATAATTTTTATTATTACTGTTTAATTTAAAAAAATATATATTGGTTATTTCCTAATAAAACGTATTTACATTTCATAAACGTGATTATTATGTCTTAAATAAATTCTAGATTGATCTAAAAATCACTTTCTGGAATTTGAAATAATCAAAGAAAATTATGTACAATAAGGCCGGACGCGCGCAGGATCGTCTTGCGCCTCACGACTGACGACTTGGGTCGTGACGACTCGAGTCGCGTGTAATTTTACATTGACAGAATGGGAGCCCGGCACACTGCAGCGACCACAATCGCGTCGCGGTCGGGGCTCCCATTGTCAATGTAAAATCGCACGCGACTGGAGTCGTCACGATCCAAGTCGTGAGTCGCGAGACGATCTTGTGTGCGGCCGGCCTAAGTGTCTGAAATCTACGAATAAATCATTCTATTGTAATATTCAATTACATAATTATCTGTTTTATATTTTCAGAGTTTCTGAAGTTACTCTCAAACTTGTTCAGATATTTAGCAAAATATCAGATTTTTCCTTTAATAATACGGTTAATTTTAGAGCTTTGTTTAGTGATACATTCTTCATTACCATCTCTTGTCTTTTGTGAATATGTCTACAGTCCTCCCCCGATTTACGAACGAGTTACATTCCTGAAAACCCGTTCGTAAATTGAAAATTCGTAAATCGAACCCTATTTTCCCATTGACTCCCATTATAAAAGTTGAGATAAGTTCCTACGAACAAAAATCACTTCCCCAGAACGTCTTAAAATGCTACAAAAACGTTTTTGCCCTTAGTGTTTACTGTAAACGATGTTTCTAGATCTCTACAATAATAAATATATATGAAATATAAATAATAAATGCAGTTAAGTAAAATTGTAATGATTAACGTTGCTTCCAACCATTAATGACAGAGACCATTCACAACAGTAAAGACAAAATATTTTGTCTTTACTGTAGCGAATATGGTTTAGTAATGAAGGTTTCAAATACACTTAAATACATTTAAGACATTTTATGGTTTAATTTTATTTTTTAGTAATATTTACTACTACCAAAAATATTGCAATCACCTTCAGACATCCGCTTATGCTACGAAAAAATTCCTAATTTAACGAACAATTTTGTTCGTAACTTCGAATTTTTCGTTCGTAAATCAAGCCTTCGGACAAAATTTTTTTTTTGTAACTTCGAAAATTCGTACAGCGAGCGTTCGTAAATCGGGGGAGGAGTGTATTATATAAGCTTTAAATATAATTTCTTGTAGGCTGGTATTTACCACGTTCGGATGTGGGCTACTGGTCAAGCTGGAATATCAAATTTTGTTGAAAAAACGATTACAATTCAAAAACAAATTACAGTCGACCATGTTAGTCTTCAAATTCAAGACACCATTGTTTCTCCTCCTGGTAAGAAATTCTGGGGCTGACTATATAAAAATATATACAGATTACAGACGTGTTGGTAATATTTTGTAATACCGCTAATATAACTTTGCAGGGGCAGCAACACTTACTGTGAGCGTTTCTGATGAAACTGAACTGCCTACGGATATTTCTGGATCGATTACCTGGGAAGAAAGCGCGTTCTTGGAATTTGACTGGGAAGACTATACCATTGCTGGGAAAACTGGGACCGTGTCACGAATGTACAATCACACGTATTTACTTCCGAGAAATTATACAATCACCGTTCGAATTTTCAACCAGGTTTCTCTGATAAAAAAGACAATAAACGTAAGAACCATTTTACTGGATAAACTTTGGTCTTAACAACGTTTTACAGAGGGTAAAATAATAATTTATTTTATTTACATTTCAGGCAAATGTGATTCCCGAATTGACTGTTGAAAAAATATACTTGAGTAATTCAACGACTTTCGAAGGAAGACAGAACAGCGACTACATATTTGCGAGCAACAAAACTATCTTCTTCAGAACTGACATAAAAAGTGGAGAGTCCGGAATATTCATCTGGAAATAAATGGCAAAAATGAAACTTCGGAAACGATGCCAATTGCTTACGCCATTCCTTGGTATTTTATTTTATATTGATTTGATTAACCCTGGATAGGAGGAATTCACGGGTCCCACAGATCCAACGCGCAATTCATTTTGACCTATGATTTCCTATTAAGGTTAAATATGGCTCTAATATTTGTTAAAGGTGCTCCAAATTAGCTTTGCCTTTTTTTTTTAATAGTGAACTGTAGTTTGATAGCGAGTGTTTTAACGTTGATATGTTCTTTTTAATAATTACATTATTTTGATGATTTCAAGCATAAGAGAATAAGTTATTACTAATATAATTTGCGTTAGAACAGTTCCAATAAATATTATGGCCGTTTTCCATCATGTATCAGTTTCTCGGAGACACTAGCACTGGCACTAGCAAGTAACATGAAAGACTTTGAAATAATTCAGAATACTCTCCCTCATTACAGTTTTGAGGATTCGCCAGTAAAGGACTGATTAAAATTATTATTAATAATTAAGTCTTTTAATATTTGGCAAAGTATAATCCGCTTTAAACTGAACCGAAGCAAACTTATTTTATTTGTAAGATTGTGCTTCAAAGCCAAAGCAGGATTCGCTTCTGAAGTCAATCGAGTTAAGATTTTTTCAGGTATGAATTTAGTTGTGCTTTCCTTCAAACGTAAATAAAACGTTGAAGCAAATGACGATCGGATGAAATAATAATAATAATATTTATTATTATTATTAAAAGATGAACGTAGCGAGTGTGTGATATAAATGTGATGTAAGAGCTAATGAGAAACAGAAGAATTAAAGCAGTTTGTGGAAGGTGCGTAAATACGAATAGAAACTTAGTCTTAACCAACGTACGGTATGACCTCAACATTTTCACGAACGGTAACAATGATCAATGAATCAACATAGTTGAGATGGTACCTTTTGTCGTAGTGAACAGAATGTGTTCGTGTGAGTGTGTGTGCGCGCGCGCGAATAAGTCGAGTGTCTCCAGTCCCAAGCTCAAGCGTTTGCTCATTCATTGGAGAATCGGATTTGGGTTTTGGATAATGCATAAACATATGTAAAAATTTATATTGAGCCAAGAAGACTAAATAACTAAATTTGTTATAAATGTTTAAGTATTAAAAGTAAGTTTAACTTGCTTTGCCAAATAAAAGAAAATGCCTTTAGATTTCAATCCCTTATCAGCACCCCTAATTCGATTATAAAATTTGCGAGGGGTGTTCGAAACTTTTTAATAAGATTTAATTAACCCTCACCTTCTTTAAGAGTATTTAGTTGTTCTTCGTACTTTTTGACATATCTTCAAATATTATTTTAAGCAACTAAAAAAAAAAAATAAAAAAAAAATAAAACTGATACAGTTGACTTTTTAAAAAAAATTAACAACTTGCGTAATTTCTTCTTTAAAAAGGGTACTTTCGTTAATTTTGTAATCCGTAAATGATTACATTGTATGTAGATTATCTTCCGATATATTTTATAGATCTCAAATCTGGAGGCATTGGCGTAGGCAACTATGTTCATTAAATTATTTATAGTGTTTCACTGGCCTACATAGTCAATGCTCCAGACAACTATCTCTCAACCTTCTATGGACCACTTTTATAACGTTTGTACCTGTTGAGTCTGAAATAGTGTGTTTGTTTTAGGCTGGCAAGTACACTATTAGGATGTGGGTTACTGGTGAAGCTGGAATTTCGAACATAGTTATCAAAACTATTATAGTTGAAAGGCCAATTACCCCCGACCATGTTAATCTTCAAATTCAAAACCCCATTGTTACTCCTCCTGGTAAGAGACATGAATTAAAAAAATCTCAATTATATTTGTTCTAAAATTACCTAGTAAACTTTTATGTCTGTCGATCAGTAGTCGGACGTTGTGAACAATGGGTTGAAGTGGAAGGAAGACACTGAACATCTAAAATACAGTTATTGTTGCTTTTCTTAATGTTGCTGTATTTAAAATAAAATTGTTAAATACCGCATAATTTTTGTTAAGATATTGTGTTCATATAAAAGTTTACTAAGTAATTTTAGAGCACCGTGTGTGTGTATATATATAAAATAAATAAATAAATTTGTCAGCTGCTTTAAAATATAAAATTTCCATCTTCTTCAAGGCCTAGCTGTTCTAAAAGTAAATATTACTGATGAGGAAGAACTACCTACTGATGTTTCTGGATACATTACTTGGGATGAAAATGCGATCGAACAGTTTGACTGGAAAGAATATACCGCTGCTGGTCAAAAGGGAACCGTGTTACTAACTTTCAATCATACCTACTTACTATCGGCAAACTATATGATTTCCATGCATATGTTCAATCAAGTTTCTCAGACGACAAAGACCATAAGTGTAAGTATCCCTTAAATCGATGGTTCCCAACCTTTTTTTGCTGCGATTCCAAATTGGCCAACAACAGGACCTCCCGACTCTCAGGTTTGATAAAATTTAAATATGTATATACATATAAATTGAATTAAATAGTGGATATAGTGACCCTTTGCGACCTTACTTAAGGACCCCCGCGACCCTACTTAAGGACCCCCGCGACCCTGATTTGGGTCGGCACTCAAGGTTGGGAACCACTGCCTTAAATGGCTAGTCCTTCAAATTTTGTTTGTTTTTA
Source organism: Bathynomus jamesi (assembly GCA_023014485.1). Classification (NCBI taxonomy): domain Eukaryota; kingdom Metazoa; phylum Arthropoda; class Malacostraca; order Isopoda; family Cirolanidae; genus Bathynomus; species Bathynomus jamesi. The sequence continues at coordinate 460,939 of JAJOZX010002230.1, forward strand.
GGACAAATTGTTTTTGAATAACTTTTATTACTTTAATTTCAGGCCAATGTGATATCGAAATTGACTGTTGATGAGATTTACATGAGCAACTCACCGTCTTTCGATGAAGGAGAAAGCAACAACGACGTATTCGCGAGCAACAGAGAAATCTATTTCAAAACGAACCTAAATAGTGGTGATTCGGACATATTTCATCTGGAAATAAACGGCAACAACGAATCTTCAAAATTCTGCCAATGAATTATAGCATCTCTTGGGTATTTTAAACCATACTGACATATAGAATTCATTGTTTTAAGTTATTAGGTCCGTCACTAGTGTGTGTGTGTGTGTGTGTGTGTGTGTGTGTGTGTGTGTGTGTGTGTGTGTGTGTGTGTGTGCAACTTCCGGTCTAACATCTAATCTTAACCGTGTTATAAAATTTGCTTTTGACCGGAACCTGTTTAAGATTCAGATGTAAATCCATAATGAAACCACTCACTTTACAGTTGAAGACATATAGCAGAACCATTTCAACAAGATATTTTTATCCAGATCCAGAACTGCGTATAGTTATCCGAGTGAATCAGAAAGTCTTAAAAAACTTTAGTTCTTTATTATCCAAGAGCTAAACTATAAAAGAAACGCTGGATTGCGTGTTATTGTGGTATTGTAATAATAATAATAATAATAAAACACCGTCTATAAAGTTTATTAGTTTCATAGTGTAAAACAACAGAATAATCTTAAAACTAAGGATGTTATAGGGCCATTATATGAGAGAATAGATCATTAACTATGGAGACAGATTGATAGATGGATATTGTGATTTGGGTTCTAAAATTTTTCTCAAACCTAGCATTGACTTGGACACGTACCTATAAGTCCTATGTACGCTTTAAAAGCATTAAATAATATCCTAAACAAGAATTAGTTCGCACCTATTTTCGTATATTTTATAACAATATGCCCTAGGGCGGGCCTAATTTACTAGACACAGCCTAATTTTTGAGGGCACATATTTTTGTAAGGATTATTGCGAGTTCTTAAAAAAAATACTTAGTTCACCATAAAATAATTGCACTCTACTATAATCACTAGTGATGATAAATTTAATTTAAAAAAAATTACAGTAAAACCCGTTTAATCCGGACTAATTGGGGGGAAATCCAGTCCATATTAAGCGAATTTCCGGATAAAAAGAGTCCGGATTAAACGGGTTTTACTGTAAATACTTTTATAGATTTTTTAATGCGTCCTTTATCTTGATACCTCTAAACAATTAGATAAATTTTAAGTATTATCATCTTGCAGGCTGGCAAATATCCTGTCAGGATGTGGGTTACTGGTGAAGCTGGAATGTCGAACATTGCTAGTAAAAATATTACAATTGAAAGACCAATAACCTCCGATCATGTTAATCTTCAAATTCCAAGCATTATTGTTACTCTTCCTGGTAAGAAAACTTTACTTTAAAAAATTTATATTTTCTTTTAAACGCTAGCAGTAATGTAACTTTTAAACTGTTATTAAAATTATTTTAAACTCTACTAAATTCAAAGGTTTAGCTGTTCTTAAAATGAATATTACTGATGAGGAAGAACTACCTACTGATATTTTTGGATCCATTACTTGGGATGAAAATGTGATTGAGGATTTTGACTGGAAAGAATATACCACTGCTGGAGAAAAAGGGACTGTATCACTAACTTTCAATTATACTTACTTACTTCCGGCAAACTATACGATTTCCGTCAAGATCTCCAACCAGGCTTCTCAGATAACAAAGACCACAAATGTAAGCATCATTTAATGTAGAGGGTTTCAACCTTGTCTTTACCAAGTACACTTTTGAAAAGTCAAGATGTTTTCGTGGACCACCATACCAAATCCATATATACTGTGTATATATTGTCAGTTCATTGTGTACCCCCAGAAAAATCTAGTATGTGCCCCTCGGTTCAAAACACCTGATTTAATGAATAACCTTTGGGATTTTGGGTATAACATTGTAGGACAAACTGTTTTTGAATAATTTGTATTATTTGCATTTCAGGCCAATGTGATAGCGGAATTGACTGTTGATAAGATGTACGTAAGCAGTTCACCGTCTTTCGATGAAGGAGAAAGCAGCAACGACGTATTTGCAAGCAACAAAAACATTTATTTCAAAACTAACCTACAAAATGGCGATTCCGACACTTTTTTTTTGGAAATAAATGAAAAAAACGAATCTTCAAAAATTCTACCAATGAATTATACCATTTCTTGGGTATTCTTTTTATATATAATTTTGTTAATACTTTAGCTAAAAGAGAAGTTTTGAATCAAGTTGAATTTTTATAGTCTCATATTGAAGGCGCACTTCTAGTTTTAAAATTAAAGTTGTACTTTTATATTTGTCTATTGTTCTTCAATCTTTAGCTATCATCTAAGAATATTCGTATTTTTAGAATTTGTAGCTAACATACAAGTTATTAGAATTTTTACTATTACTATAACTAAATTATGGATTTTTTATCATTTATTTTAGCTTTTTCTGTTTCAACTTTTACTGTTTTACTTTTAGGAAAGCTTTTTATACTAACGAACACTTATTTACGCTGTTTGCTGACAGAAACAATTCTCGATACTTACAGGGACCAACACATCAGAATTTAAACCCTTTTTCAACTCAGAAACTTTGTTAGGTTAGATAGAATAGGGTATTATTTTATGCCCGGGTAGGTTACGCTATGTTAGATTAAAACGAACCCCCCAAAGTAACGTTATCCTTTGCGTGCGTCAACTTTTTTTTTTTTTTTTGTTAGCAAGGAAACTTCTATTAAACGATACAACTTTGTTTTCATTATTTCTAATTATTTATCTTTACGGCAGGATTTTTTCTACAAACTGTATAGTAACTAAATTACAGTTTGCGTTCATACACAAACCTTTGTACATATAATGTTCTATGAACTTAATTTTTATAGTAGCTAAATAAAACTTGCGTGAAAATCCAACCGATGTTAAGCCTATAGATACTGAACGCATTTAGCTACAAAACTCTCTTTCATTAGTGAAGTTAAATTGAAGTTCGTTTTCAGGCTGGTATTTATAAAGTCCGGATGTGGGTTATAGGTCAAGCTGGAATGTCGAATGTTGTTAACCAAACTATTACAATTCAAAGACCAATAGCCGCCAACCATGTTAGTCTCCAGATCCAGGATATTATTGTTATGCCTCCAGGTATGAAAATGGTCTCTATATATAATTAAAACTATTAAAAAGCCCGTATTAAAAAAAGTTAGTCTCGCACTAAAACCTGGTTAACTAAAAGGTAAAAGGTAACCATGAAACTCATTTCCTCATTACGTGCGGGTGAGTGTGCCCCAAGGGTCACCTGAGCCGGAGCAGAAACAGGGTAAATGACCAGCTCAACCAAACATGATGCTAGCCTTACCGCTCAGACGATCGACTCGTTTCGTGGTAAAATTCTGAAGTATTAATCGGAAGGTCTTGGATTCGAGTCTGTCTGACTTCTGATTCCATCGATTATAAGACGCATCTATCTATCTATCTATCTATCTAAAGTCGGGTAGTGGTTCGGGATCTACGAAAAGCTGTGAAACTTAGATGTTGATGAGGAATTAACAACTACCAAACATTATTATGCTATTTCGTCGACAGGACATTTTGTTAGCGTAGGTTGTTAGGTTAGGTTAAATCTGGTTATTTTGTTACATTCGTAGAATGTCGATTAAACTAATATGTCGTCAATGTTAGTATATCGTTTTGACACGTCGACGTTGTTTCTAATACATAAAATTCACACAACAGGAGAAGCTGTTCTGAATATATCTTTGGATGCTCCATCCGAATTCCCCACTGAAGTGTATGGAAGCATTTTTTGGGAAGAAAATGAAGTAGAAGTCTTCGACTGGAGTGAACTGAGTCTTCCTGGTTCGAATGGAACTATTTTAAAAAGCTTTATTCATGTATATTCCATGCCAAACAATTACACCGTCAATGTTACAATGACCAATAATGTATCTTCAGTATTGAAGTCTACAAGGGTAAGCGTTTTCTACTGTTAATCTAAAGTTCCCTTATAATAATTTTTTTTTTTTTTTACTAAATTAATTTGTATTTTTTTTTAGGCTTTCGTTATTCCTGATCTTGTGATAGAGGGATTATTCGTTCAAGATTTATCGTCAGACGACGACAACGAAACTAACGCATTTCCAAGTAGGAAAACGCTAAACATAAGAACTGCGGTAATTAGTGGAGTTCCTGAAGCTTTCTACCTTCAAATTGATGATGATATCCTAAATTCCGAAGAACAGCCAATTAGTTATGAATTCCGGAAGGTAGGTCACAAACTATTTCCTCTATTACGGGATAGCTGGACAACAATTTAATCATTCATTTACAGAGTCGAAATTGATTCCGGAATTGAGTGAGTTTGAGGAAAATTGGAAATTGAATTAAAATTGAAATGGTTTATATTTTCATTGAAATAATAATAAGAAAAAATATTCTGTGCCAAATGAAGTAATCTTGCATTCAATATTTTGATAATTTCTTGTTTATACTGGGTTATACTGGATTAACATCGGATTAATTATACGGGAAATTAAAAGTCTGAGTTTTATTAGTTTACTTTCAACTTCGCAATAGATGTAGGATTGACTAGTAACGTTTCAAAATTCGCGGACGATACTAAAATAGGCGGTAAGGTTGTTAACGAGGACGATAGAAATAGGATTCAAGACGATGTAGATAGGATTATGGAGTGGACAGATAAGTGGCAGATGCAATTTAACGTAGACAAATGTAAAGTTTTGCATATAGGTTCTCGCAACAATAATTACGCGTACACGATGGATGATAGGGAGTTAGCGAGCGTTGACGAGGAAGTAGATTTAGGCGTACGCGTATCTAAGGATTTAAAGGTTAGGAACCAGTGCCTGGAGTCTTGCGCAAAAGCGAATAGGATGTTAGGCTTCATAGCGCGTAATTTCGAATTTAAATCGAAGGATATTATATTGCCCCTTTACAAGTCCCTAGTCAGGCCTCATTTAGAATATGCCGTTCAGTTTTGGTGCCCGTACTTGCGTGAGGATATTGATAGGTTAGAAAGGGTTCAGCGTCGTGCCACGAAACTTATTCCGTCATTGCGCAACAAGCCTTATGAAGATAGGATTAAAGTGTTAGACTTGTATTCACTCGAAACTAGGAGATTAAGGGGGGAGCTTATTGAAGTTTTCAAAATCGTTAATAACATCGATAACGTAAATTTTGACAAATTGTTCACTTTCGATAAGTAATACTCGCAATAACGGATTCAAGTTGCGTGGCAGACGTTTCATTACTAATATCGCTAAAATTTTTACGTTTAAAGTAATTGATAAATGGAATAATCTTCCCGCGTCAGTCGTCATTCTACCAGCGTTAATGTGTTAAGAACCGTCTTGACAGACATTTTAAAAATATTAACGTTGTTTAAAATTAAAAAGAAAGTTAACAACAGGAGCTCTGGTGGTGGTGCTCGAGGATGAGTCTGTTGACGATGAATGCCAGCTTGTGACATGCCAGCGTGTGATGCCAGCAAAAAAAAAAAAAAAAAAAAAAAAAAAAATTAGACTAACACGAATGTAGATGTAGCTCGTAGCGTAAACTAACCCACTTTTTGTTTAACTGTACCTACTTTTTTTTTTTTTTTTTCTCCTTTCTTGCATGTCTGTAACTCTCTTTACTTGCATGTTTGTAGTTTGCATGGTATGATAGTGAGTTAAGACTGTGTTTGCATGGTTTGTAAGCGTTCTTATTTACTTCTTTTCATCTTTCACCCCTCTCCTATTTTCTCCGACTATTTTTCTGACTTGTCGGCAGTGGCCGGCGGATGATGATGGTGAGACCTTTTTCCTCTTTTTCTGAATGAATGTTAACCCACGAATGATAGGTGTTGCTCCTTATTTAACTCCTTCTTCTCTTCTCTTAACCCCCTACTCTTTCCTTTCTCTCGGGCTAGCCTTAGAGTGGATCTTAGGGTCTTTGTTAGCCTTAGCTTCTGTAGATCTGTAGATCCTTATTATCATTATTATCATTATTATCATCATTATCATCATTATTAGGCAACCAATCAATATCGACTTGCGTGTACAGCGTGTTCATAAAGTCACGCGAATGAATATGGTGAATTGTACATGCATATTCTCTTGCGTGACTTTATGAACACCCTGTAAATACCAATCTCAATTATTCTCTGATTGCAGGTCACCGCAAGATATATAAGTAGGCTATTGAAGTTTAGGGTACAAATTCTAAATGTTAAATAAAGCTTTTTTTTTAAAAGTACACTAAAACACTAACGAAAAAGTTTTGCAAGATCTTTTTTTAATGGAGTTAGTACTTACCAGCTGACGTAGAACTCCTATGCTTAATTTGGTAACTAAATACTGTACCATATTATCAATCTATTAAAGACAATTTCAAATAGGGTAAGTCCATTTTGTGAGTAAATTCAACAACGTAGAGGCAAACTATGTTTAATTTTACGTCGTAATCATAGTTTTCCTTCGTAAAATGTATTAATATTTAATCTATCATTCTACAGGGTGTCCCATAAATCCATTTTATCTTAAAAATCGAAGATGACGTAATTTTTGCAAACAATTTAAGATTTTAACTCGAATTTGGAACTTCTTTCAGTATTAACTGTCAAGAGTAAATTATATGAATTTCAAAATATACCATTCTAATTTTTATACTTAAAGTATTGTAATGTCAGGATTTTGTGTGTGTGAGAGGGAGTGAAAACCACTTAAGCTTGGTCGGTTCGCCCATCTTGAGGGTTCTCCAAATAACTACCTTAGCATGCGTTTGCAATGCAGAGTGGATATGACACTTTAGGAACACATTCTTTGTCTCTTACTGTAAATACTGTATCTCATTTATCAAATAAAAGTCTACGGAGAAACCGCCAAATATTTCATTACACAAAAATTAATGCGATAAGTCGATCGTATTTGCAGAATTTAGTTAACGTAAAGAAATGACTGATAATCATTTTAACGTATCTTCTAATACGCAGACTGGGATCTATGCACTGACATTTTGGGTGACCGGAATGGCAGGAACTTCGAACTCGGTTTCCAGAAGAATAACTATACAGCGAGAAATATTCTCAAAAAATATTGAAGTCCTCCACTTTCCTTCACAACCCGTTGCGTATTTAGGTAATCTAGCTTATTCCTAAACTTAATAGGACTGATTAATACCAGTTTTAAATAGCATACAGAATGCGTAGTATCCAGGAAAGTTGTTAGTATTGATTACACTGCCCAACAAAAAAAAATGTTTTTGCTGGTGATTTAATTCTAAGACCTGTTTCTGGATAATATTGATGTGCTGATTTCAAAAATCACCTTAGATTTTGTCCATCACATCAGGTTTTCGTGCAATGCAATATGCCTATTTTGGGTGATCCATGAAGGGCGCTTATCAAAATTGATGATTTTTGAGACCTGTTAACAGCTGTTTTGCTGTTAAAATTTTATCTGTGGAATACGCAAATCTGTGCATTAAATCTAAAGGTCATGTACAACATATTAAAATCTTGGGTATCTGTAATTTCCCCAGGTGTGAGCGTGACGTCATGATCATGGATTCATTTTTTGCTTATTTAAACACTTTTAATCACTTTATGTGTCAATATTACCATTGTATATTAAAGTTCACTCCCTGCACAATTGTTTACTTTTCCATGCTGATTCTGAGTATGTAAAAACTTATTTTTTGAAAAGAAAAAAAAATTGGGCATAACCCTGCCAAAATGCGATATCTCCGTATATGATTGCTCGAAAACCTGACGTGATAGGCAAAAACTAAGGTGATTTTTGAAATCAGCACACCAAAGTTAACTAACAACAGGTGTTAGAATTAAATCAGCAAAATTGGTGTTGGGCAGTGTTATAGTACTAGTTTTCCGATTAATATAATATATACGAATGTATAGGGCTACGTCAAAGCCAGCATCGTAATACCGCTTCCCACATTGATCCAAGTTGAGCGACATGGGTCGGATAGTAGTTGGATGGGAGATCGTCCGCTACGTCCAGATTATGTGGTGACTCGTGGTTCGGATCCCACGTAAAGTTGTAGGTCCCCTCCGTCATACGACCTTAGATGTTGCGAAGGAAGATAAACCCCATCACTAATTAATGTCTATATATATATATATATATATATATATATATATATATATTAGTTTGTGAATACTGTGGTTACAGGAAATGTATACAGTATTACTCAAATTCAGTTAATATTTTTTTCACTGTATGAATATATGATGTATAATGGCATCCTACTTCAGAAATTTCAGTGATTTGTATTTACTCTAGAAAGATGTTTTTCATTCTTCATACGTGATTCTTTTCTTTCGTAAATGTGCAGTTGTCAAAATAAAAATTGAAATGATAGAAGACCTTTATTTTTCTAGTAGTTAATTACTTCATACTCAACTTTCACATTTTTCTTGTGTGTAAATGGTTATTACACTGCTATATCATCCGTCTTTACTTAAAATATGTGTATACAGTTGGCATTAGCGTTCAATTTGTATTGTATCTTTTTTTCTTATATAATTTAGGGAACGTGAGCTTCATAATACAAATATCAGACAAGTTTGAGGCTCTGAGTAACATCAACATCGCCGTTGATTGGGGAGACGGTTCTACGATTCAGAGTTGGGTAATAAAACCCGGTCTGGACTCGTCCACTGACTCGAATCGGGTGCGGAAGAATTTAGAATATGTTTACAAAACCCACGGAAACTACACAGTACATTTACTAGTGGAAAATGAAGTCTCCAAATTTCAGAAAGAATATTCTGTAAGTATTGGGTGTCTATTGATAAGAAAGTTGATAGGGAACCATCCCCACTTCGTTGGCATTTATTTTTATGGGCTTTTCTAACTTAAAATAAAATAACCTAACATAGGGGGCATTGTTGATAATATATCTTGTCAGTTAGTTTAGTAAATACCCAATTTAGTTTACTTTTAGATATAATTAAGTTGAGTCTCTTTTATAATGTCTTTTTTTTTTTGGTATTTTGCAGATAACAGTGATGCAAAAAATCACAATCGGGGGTGTTAGAGTCCAATATGAAAACAGTTCTGTGGCACCTTCTTCCGTCTTATGCGAAAAAGCTTTTGCGTTGCTCAACGATAACATTGTGTTCAGCCCTGAAAACTTGACTGGGCATGCTATTTCATGGGTATTCGCTGTTGGAAATGAGACCCTGATGGAAAATACAGTCGGAGAATTTAGATACAATTTTACATTGGTATATATGATAGTTTGTCTTTATGGAGGTTACCTTTATTTTTTAGTCCGTTATCTTAAATTCAGATTTTAAAAGATAATAATTCAGCCATTAGAAGATATATATGTATATATAATGGGAATTTAACCTCCTTCGCAACATGTAAGGTCATATGACGAAGGGGATCTACGATTTTACATGAAATCCGAACCAGGGGGCGCTTTATAATCAGGTTCTGTTGTGTATGTATTTTCTAAAAGCATTTAATATTGAAGTTAAATTTGATCAACATTGTTTATTTTTTTTTGTATTGTATTAAAAACGCTAAAAAGATGGTTATGAAGACCGATAGGCGATGCCTTCAATTCCCGAATAATGTGGCTGTAAATTTAATATCAGAATTGCTTTGAAATTTGCAGTTGAAAGTTTGCTGTGTTTCGCAATGCGAGTGGGAGGGTTTTTTCTTCAAACTTTTATTTATTTTTTGTACTTAAAGAACCGTTTTGGAAGTTAATTTTATTTCATTTTAATGGTGAAACAATTTTCGAGTCCCGATTATTTGTAATTGTCTTTAATGCCTATATGGCTCACTCGCTTTGTGAATCCTTTCGAACTATTTAGCAAAGTTTGTAATTATTAAAATTACTCTTATTCCAAATATTCTAACTTAAGCTGATTTGTAACTTTATTCTAAAATTGTTTTTAGGCTGGATGGTATACAATCACCCTGACGGCTTATGGTCTGAATGGCGACGTTGAAAGTGTTTCAAGAAGCATTTTTATGGGGGAGGAAGTGACAAAATTAGTCGCGGGAGCGTATCCGAATGTAACCAGATTGAATTTCCAGACAGTCATAGCCATAAGATCGTCCTGGGTCTTCGGCGCTTGTTTGACTATCGATTACGGTGATGGATCGGGTATCCGGGAACTTTGCGATCCAATCGAGTGCACACGTCGGAGCACTAATGACATAGCTGAAGAACGTCCACCCAATCCAGATGTGTTCGCCAAACATGTTTACAGTTCTGTAGGGCGTTACAAAGTCACAGTACAGTTAATAGGTCCTCTTAACGCCGTTACAGAAACTCTAGACGTAATTGTAGCAGATTTTGTATTGTGTACAGAAATGGAAATTTTTATCGATAATCCCTCAACCCGAGAGAATCCCATGAAAGTACGAAGACAAGATTCAGTTCGCTTAGAGAGCAGAAGTAGTTTAAACGATTGCAAAAGAAAAATCAAATCCACTATTGGTTTGTATTTTTATTTATTAGTTAACTTTTATTACCTTTTGCTTTCATTTATCTACAAAAATGAAATATTAAAACGTTAAAATTAACCTTAAAATTTAATATAACATTTAATACTAGAACGTAAATGTAAATTGTTTGGTATTTTCTCTTGGTGAAATTTGATTGTATTTTAATTAAAAGCTTTCCTAAATCTCTCTCAGAATGGAATATCGAAGAAATAGACGAAACTTTTCAGGACTTCATTCCAGAGGAAACTGCCGCAGGAAATTATTCAAGCGACTCTTTTCAAATGTTTCGCTTGAAACGTAATGCAAACTTTTCCCTTGAAGGACTGGAAACGCATAATCCAATATTTTTGATTCCTCCAAAGAATTTATCGTATGGACTCTATTACGTTTCTGTCACGTACATTTTTTATGCTGTTGGTAAGCAGATAACGATAAGTTGCTTTTGTCCTTAATGGACACCATTGACGCAAACGCTGCTTTCTAGCTCAGTGAAATTAAGCGACATTGGATTTATGCAGTAGTTGGGTTTGACTGTCCTCTGCATTCAGATGATGTAGCGACCCGTGGTTCGGATCTTGCGTAAAGTTGCAGGTCCCCTCCATTATATGACTTTTGCTGTCACGAAGGAGGTTAGAGTTAGACAACCCCCCAAAACACACACACACACACACACACACACACCTTAATGAACCTTTACTAGAATTCTTATAAATACGAAGTCCATAATTTGAGGACTGATTGATTGTTGCTGCATTACATGCAGAGGCGGCTTTACTGGGTAGACAGAATGGGCAACGCTCACCCGGATCTTTAGTGTTTTTTAATTAAAATTAGAGGGAATATAATTATATAATTTATAGGTTTATTCTGAGAGAAGTGACTTAATAATGTGGTTTCCAGTTGGTTTTCTTCCCAAAACTACTTCATTCCTAGTTTTTCGTCTGCTCACAGACATCATCTCTGTTATAGGAAAAACATTCGATCTTCAAGTTAGACCAAAGCCTACCCTATACTTAATCAGACCACGTTTATACAAAAATTTGAATCCCTTTTGTGAAATGGAAGAAAGGCCAATCGGTCCATAAATTTACAAAAATACCACAACCATCAAAAATCCGAGTTTCGCATTCAAGGCCAGCGAGTCAAAAGTTGTGAAGCTGCTCCCAAAATCTGGCTCGTGTGTTTAAATTAAACCATTTGTTAATGTCTAACTCCGGTTTTTTCAACCGGTGGGCCGCGGGGAGGTCACGTGAAAAGAATTTTTTACTGCGTTGTGATAGAAATTGTGATAGAATTTTTTTTTTTTTTTAATCAACTTCAATGTTTTTCTTTTTCTGTCATTTTTAGTGTTTAGAATGTATTATCAACCAACAGATACATTGAAAGTGCGTTTAAATTGAGCTAAACTAAAAATATGTCGCATAATTTGTGGTGGACCCTGACCAGTTTCAGACATACCTAGGTGGGCCTTGAGTTGCAAAAAGTTGAGAACCCCTAACTGTAACTTGTTCAAGAATTTCTGTTCAAATCGTTTGTATGAAATTATTTGCATGTTATAATGTGAGCAAGATTTAGTTATACTGGGTCGAACCACAGTGTATAATATATATAGGAACTGTATTGTATGATGTATGACTTAAAAATATTTGGTGGTTGCAAAACAACAAAAAAACAAAATACTGATAAAAAATACCAATTATTTTTCACTTCATGAATGTTATAGCTAAAAACCGTTTCTCATTTCAGACGAAGCGAATTATTTCAATGAACCGAGAGAGGCCAAATTAGTCGAAATAACTGTGGTAGAGATTGTCAAAAGTGAACTGTTGTCGAAAATGATAAAAGGCAGCGCTAGCGTCATCTTGGCGACCAGCAGTTACTCACCTTATGCGCATCTTGTTATTCTTACGACCCTGATGGTGTATATAAAGTGAGTGGATTTATTTATAATTTTTATGCAATAAATTATAATTTATAAAAAAATGAGATATTACTTTTCATGAAAAGCGTGATAATTAATATTAACTTAATATTAATTAATATGCAAACTGTTTTTATAAACTTATTAAATAGTAAAGTTTCACTTTCACGGAGGTATTGTAAAGATACGCGTAATCATTTGGGGCATTACGTGGTACATTAGGAAATTATTCTATTATAAATTAATTATAAAAAGAATCGTATATTAAAGGAAAATGATGTGTAAGATAGAAAATAAACAACTCGAGATGACCTTCACTTAGAAATAAAGGGTTTTCTCGAGATGTTTTTATTATATAACCAATAACTCGCGAGAAAAGTTATTAAACTGTTCTTTATTTCATGTTTCACCACACTTTTCACTCCGCGTATCTTTATTGTATTCTCGAATCGTTTTAAGTCTTCATTGATGATGACTGGTAAAAATAACCTTTCAATCGTTTTTCAACTTAACAAATGAAAGATTACGAAATACACGTGGTGGTGCAAAAGAGAAGGAGAAGAGTGGTCGTCTTCAGTTGTTTCCAACTTGCCGTCGTCTCGTGAAGAGTACGCGAGAAGAAAAGATCTTGGAGGGTGTTGGGGAAAGGGTTCTGGTTTGCTGAACACCATAGAAGGGTCTCTGTTCTTCAATGCTTCGCTCTTTTTCGTAATTCCTGCAAATTATTCCATAAAACTTGAGGTAAGGACTGTTTTCAGTTTATATCTTAACTAGGCCCATGCACAGTAATGTTGACACTGTACTATTATGAAAACGAAAATTTACATATAGTAATACGGAAGAAGGGACGTGTTCGCGCGGAAATAATGAAACTCCGTTCAAATTTCTTTGTTCGAAGGTCATGAGTGAGGATAGACGAAGAAGCAGCAACGTTATGAACCTCGAAATCGTCCGAGGAAACCCACCAATTCTCTCTTCCACTTGTAATCCCGTTGAAAGTTGTACGTTTTTCGATGGAGTGGTTTCAGTGAATCCTATCAAACTAGTTCTGGCAACGTCGTGCATACAGGTACAATTGATTCAACAGTTAATATATCTAAACGTGAAATAGTTGAAATGTTTATCTCACAAGCTATATTATTCCATATTTTGAGGTGTTAAAATGGGAGTGTCTAACTCTTTCAGGACAGTGGGCTGGAAGGACAGGATTTAGCATCGACATTTGACCTTGGAGACGACGGTTGTGGATCGCCTCCTGTCCAGTACGAATGGATCATGTATGGTATCAACTTCGGCTCGGATCCGGTGAGACTGAATTTAACAGGATACGCCGCGGGTAAGTGGTGATTCCTGATTAAAAAGACTAACGCTGTGCATCATGTATATATGACTTGTATTGTTTATTTTTTAACTGGAAATGAGAGATACTATGTGGCAGCGTTTCTCAAACTGGGGAGCACAATATACCTACTGAAGGGGGGTCGCGAAAAAAGTTTCAAAGGAAAACTATGAACGGCAAAAATCTGAATTTTTCGATAATTTTATTGCTTATCACTATACCTGGTATTGCGTTTAAAAATTTAGAAAACGTGCCATGTACTAAGTACATTACTAAATGAAACAACCTATGAATACCATTTGCAGTTGAAGTAATAGGGTGGTGGTGAAGGATTTACTTTGAAGAGGGCGCTGGATAAAAATGTTCAAGAAACACTATTGTACGATAAGCTATACACGTTTTGAGTTGAGAGAGTTAATGATTGGTATTTGGTACTGCCATCAAAATATTGCATTCAGATTATTAAAATTTCAATGTGCAAACAAAAATTTTTTTTTTTTTTTTTTTTTTTTGCTCCTGTTTTGAACATTTTTTTTTATTCTATCCAATAGAAAATTCGTTTTCATAGAAAATGAATATATAGTTTCGATAAATTACTGTTTATAGTCGTAAAAACAAAAGAATATTATGTACAGTATGTGTATTTTGTATTTTAGATATATAAAATAACTTTCGTTTCATTAAACTAGATCTGTGGGCTACAGCATAGGCTTGATAACTTTTTTCAGCTTTTATATTTCATATAAAAAATATAGATACTGTAATTATATAGACAATAAAGTAATTGCTAAATGTTATAAAAACAGAGAAAAATATCTAGCATGCGTGTAAAAGATTTTATATTAATTAATGTTAGGCCTAGGCCCTAAAGCAGTATTTCCCAACATTGTTTGTGTGGGCGACCCCATTTTGACTTAAAAAAAAATTCGTGGCCCCATTTCCCTAAATGATGATGCAGCACATACTTCAACTGCAAAAACAGCTCTCGAACTATTTCTCACGTGACAATGGACAGCTACTTTATCCGTCACTGAAAGGGTGGTGAAGTTTGCCGAGCTTGGAGGAAACTTACACGATAAATTGATTGAACGTTCTTGTGACAAGACCCTACAGTTGTCATTCCCGTCAGAAAACTTCAGTACATTTTGAATAGTACGGAAAAGCGAGTATCCAGAATTGGTGTTTGAAGCATTGAAAGTTTTAATTTCATTTGCAAACTCATACTTATGCGAATTGGGCTTCTCATCAGTGATTGCAGTTAAAACAAAGCAATGAAATTACTTAATTACTGTGCGTGTAGTTAATTCAACCGAATATAAGATTATTAAGAAATGCAAAGCAGGCACAAGTATCTCAATGAAAGGCATAGACTAACAGTTATGAAGATTACGACTAACGCAAAATAATTTCAGCTGCAAAACGGTGAACATTAACGAGTTTTTCACTTAAAAAAAAGTCTCATTTTATATATATTGTAATTTTACATGAAAAAATATACTTTGATTTTCCATGTAGGCTAATCTTTCTGCTTAGCACTGGGACTCTCTTGTACACTTTCCATGAGCCCCAGTTTGAGAAAACCGCCTGTGAAGATATTTCATACAGTATTTTCAATTCTTTTTAATAATTAGTAGATGAGGGACAGGAAAGCATGCCATATTCGAAATCCCATGCATACCATGAAAGGCTATATTAAAGTACTAATTCATATGCAATTAATGAATATTTGTAGTGAAATTAATTGTACATTGTACTATACATACATGAAATATGCAACAGTAATTACTATACTTAGCTTTTACTATTGGCAAAGTACATACTTATTTTAATAGTTTGGGATAATTGCAGTAATGAAGTATCTAATAGGAGTTAATATGATTCTGGGGTATGTTAAAAGAAGTCTTTTTACACCATTTAATCACTTTTAAGTTTATAATTTAATAATAATAAAAAAAAATTACTTTCTGGCAACATTTAAAGTAAAACGAAGTCCATATTTTTTTGGAAATTTTTTTTATATGAAAGAAGAAAAAGAACGCGTCGTATCACTAGCTATAACAAAGGATTCTACTCTTTCCCTAAAATTAGAAGCATTTATTAACTAAGTACAGTATATTAAATGGATAGATAGTGAATATATCTATATTTAGTCATAAATTGCCCAAGTTGGTCGCGCATTTGTGTAAATTTTTGTCCATGACCATTTTTTATCCAATAGGTAGAACAAATTTCATATTTTCAATTTTTTAATCACTTTCGCTTGTGTCAGAATAAGGGAGTTTTGGGTCTGTAAGAAAGTTTAGAGTGAGCGTTTTTGTACCGTATACAATGATTATTGCTTCAAATTTCACCCGCGTTAAGATTTTAATTAAAAATAACTTTAAGAGTCAAATAAGTCGTCCGTTATGCTTCCTCAAACTTTACACACCCTCTAGTTTGTTTTAGGTTAGTGTAGGTTAACCTTAGTTAACCTAACCTAAAAACAGAAGGTCGTACAAGAAAATCCAATTTATTTACAAAGTCCGACCTAATTGGTAAAAAAAGGTGGCTTACTACTGATTATCTATCTATCTATCTATCTATCTATCTATCTATCTATCTATCTATCCTTTTACGCAGTGAAAAATTATTAAACAACTTTTTTAAATATGTTTTAGGGCTTGACAGATTTAACTTCGCTTTGTTAGAAATATTTTGGACTTCGGACATGAGCATTTACTCCAAATATCAAGTTGTCGTCACGGGGAAGCGGGTAGGCCAAGATAGCAAAGGTAATGAAGACTTTATTTAGATAACTTAATCTCACTTTTCATAAAAAATATCTTTCATTAATTCAGTTTAGAGATGTGGTTACCTACCATTTTTTGTAGTCATAATCCACCAAAGCATCGACAAGTTTCCAAGGTCCACTTCGAGCCCTCGTTTTCGTTTCCCCAGTAATGGGGGGATTATATTAAAGAACTCGTCCAGTTTTCTGAAATGAGTAAAATATTATTTGAAACTACTTTAGGTGGTAGGTATGGTAGCTAATTGAATAAAATTAATGCTACCGCCATTGAACTTCAAAATGATTTAAAACTTAAAAGTTGAACTTTGGCCTGTTTGTATGGTTAATTAGTTATCTCTCTCCTTTTTTTAAAGCTGATCTAAACCTTTTTCAGGTAAAACAATGTTAGTGATGCAGCTGAATAACCCTCCTGTAAATGGAAACTGTACGATTCTTCGCAATAATACGGATACCATCAAAGCTCTCGTAGAGAAAGTTGCGGCCGAATGTACGGGATGGGAAGACCCTGAAGATAGATGGGGGATTGGGAGATACAAATTTTCAGGTAATGAAGCATGTGGACTTTAAACAACGTAGCTCATATATCGCGTTGTGTTGACCTCTTGACTAAATGTTCGGTATGCAGAGTAAAATAAATATGAATTACTATTTTTTTTAACATCAAAATAGATTTATTGCAATATTTATTCTATTTCCCTTTGCTGAAACTCTATTTTAAACAGAGTCCAATAACAATTTTAACTTTTTTTTTTCAGTTTTATATGAAACTGGTATTAAAATTCCGTTGTGGTCTGGAACGCAATTTCCCGCCATTTTGTTTCTTCCTTTCGGCAACTTCACTTTAATAGCCGAAATTTGGACGTTCAAGAAGCAGTAACAATTTAATCGTAGAAGAAATATCAACTGAGATTCCTTTATTGAAAGAATTCGATACATATGTCGAAAGGTTAGTTTATTTGTTGGAAAAATTATGAGTGCAGTAAACAATTTGGAATGTACGGTTTCGGAAAAAAGTTCGCCAAGAAACAAAATTCCTGAAAGACAAAAATTACTGATAGGTAATATTTGCTTTTCTTTGGCTATTTTATTATTTTTGACGACAGTATTAAAATGTCAAGAACAAAACCCAGTCATTACCAATTATTAATTTTTATGCTTTTTAGAAATTTTTCGTTTCTAAGCGAACTTTATCTGAATCTACAAAAAATCGGTACGTACTTAAGTATAGTATATACTGTATATACCGTACACTAAGTGGCAGAAAATTGGCCCCACTTGAATATCGCGAAAAGCAAAAAGGGGGAAACTTCTGTTTATAAAAGTTTTAAAATTCGAAAATTTAGTCTATAAGGACATTAAAAAATCTTCAAACACCTGCTTAATACAATTTATCAAAAAATACTGTACAAAAAATTGTAACTAAAAAAAAACCATAAAACAACTTGTGATCCAGGGTTAATAAGAGGCGTGCCTTCCTTAGCTGAATGATTGCAGCCATTCATCGATTCATTCCATGAATAAGATCGGCGATCACATCGCGGGATTCCCTCCCACGCTCAGTTAAAGCCTGTTGTAGCTCCTGTAGTGTTAGGGGCTACCAGACGAGCCCTAAAACATCGTCCCATCGTGTCCCAGATATGTTCTATGGGGTTCAGGTCCGGACTTCGGGAAGGCACTCGATTTGACGAATCCAGCTTCGTCAAGGAAATCGCTAACGGCTCTTGCCGCATGGGGTCTAGCGTTATCGTGCTGTAGAAGGAAGTCTTCGCCAACGAAAGGAGCAAAAGGGACCACAAGCTCCAGCAAGATCTCTTCACGTATCTTGCGGACGTCAATGACCCACCACCAACAACGACGAGCTCTGTGCGCGAGTTTGAAGTGATACCACCCCAGACCATGATTGAGCCTCCTCCAAAAGCAACCCTCTCCGTAAAAGTGCACGGAGCGAATCTTTCTCCTGTTCTTCTCCACACTCTTTCCCGTCCATCGGATGTTCGAAGAGTAAATCTTGATTCGTCTGTGAACAATACTCGTCCCCACTGGACCATAGTCCAATTGACATGCTCACGAACGAAAGCAAGACGAGGATTGCGGTGGTGTGGGAGCAATTCCAGGCCCATTGCTGGACGTCTAGCATGTAAGCCACTTTCCATAAGTCTCCTTCTAACCGTTTGCTCCGATACACTGACGTCTTGAGACCTTTCCAGCTCTCCTGTCTCCACATAACGTTGGTAGACACGTCGAATCGTTGTTCTTAGAATTCCTAGCGCATCGGCGACGTAACGCTGGCTCCGATCATCTTCAATTAGGGCGACGACTCTTGCGACGTTCACGGCACTAAAATCCATTGTAAATGTCCAATTCTGAAACCCAAAAGAATTAGAAGTCTATCTGTTACTAAACGCAAATTCCTACTCCCACTAATGGAAGAAAAAAGTGGCACTAGCAGTCTAAGAGCAACTGAATGTCACTGTCGAATTCTTAAAAGAAATCGAAAATTCGTTACGGCTAGTGTGTTCGCAGCTGACGTTGTTTTGTCTCGTTATTTGGTTGCCTCATAGACTATATTTTCGAATTTTAAAACTTTTATAAACAGAAGCTTGCCCACGTTTTTGCTTTTCGCGATATTCCAAGTGGGCCGATTTTTCTGCCGCTCAGTGTATATATATATATTATATATATATACACACATACATACATGGGTGTCCGAGAATTATCTGTACAAGTTTTAGCTGTTATTAAAAGTCAACCATGAAGTGTAGAAATTCCAGTGTTGTCCCATTTTACAGAGAATCTCATTACGTTTTTTCTGATACCAAGTTTTGACAAGTTTTTTAGAAATTCCAGTGTGTCCGAAAATTATCTGTACAATTTCATCTTTTAATAAAATTCTTGATAACACACATAAAATTCTTAAACAAGATTATTTAGAATCTGTATTTTCAAAAGTTTCTTTTATTAAAGTAACGTTGTTACAAACATTCGATATGTGCACCATCAGTGATTCGCAAAACATCCAATCGATAATCCAAATGTTGCCATGTACGCTGCAGCATATCCACATCAATTCGCTCAATAGCAGCTGTGATTCTTGCTTTTAAATCATTAATGTCTGTCACCCGCGTACAAAAAGAAAAAACTTGTCAAAACTTGTTATCAGAAAAAATTTAGAGTTTCTCTGTA
The DNA here is from genome assembly GCA_023014485.1 of Bathynomus jamesi. Classification (NCBI taxonomy): domain Eukaryota; kingdom Metazoa; phylum Arthropoda; class Malacostraca; order Isopoda; family Cirolanidae; genus Bathynomus; species Bathynomus jamesi. The sequence continues at coordinate 480,720 of JAJOZX010002230.1, forward strand.
AAATGGGACAACACTGGAATTTCTACACTTCATGGTTGACTTTTAATAACAGCCAAAAATTGTACAGATAATTCTCGGACACCCGGTATATATATATATATATAAAACAACTTGAATTTTTTTTGGGAATGCGAGATGTACACCGTACAGAATTAACAGAAATTACATATAACATCACTGATGAATTTAGTAATACTTGTCAACATTTGTGAACTTCCTTAGAAACATTTGTAAACTTCCTTAGAAACATTTGTAAACTTCCTTAGAAACATTTGTAAACTTCCTTAGAAACATTTGTAAACTTCCTTAGAAACATTTGGTATAATTATAGTTTGCTGTATTACATTTAATGACATTTTCTTAAAATCTTTGTTTCCTGGTAAATATATTTAACTAAGTGATTTGAAATTCAATACATCAACGGCATATCATTGCTCAGAAGTAGGATACAGGTTTCATTTGACTTTTGTAAATGCCGTAATTAGTTTTCCTGGTGTTTTCTTTTAAAGTTTATGCGGGAAATAAAAGAAGCCTTATACATATAAATTTAATGTAATTTAAATCTTTGACAGTGACGTTAAGATGCGCGCGCGCGCGCACAAAAAAAATTCTAAGGTGATGCAACACTTTTGGTCAAGGCTGGCTTTAGCCAAAAGAGTTGCATCACCCTACAACTTTTTAAGTTTGGCTGATAAAGTCAAATGAAACCTGTGTGCTACTTCTGAGTAATAATGTGCCGTTGATGTAATGAATTTCATACCACTTTGTTGTTTACCAAAAGGAATGGCAAAAACTGAAAAAAATGTGGCATATTAAAACTAATATAGCAAATAATAATTACACCAAATCTTTCTGAGAAACTCCTCAAATCTTAACAAGTATTACTAAATTCACTAACAGTACTGAAAAATGAAAATACATCACTGAGGCTATAAGTAATTTCTGTTAATAGCGCTTTCATTCCAAAAAAAATTTAAGGTGTTTCAACTCTTTTGGCATAGCTATGTGTATATAAATTGGATAGAAGAGTGGTTGCGAGGTAGGAAACAGAGGGTGGTCGTTGATGGGGCGGAGTCGTGTTCGGCTAATGTAGCGAGTGGCGTTCCTCAGGGTTCTGTATTAGGCCCCTTGCTTTTTCTTATATATTAACGATTTAGATGTCGGCTTAGTCAGTACAGTTTTAAAGTTTGCGGATGACACGAAGCTGGGTGGTAGGGCGATTAATGACGAAGATAGAGGTAAAATCCAGGAAGATCTGAATAAAATCGTTGATTGGTCAGTCACATGGCAAATGAGATTCAACGTCGATAAGTGCAAAATTTTACATATAGGTTCGCGTAACGGTAATTTTGCATATAGTATGTCAGGGAAGGAGTTAACAAGCGTAGAGCAGGAAAAAGATTTAGGAGTTATAGTCCCTGGTGATTTAAAAGTAGCGAAACAAAGTACAGCAGCGGTCAATAAAGCGAACAAAGTGTTAGGTTTTATAGCTCAGAATTTTGAGTACAAATCGCGCGATATTATAGTTCCTCTTTATAAATCACTAGCTGAGTTACCCGGCGTTGCACGGGTGAAAATTTAGATTTGAAATGTATAGATCAGTATTTTTTTCAGCAAATTATTCAGTAAGTAGACAAAAGCTGTGATGCGAGAAATAAAAAAACATTTAATCAAACAAAGCTTTATTTGAAATTAGAATTTACAATACTTCTTTATATACAACATTGCATGTTTTTCCAAAAGGAGAGTATACATAAAGATTGTTAGCTGTTCCTACTCTAGAGCATCCTACATACAGTTGACCATGAGAGAAGCAGTCTTCTTGTAATTGTAGCCCAACAACTTTCACTGTTTGTCCCTGTGATTTGTTGATCGACATGGCAAAACTTAATCTTACTGGAAATTGTAAGCGCCTAAACTGAAACTGCATCTCTGATGTTATTAGAGGTATCCTAGGAATAAAAGTATCTTCACCCTTGCCACAACCAGTTTGAATTTGTGCTTCAATGACATGAGGCTGTAATGCCTTTATTATTAATCTGGTACCATTGCAGAGCTTAGGCTGATCTAAATTTCGTAGAAGCATTATAGGAGCTCCAACTTTAAGTTGTAGTTGGTGAGGAGGCAATCCTGGAAATTCCAAAGAATTTAGAAACTCCGTTGGATAGTTGACAACTTCATTTTGATCGATAACTGTATCAATTGATTTGTAAATATAAGGATCCCCTGGAATATTTTGGAGTAGTTGTTGGTTGATAGAATTAACTGTCACATTTTTCGGTGCCAATATTGCTCTTTCACACAGCCAAGTAAAGTCTTTGTAGTGATAACTAAAGTTAGTAAATACTTTTTCTGTTAATTCATTAACACTTTGGACCACTGCGCTGATTGTAGATATAATGACTTTGTTGTCAGAGTCCACAGGAACTTTTCCTTCGCCAAGCTGTAGCAAGTTCTGAGCAAATAGACCTGAATTGCGATCACCATAAATTCTTGCTCGCATGTTAGTTGTAAGCTTCAAGGTTTTAACATTGTGCCACAAACAGGAAGATTTAAGGCATGCTCGAATTTCATCAGCTTTTGTTCCCTTAGGTATAACTGGCAGAGTCTGGCGAAAATCTCCTGATAAGACAACAGTTACACCGCCCATCAATGTCTTGTGGTTTCTCACATCTTGTAGAGTTTTGTTCAGGGCCTCCAATGCTTTTTTATGGGCCATTGTACATTCATCCCAGACTATAAGTTCACATCTTTTAAAAACCTCTCCCATGCCAGAATTTTTAGTAATTTTACAAACAGCTTCATCATTAGTAGCTAAATCCAAAGGAAGTTTGAATGCAGAATGAGCTGTGCGACCTCCAGGCAACAGTGTAGCAGCTATACCAGAAGATGCTACTGCTACAGCAATTTTATTTTGCTTGCGAACTTTGGCCAGTAATAAATTTGTGACAAATGTTTTTCCAGTACCACCAGGAGCATCCAAAAAGTAGATGCCTCCATTCTGCTGAGAGATACTATTCATTATAGTTGAATAAGCAGTTCTCTGATCAGGCAACAACTTGGGCTCATTTTCATTTACATATTCAGTTAAGTAGTTGATATCATATGATGTTTCTCTTATAAGCTCTGTAGCTAAATTGTTGACTTCTGTTCTATTGGTTTGTGGGAGGCCAAATGAAGGTATTTGTTGTCCATCCATTGATGCTATTTTATCTTCTATGTCAATTAAGGCTCTGTTGTAGATTTCATCTGTGTAAACTACGTCAATATGCGGGTTGGCAAGTTGTGCTTGGTGCTTATAATCTTGTGCCAAATCATCTTTGTATTTGTTCCATAATTCTAAAGGGTTGCCCACATCACAGGTTTTTAGCAGAATTGCAAATAAATCTCTTAGCCGCTTTGGGGATTGGTATATGGCTGCTTCTCTTAAGGTGGCATCCCATTGACTATCATCTTCTAGCATTCCACGTTTGTAGCATGCCTCTCTAAATGTCGCACAAACATGACCATCAACTGTTCTAAGATCATCAAAAGATCTAGGCCCTTTAACTTCATGCAGCAACATTCTTAAAAAGAAACACTCATGCTGGCTGGGATGAACAGTGTAAACTCTGCCTAAAGCACTGTCAAATCTTACATCTGGATGACCTTCAACTTCGCTTCCTCTCTTTCTTCTACTCCATTTTTTGTTGTTCCATGTGTAATAAGATGGTAACTGGCGATACAATAAAGTTTGAGCAAACACATCTTCTTGACATAGTTTAAAAAAAGCTGTAAGAGTAGTATCTCTAGGAGCAAGAGCTTGATGGGCAGCTGTTTCATTAGTAAAATAAACTCTGTCCATTTTCTAAATGAACTGCTAGTTGCTGTACTGCAGGATATCTTCCATGAAAGGGAAAGCTAAAAATTCTCCAAAAGGCTTCATTGCTGCTTAAGTAACGACCTTGTTGATAGTTAGTCACTTCATCAGGTACATTTTGTTGTTGTAGAGCAAACATAGCTGCATCGGATCCCTTGTTAACATACTTGCACACATACTTGATAGACTTGACAGAATTACAAAATTCTACATTAATATGAGCATTAAAAGTTTTAGTCAAGAGAGGGCAGTAAGGAACTATCCATCTATTATCAATTTCATTTTGTTTAATTCTCGTTGTAAAGCCTCCATCATCAGGTTTTCTTCTGCGATATGAAGGATAACCATCTTCTCCTGTTTGAGTGTCTTTTAAAAATGGTTTTGGGTAACGTTTTGTACATTTATTTTCTTTCATGCAAGGTGAATTGAAATTTAGAGAACCACATGGACCACACCATTTGAGTTTGAACTATTTCAAAGAGGTTTTTGTCTGTGTTAGGGTCTGGAAGTTCAGCTGAGATAACAGAATCAATTTGATTAGCTTGAATTTTGTTGGTCAGCCAAATCAAAATATGAGCATGAGGCAATCCTCTTTTTTGCCATTCAACAGTGTACATGTGGCATCTAACTGGGCCAAAAATGTTGGATTTTGTCATTAAATCCATCAGTTTTAATAATTTTAAGCGAAACACTCTGGCTGTGAGGTCATGTCTGTGAATGTATGTTTGTCCAGGTAGTAACTCATCCTGAATTTCCTTCCATTTAGCATTGCATGTAAATGTTATAAATAGGTCAGGTCGACCATAAGTGCGAACATATGTCATTGCATCTTGAGTTCTTTCATGCATGTAACGTGGGCTGCCTGTAAAAGTTGACGGAAGAATGCAAAGTTGGCCAAGCTCTCCTCCAGCTACATCATTGTTGATGCCATCTCTTAGATGTATATATGAATCACATCTTAATTCTCTCTGATGAGTTCTAATGTAACATAATCTTTCTGCTTCTATTTTTGCATACATATCAACAGCAAATTGATGAAAAAGGTTTCTAGCCAACAGAAGATGATTTAGTGAATTACTGTGAACCATAAATCTGTAAGCATAGAAGTCCATGCAGGAAACTGTTTTGCTAGAATGTACACCTGCTTGGAGAATTCCAAAGTGATATCCATCTTCTCCATAGACAAACAGTAAAGGATATTGCAAAGCATCATAAGATCTATGGGTTTCATTGATGAATTGCAGAGTATTGTCTCGACTTTTAAGCACAATGTCTCTTTTGTCATGTTCTTGACCAGTAATGATCACAGCAACTTCATTGCATTCTGGGAGATTAAATCGTCTAGCATGTTCAGTAGGAGGTCTCTTGTCGGCATCAATGATGATTTTGTATTCTGTAGCAGGTACATTTTCTAGAGCATATTTAAAACTTTGAATGTAATTATTTGAAGCATGAAGCATGTCTTGAAGTTCAACAATTAGTTCCAATCTTGTTGCTGGGTTTCTATTGTATCTATTTTGTGCTTGATGTTGCAAATCTCAACAAAGTACAATTGAAGATACCTTGGTTCTTCATGAGGTAATGGTTGTAGTGAACCTATTCTGTGATATATTTGACCTTGAACTTTAAATGTAGGCATGAATCCTCCTTCAATAATGATATTAGCTCCAAATGAGGTCATTTGAAATACAGAATTGTATGCTTGAATATTTTGTAAGAAGTGTTTAGATTCAGATGTAGTGCCTGTAAGTAGAGTTTTCAAAGGTTCTGGAGGTTCCGAAAGCGCAGGTAATTGAACTTTTCCATTGGTACAACACATTCCTGGTGATTCTTTATCCCACTTTTTAGCACCACACTTATCACATATTTTAGACATTGATCCAATAATAACCACTTTGTCAGATGCATAATTATATTGTGGATTATAGTTAAAAGCACTTAAATTCCACTGCCAAGCATTGAAGGCTCGAGATCGTGTTTGAGCTTGTCTTGTTCTTTGAGCCTGAAGTCGTACATCATGTTGCTCCTCTGTTTCTTGCTCTCTGTAAGTTATTTGTCTTAATTGTTGTGCTTGAAGTCTGGTTTGACGTTGTTCAGAAGTTTCTTGTTGTCTATATCCAGCTTGCCTTGATGATTCTGCCTGAACTCTGGCTTGGTGCTGTTCAACAGTTTCTTGCTGTCTTTGAGTAGCCTGCCTTTCAGCTTGAGCTCGAAGTCTAGCTTTACGTTGTTCCAAAGTCTCTTCCTGTATTTGAGCAGCCTGTCTTGCAGCTTGTGCTTGAAGTCTTTGATTGCGTTCTTCTTCTGTTTCAGCTGCTCTTTGTGCTTGAATTCTTTTAGCGGCAGAAGACTTTCCATATAAAGGGCGTTTCTTGGGTGGCATAATCACCTGTATCACTAAACAATAATTTGCAATTCACAAAGTTACTAAATCACTTATGAAACCATTTAGCACTGTCCTGGAAAATTTGCTCCGCTGGAATATTTGCTCCGCAAAGTTTACGAATGCCAGATTTTCACTAAATTCTTTAAAAATTTCTATTTTATGTTTTGTATGTTTATTACAAAAAAATTTATTACAAAAAAATGACGCAATAATCATTAATTGTCAATTTCGTCATTAAATACTACACCAAATACAAAATAAATAGCACCATTAGATTCCTTGTACAAAACTGGTTATTATGAAGTTATTTTAAAATTTGTAAGTTCAACCGTTTGGTTTTCTATAGCGAACAACTAAACAAATAAACAAACTTCCTCTTTTATATATATAAAAAAAAAATATATATATATAAAAAAAAAAAAAAAATATATATATATATATATAAAAATATATATAATAAATAAATAAATAATAATAAAAAAAAATAATATATATTATATATATATATATAATATATATATATATATATATATATATATAAAAGAGAGAAGAAGAAGAAGATTAGTTAGACCCCATTTGGAGTACGCGATCCAATTTTGGAATCTGCATATGCGAAAAGATATAGACAAACTCGGAAGAGTTCAAAGACGAACAACTAAGATGATTCCGTCGCTTAGGTCAAAGTCGTGCGCAGAGCTGGGCAGTATTTAAATACATTTGTATTTAAATACGTATTTAAATACATTTGTGTATTTAGAACTGTATTTATAAATACATTGTTTTTCATGTATTTAAATATAGTATTTAAATACTTTAATGAGTATTTAAATACAATGTATTTAAATACTCAAAATATAAAAATGTAAATACTTTTACTGGTTTAATACACGTTCTGTACTAGCACAGTACGACGCGTCGACAGTGTAGTACAGCATGGTTCATGTTTCAACGTGTCAGTTCAATCAATTGTGTGCCACTCTTAGTCGAAAGCGGTTGATTTCTTTATCGTGTGCGTGTCATGGCTTAGTGAATTAGTGAATGCATATGTTAAAATTTGTATGTATTTAAAATGTATTTACAAATGTATTTAAATACAATTGATGTATTTTGTATTTAGTATCTAAATACATTCGTAAAATGTATTTAGTATTTAGTATTTAAATACATTTCTCCCATGTATTTAGTATTTAGTATTTAAATACATTCAATGTATTTATTGCCCAGCTCTGGTCGTGCGAGGATAGGCTTAAGGAGTTAAAATTGACTACACTCGAGACTAGAAGGCTAAGGGGTGATCTAATCCAGGTTTTCAAAATTATGAATGGGTTCGATAACGTAGATATAGTTTTTTCGAAATATCTCAATATAATACGACAAGAAATAACGGGTGTAAGTTGACAAGTAGAAGGTTCGAGACAGCAGTTGCCAAAAACTTTTTTACGCATAGAATAGTAAATAGCTGGAATAGTTTGCCGGTAGAAGTAATTAGTAGCACGTCTATAAACATGTTTAAAAATCGATTAGACGCATATGTTGATAGATTGGGTATAGTTTAAGGTAGTAAGATTAAGGCTTTGTGGTTCGGAACCCACGTAAAATTGTAGGTCCCCTCCGCCACCACGTAGGACATGCACAATATACAGTTAGGTAGACCAGCCATGAGTGGATCCTAGGGACTTTGTTGGTCTGAAACATTATAACATTAGTATAACATATATATATATAGCCCACCAGAAGTATATTTGAATAAAATGTAATTATTACATTACGTAATATATAGTGATGCACCGGAGGCAGATTTTGACCGGAGGGCAGGAACCTCCGGCTTAGTGTTTTTTCATCCGGCCGGAGGTTCCCGCCAATTGATTTATTTCAGTATTTATGTGTGTGTGTGGTCCATCGTCTCATCTATTTAGGGTTTATATATTATAGTCCTGCTATTTTAAATTATTAAGTCTTTAATAACTTAAACTTTATAAAAGTCGACTTTCTATGCTTTGTGTGCGCTAATTTCTCTAAAAATTTCCATTGAACAGAATATCCTCAGGTTATGAAACTTATGATGTCTTGCTGAATGCTGAGTAAAGTAGCCTATATCAAATCAATAATTATTAATACAATCACTGATCCCTCATAAAATAAATTATTATTAGTCACTGAGAACTGAAATATTAATACAATCACTGATCACTCATAAAATAAATTATTATTACAGTCATATGAGAACTGAAATATTCGGATAGGTGCAGAAATGAGGTTTTATAGTTTTATAGAATTAAAACTAAAAGTTGTCAGAATTGAGTTTGGTGTACTTGCCGGAGTTTAGTGAGACCTCCGGCCGGAGCAGGAGGTTTTCTAAAATGGCCGGAACTCCTGCTCGGCCGGAGCCGGAGCTCCGGTGCATCACTAGTAATATCGATAAATTTCTTAAGTTTCCAAAGGCTTTGCATTTCTATTCTGCTTTTATAAGTAAAAAAATGTTTGTTTTCAGAGAAGATTAAATTTTAATTGTATTTATAAGTATAGGATTATATTTCTGTACCATACCCAATACTATTCTTGCAGGCCATAAATTTTTAATGCCTAAAATATAAACATTTAACATGCTAACACGTAATAAAAGTAATTAACGAGTTAAAATTAACAGTGGCATTATGTCAGAAGCACTCAGAAAACAAGAGCTATCTACAGTTAACATGTTATTACAAGCGGAAAAGTCTGTGAAGCTTAATTTACCAAATTCAGCATTTGGAGGTAAGTGCAAGATTTTATATTTTCCCCTGTCCTGTGACCCGAAACAGACAGAGAGCCAGACAGATTTGAAAGAGGGATAAAAGGACAGAGTATAAAGGGATTTAGTTTCTCCAAGAATTCTTTAGTTTATTTTGTCTTCTCTGTACTGAATGCCAGTTTTAAACATTTTAATTTCAAATAATTCTTCCAAACCCAATCCTCCAATTTCTTTCTGATTAACTTCGATTGGATTTAGTAGTTTAGTGATTTAATCTGTAATTCCAAAGAATTTTTTTTTTTTTTATGACACGTAGCAAATTTAAAAAGCCCGAGATATACATGAATAAAAGTATTACTAAGGAGGAGATTGTAGACACCAATCGACCAGGGAAGTACTCCCGGGGGGTCGGGGTGGCGGTGACGTTTGACAGAAGACATGGAGTGTTGGAGCTCCCGTTTCTCCTGTCACTATCCCTTTTAGCTGATCTTTTTCCACGTCTCATCTACCCTGTGAGCAGTCCAGCATCCTCTCAACCACACACTTCTCCCCCTATTCTTCACTACACATACATACATTTTGCACGCTACGCAATCTTCTCAAAACTTTATATTAAAAAAAACGCTTTTCACTCACCCGCCAGCTGGGCCGGTGAGTCAGCGAAGTGAGTCGGCTCGGAAAATTTTCAACCAGCCAGAACAATATCCTTTAAAACCAAGGAACACGTGTGTGTAAATTAATGGGGTATGAACACGCATCTACATAGCACAAAATAGGAAAAACAGCAGCAGAATCATGAACAAAAACACAAATGTGACGAAACAAAAATAATCTTTATTTACTTAAGGAATGTTTCGGTAAACGAAAACACATACATTAACTGGATGAAGGCTGGGTGCTGGGATGTTTGACTTTAGGTCGCCAGTCGGGCCGGTGTAACAGGCGTCAACCACTCTAGGTGGGATAAGCTCTAGAGTGCACGGTGCCTGACGGTGAAACACACACCAGAGTAATTTACACCTTGGCACCGTTCACTTAAAGTGCATTTTACCATCAGGTGAGATGCACTCTACTATGTTGAAAAACACTACTTCACAAAGTGAAAGTATGAACATTAAAGCTTTATACAGGCACAATCTACATAATATCCCTGAATGCAGAAAACAGAACTCATTAATTATTTTATAAACCACAATTTATTTAATTTAATTAATGATTATTCTACACGGACGGCTCTTTAATTAATCTTGCTGCTGACACTGAAAACACGCTCAAAATGATTACCAGAATTTATCAAGTAAATTGTCATCACTGATGCTTCATTGACTTCTTGGTGATGAATTGGTTTGTACAGCTATTTTAGTATTCAGAGCTGAAGCCAAAGCCATAAGTTCTATGTCCGTTCTCCAGATGGTGTCTTCTTCCATGTTGCTGCTTTTCAAGTAGTCATTTACTTTTGGCCAATCATTGCTTCAAACCTTGGCCTATACAGTGGGTTTTCTAAAGTTTGTATGGCAATTTCTCTAAATGTGGCATGATGCTTCTCCGACAATGTAACTTTCTTCCTTACAGCTCTAAAAAGACAATTGCCAACACGTGCGACCTTATCCACCTTAAGTGGCTTGCCTAATGCCTTACATTTATATATCTATTGGGCTTCGGGCTTGGCAGACCTAATTCTACTGATTTTGCTGACCTCCATGTAGCCGTAGTTGGGATAAATTGTCGCCTTGATTCTAGAACTATTCCAAGGAATTCCACTGCCGAGCTTTTTTGCCCATTACTGTCCATTTTTTTAATGTTTCTTAATTGTACATTCAGAAAAAGTAAATTACTTATTTCTTTGTTTATTTAGCCAAATAACAGTTATTACACACTTGCTTCTCGCTAGATATAGCAGAAACTCAAACTCCTATCGGTATTTCTACGATTAAATAAAAGTTACTCCTACGAGCTATTTTAAGATTATTTCAGGACCATCTTCCAGCTAATAATTTTTAAGGGGTAACCATAGGAGTAACCCTAGCAATGTTTATTAATACCGGCCCAGAAAAACATATTCTCATATCCAAAGTCGCGCGCAGCCATTTAACGAATAATTATCGAAGTGGCGAACACCACCAAAAGCACAGTTCAGTTGTCACTAAAACTACGCACAACTGAAAGCACGGTAGTACAGTAAGTAGAGTGCTCCACACCCGAATAAAAAAAATCAGGTGTGGAGCACTCTGGAGTGATTTTCATCTTACTAAAGTGCGTTTTGCCTGGGTGAGATGCACTCAACTTTAATCCCTAGAGTACGTCTCACCTTAGCATCGTGCACTCTAGAGTACTTTTTTCCGTAGAATAATTCCTGACTCATACACCGGTAGCTACAGCTTTTGAACTCTCCCTACATGATTTCAATCCGCCTCGGGCAACCGAGCGGGTGTTAGTGTACACTCCTGCATTATGAGCTTCGGAGACCTTGATTTCGGCTCTCTCCTTCTTACATAGGGAGGTTATTTTTGCGCGCGCTCTCCCTTGGCCCCTCCTTCCTGCATAAAGAAAAATATGAGTAATTAAAGAGTGGTTATTTAGAAGTAGATATTTTTTTAATTTAAAACATTACTAAACAAGTTGCAGAGAAAGTTATGTTGTAAATAATAATAGTAATAACGATAATTTCTACAAAGATTTTTTACTAGATTTATGTATATTTTGTAGTAGATATTTTTTCTACAAGATAACCTTATGTTCATTTAGAGGTTAACTTCCTCCTCTGTTCTTAGATGATACAAAAAAGAATGCTGAATTTCTTCGGTCATTGGATGCTTTCCCAACTACCAATATAGACGAAATACTTCAAGCTACTTCCATCCTGTCAGCTGTGGCTTATCCACTACCTGAAAAAGATCAGGTAAATTGGCGTATCTGTAGTTAGTACGGGGATGCTGTCGGTATGTAGGTTCATGTAAATCTTGAATTACAACTTGGCCACGGCACAAACTTGAAATTACTTTTATAAAAATTTTCTGCACAATAAAAATTATCCCCTCTCATACTACTTACAGTAGACGAGTGACGTAATCACAGAATGACATGGGAGGAGAATGGAAAAGTCACTATAAAAATAAAGTTAAAAACAAATGAACAGGAAAAGTTTTGTTTCACAATTTTAAGATTTGTTGTGTCCACGTTTTATTTGCGTGTTGCTTATTATTATTATTATTATTATTAATTAAATATAAATTCCAGGATGCAGCTATTGAATCATTGAAGTCGCTGGCAAAAAAATCTGAAAGTAAAGCTTCCTCTCCAAACTTACAAAAGGAGTTTGCATCTTCATCTATTGGCACGGTATCATCACTGTTAAAAGTACGATATTCTTAAATGTGTCCGAATTATTTTCATTAACATACCTCAAAATCATTAAATTTTAGGGACACGCCTTCAGTGGTTTGTAGAATCTCAGATATAACAGGTATCATCAGGAACTCCATTAGCAGTACCGTAGGTAACCAGCTCAACACAAAACGGCGGTGGCGGTGGGAGTCGAACCCAGGCCTTCGCAGTTTGAGTCCAGTCTACTCTTTTATAAGGATTGTCTCATACTAAAGTTATGAATGTACTTTAGCCTAATTTTTACATATGTTTACATTTGTTGATTTTTATATTATTCTGCTCCTACGTTATTTCTTTTAAGGGGGTCAATGATGAAAAACCGAAAGGAAATAAAACGCAAGTAGTCAAACGGCGATTGTCGGCAAGAAAGGCAGCAGCTAAGAGAAAGAAAGACGCCGAGAAAAGTGGAAAGGTAATAGCCATGAACACAGTAAATTACGTGTTAGAAAAGTACTTTTTATCTACAACTTATTATTGTTGTTGTTGTTGCAGTAAAATTAATGTGGTAGCCTCTTTTATCTATAAATTTGCACAGTGATTTGTTATATTTAAAGTTCTTTATAAATATTAGAGGAAACAAATTAGATATTTTCTCCTCAAGGTCGACTCGATGATGGGAGCTGTTGAAAGTTCCCAGCAAGGAATTCTCCAGTCGTCCGTTGTTGGTGAAGAAGCGGCGATGGTACGGTCAGAGGGAGGCGTAACAATGGCTGTTGGTAAGAGTCTTTGATGAACTGTAATAGTAATAGTAATAGTACTGAAACGAACGTTATCCCACGTATCATTAAAACGAAGACACTGATTAGTTTTTAGTTAATTTAAAAGATCGTTTTTTAGGCTAACAAATGAATTGAGTGAATACTCAGGCAGAGCTGGGCACTTCCGCAAACACTTCCGCAAACCGCAAATTCCACAATTGCGGAAGTATGTTTTTCGTTTGCGGATTTGCGTTCGCGGCAAAGTCATCGCAAATTAGTGAATTTGCGTTTGCGGATTTGCGTTTGCGGAAGTGATTTTGAGTTTGCGGATTTGCGATTGTAAATCCGCAAACTCAAAATCACTTCCGCAAACGCAAATCCGCAAACGTAAATTCACTAATTTGCGATGACTTTGCCGCAAACGCAAATCCGCAAACGAAAAACATCTTCCGCAATTGCGGAATTTGCGGTTTGCGGAAGTGCCCAGCTCTGCCCTGAATAGTGACTGAAGTATGACTAAGATGTTAATTTACAAAATGAAACACTTTGAAGGGCAAGAAATGGATGGGAAAAGAGAGACAATAAAGTTGAAAGCAGTCGTAAAGAAACGAACGCACAGAAATAAAATTAGATAATGGAATAAAAACGAACGTATACATTAGGAAAATAGGGGGCCGGGGTGGGAATCCCTCTCTGAACATTCGATGTAAATAAAACCAAATGCGGTGTCACGTGTATAATTCGAACCATATTTCGCTGCAGTAGTAAATAAAAACCATCACTTAATATTTTACTACACTTAACTCCTTTAAATTCTTGTATTGTATTCTTCGTATTATTTTATATTAAAATGGATTCTTTCCAAAACGCCATTTATTCTTCCAACTATTTATAACGGGAATATAATATGACGGAAACTTTTCTATAATAAAGATATTCACTTCACGAAATTTCAGGTTTTTTTGATGCTTCTCAATTGAAAGGAAAGAGAATCGACGTAGATGGCGCCACGTACGTTTTTCCTCACTATTGCGATCTGTTTCGGCAAGACTCTTCTTGCATCCTCAACAAATCTATTTCAATTGGAATCAAGGTGCGGATTATCATTAATTACAGAAATTCTGGATTGTATGTATGTACTGTAATGTATGCATGCGTGCATGTACTAAGGTGGCGAAAATTTTCCGAGCACCTTTTTTTTAATGTACTAATGGTTGGACGTAGATAAAAATTGGCGCATATAAGTAGTCGGGTCTATTCTATTCCTCAAAATACTTCCTGTTCACATCCAGATGGCACCTCTGCCATCTGGAGGGGAGTGAGTAGATACCCTTCGGTAAAGGCCTCTAGATCGAAGGTGACCTCTTGTTTCGGCAGCGTTCTGTTGTTCCTTTTTTGAATTTGGAGAGGAATATTGGTGTTGAGATATACCGTTATCTATGCAACGTATTCACGGATGATGCAAAATGAGTAAAAGAAGTATTTGACTGAATAACAAAGTTTAAAGGTCGCCAGATTGCGTTGAGAGACACTGCACCAGGTGATTGGCCCTCGACCGCAATGACTGAAAAGAAGGCTCATGATGATGAACTTTTTAAAATAGATCGGCGCATAACGACTCCCGAAAGGAGCTCCGTCGTTGGAATAAGTAAGGTACAAAACAAATTCTGAACGAACTGGTCTTCCACAAAATCGTCGCAAAGTGGATACCCTAGAACCTGGGTTCAAATCGGGAAAACTTTCTTATGGAGGCATATCGGGAACTGTTACAATAATAGACAGAGCTGTGGGAGATACGTTTCTCAATAAAATTGTGATTGGAGACGAGACGTAGTTGCTCTCAAGGATCCAGCAAAGAGGTCTTGCTTACAGATTTTGGGACAAAATAGGGCCAATACTGATCAGTGGCGTACCCAAGGGAGGGGTAGCCGGGTATTTGCCCCCTCCTCCCTCCCCGAAAGATTAGACCGCCTCCCTTCTTGCATAAAAATAAATGCTCTATAATGTCATTGACGTTTTTTGGATAAATTCAATTAAAAAAAACACGGACTGGATATTGGCATTTCAGGTTATGTAAATTTGTAAAAATAAATGAACACTGTTTCACACTTAAATGTTTACATTTACTACAAAAACTTTTAGGTTGTCAGCCCCCTCCCCCAAAGGAAATTCCTGGGTGTACCACTGATACTGTTGGAATTTATGGAACCAAACCCATCCATCAATGCCGACAGATATCGCCAGACACTACACAAATTCACGAAGGAACCGCGAAGGAAGCGACCCAAAATGGCGGACACTGATGTGTGCATGATCTTCAGAATGCTGCAACCCAGTGGCTTCGGTAACAAGATACAGACTTCTACTACTCCCTCCCCTCCAGATGGCAGAGGTGCATCAATGTGAACGGGGAGTATTTTGGGGACTAGAATAGGTCTGGCCGCTTATATGCACCAGTTTTTATTTACATCTAACCATATGTACTTTCTTGAAAAAAGGCTTGTGCCGAAACCTTTTGGCCACCCTAAGTATATTAGTGGTGTTGCAAAAGTTGATTGTTTTTTAGGATTCTCTGACACATTTTTAAACAGTTATATTTCTTTTTAAGGAAAAAGTAAATTTAGCATGATTTGTAAAAAAAAAAAACTAGAATGGAAAATCTGGTTTTTTAGGGGCCGTTCCCAATTATCAACATTTTCACGAGCGTGCAAACCGTACGCTAGAGGGGAGAGGGTTAAGGGCTGTTGTACGCTTCTAAAAATGCGAAAAATATCGATCCATATCTTCTCGCCAATTTCGTAGAGTATTAATATTATAGTGTGACAGTTTTGGATTGTGTATTGTCAGTACGTTTCCTTTATTTTAATAGTGCTAAATTCCAATTTTTTTTTAATTTGGGTGTGAATATTAACTTGTATATCGCTAGTTTTTCAATACAATACATGGAGAATTTCATGATGTCCGAAGAAGTTAAATCTCGTATCGTAAGCGTTGCATTTGATTTGGCATCGCGTTTGTTTGCTGATATCGTTCTCAACGTGAAACGTCGACTCAATAATTCCAAAATCAATGTCAATGGTCTGTACAACCCCATTAGCCTGAAACAGATAAGCAAAACTTTTCAAATTTATGTGAATATTGCACAAATGCTGAAAATCCTGAAATCCTAATAAAAACGCCACGACTTTTGCAACACCCCTTATATATGCATGCAGGACAGATCAAAATTCTTTATTCTTTATGTATAATACAGAACATACAATGTAATTCACACAGATGGCAAAATGGGAGGGTCAAGTTTACGGGTTTGGCGGTGGACAGGATTTGCTGAGCGAAGAATCCTCCACTGTCCAATTAAGTTTAGTGGACAAGTGGATGAATCCAATTCCGGTGACCAACTCCTTTGAAGATATTATCATTTATATTCCGAGAGAAGGTTCAGATATTCCTGAGGCAGATTATATAGGTAACACTTTATTTTGATTCATAAGTATTTAATTCAGTTAACCCTTTAAGTCCTGAATGTTTTGTAGGGTTAAGTTATGAATGCTTGTATTTGAAACGTTAGCAATTTGTACCGTCAGTCCTTAAAGAGTTAAAAGTCGCAATCATTTTTTTCGTAGGGTAAAAGCAAAACTATTTTCATCGTAGTTCGAACTGCGATGAAAATCAGTTTACTTAAAAATTAGTTTACTTAAAAATGTTTACTTAAAAATGTTTACTTAAAAATTAGTTTACTTAAAAATTAGTTTACTTAAAAATTAGTTTACTTAAAAATTAGTTTACTTAAAAATACTTTTAAAATTTGCTGTTAAAGAACCACAAACTCTTTAATGTCATAAGAAGTTAACGTGATACTTGTTTGTTGGTATTTTTTTCATCTAGCTCCCGACATGCAACCCCAACAAAAGTTTATGGCTCATGCAATTGACGTAGCTGAATCTCGACTCGGAGTCAACATATTCCTAAGACCTGACATAGTTGACACAATGGATGAGTGGATTCTCACGTGGTCTTTGGCTTCCCCTTACAACACAACCAACTTCACCGTGTATTACTTAAAGGATCTGCAATTCTACGAAGGTTAAGTGTGTGTGTGTGTGTGTGTGTGAGAGAGAGAGAGAGACTCCTTCGTTGAGCTTCAAGCTAACAATACAAAGGAAAATATAAATCCATTTACTCGTTTGGTTCTCTCTTAAATGGAGTAGATAATATAAACAGTCTACGTCTATTTTTTACTCTTTCGTTTAAACATCTGTGAAAGTAGAGACAATGTGGAAGAATTTAAAAGAATTCAGAGAGTCTGATCGGTGTAAATAAAGAATGAAAGTTGTGACTTTTATCTAGTTGAAGGTTTTTTCCTTAAACTGTTCTAATACCGTTTTCAGATATAGGATTTTATGGACTCTTCATAAGTTCTGAGGAAGTTGGCGACGAAGTTGGGAATCGCTATATTGGAATCGCGAAAAGAAATACCAGCATTGACGCTATTCTTTTAGAAGTTAGTGAAATAATTTTTGTACATAGCAGTATCCTTGCTTTTCGTTTCGATTATACACCAACTTATTTCAGTCGTTGTGAGGTGGTGTAAAAGTTACCCGTAAATTTCTCGGTGCTACTATAGCGTGATTCCTACCGGTGACTTCGATACTATAGGGTGATTTCTACCCGTTTTGGTTCGAAACTACAGTACTGTAGTGTGTGATTCCTATCCAAGGTATAAATGAAAATATAATAAATATAAAATGCTATTTATTATTCAATTTTATTTATTTAAAAAATAGTTTCGGTGCTACTATAGTATGTGGTCTACCTACGATTGGTTAGGTTTAGTCACGATATTTTCGTTAAAACTAACGAAAATATCATGACTAAACCTAACCAATCGTCAAGGGCGATGGACATTGGAATGTAAACAAGCAATTAGTAAACAAGCTAAGAAGCTATAATTAAAAGGTAGACCGCCGAATCGAGGTAGGAATCACGCTATAGTAGCACCAATTTCTCTTTAATAAACCGGAATGATTCAATGAAGACATTATTCAATACAATACAAAAAAAAATGATGTATCGATCCATTCGTTGAAACTAACGTTATTGAGAGCTATCAAACAAGTCTAATAATCTTTCGTTTTTTAGGACACCCAAACGGAAAACGACTTTATGTTCATCAGTGATAACATTACGTATATGAATAATTCTAACGTGCAGTTGCTCTCAGAGTTGGAAGAAACATTTACATCTAACTATTCACTGCTCACTTTCGTATCGTCTTGCCTCTTCTTTGATAAAACTAAGGTCACTTGGAGTAGCGAAGGATGCAAGGTAAGAGGTAGTTTCGATCATACGACATTTTGTGAACGGGATATTTTCTCGACAAGTGTCCTGTGGAATAGGTTAGGTTAGGATCGGTCAAGTCCAATTAGGTTACGCCAGGCTAAGTTAGGTTAATAATACTGTAATAATAATAATAATAAGTCAGTCAGGAGGGCCAGACACTGGTACAATGCTAAGGCCCATTGCTCTAATTCCTGTATTATTTACCATCATCATCGGGATTCGAAACCCCGAACTGTGTCTTCATTTCGCTTATAGAGAAACTGTGTTATATCCACTGAGCTACGGACGCTGACCAATTTAGGTTAATAAGGGTCGAAAATAAGAGGATAGTTTAAAGAATTTACTAAAACTAAGAACCAAAAATGCGCGTCATGGTAAAATTCTTAGTAGAAATTGCATACACTAAGATTAAACATTATACAGGGTATTCCAAATAAGATTGTGCAGTGAATTACTAGTTTCATTACATTTCATTTACATATCGCATCCATTTACATTTATGACGAGTCGTACAAAGAGAAAAAAAATATTGCATGACCAAACTCCCCATAGCATTTTTGGGAAAATCTGCACGTAAATTATTAATGACTAGCAGAAGCCCCCCGTGGTAAAAAAAACTATGCTTAAACAATCAACAGGGGCAATTTTTTTTTAATATTATTTCCCGGAATGAGCACATACACAAACAAACATTATCCGATTTCAGCTTTATATATTATATATATATATATATTTTTTTTTTTTTTTTTTTTAGTTCAGGAAGAACCGATTCGCCTCTATTTAAAGGGCATATCTCAGCGGAAAAACAAAGAAAAAGTGAGAGGAAAGACAGAGGAAAAAGAAAGGGTGGAGGGGACAGTCGAAGTGGAAAAAGACCAAGGACTGCAGGGTCGAGCCCCATCATCCTTGGGTGCTAGGGCCGGGAGGGCGCACGTGAAACCTCCAGGAACAAGCACGTACAAACGAGCACAAAGAGCACTCAAGAGCACGAGCATAGAACCCCCTTGCGGGGATATATATATATATATATATATATATATATATATATATATATGCACTAGAATCACAAAATAACACGTGACCTTATTAATAAGCAAACAACCACAAGGAAAAGGAAACACAAAGTCCGAGCGCTTTCGTGATATATTCACATTATCAAGGAAGAACGCTCGGACTTTGTGTTTCCTTTTCCTTGTGGTTGTTTGCTTATATATATATATATCCCCCTCCCCGCGGGCGGTCTTTCTGGGGTGGATCGCCCGCGGGCTCCTGCCTCCATGTGGCGAGGGGGGTCAGCCGCGGCTGGGGGCCCTGCCGGGTCCCCCGCCCGGTTGCGAAGTAGACTTTTAACATACCCTGCTATCCTACAGCCCCCTCTTTCCTGTCTTCCCCTCTTTCCCCTCTTCCTTGCCCCCTCTGTTTTTTTTTCTGCTTTCTCTTTCACTTCGCGCGCCCCGTGGGCTGCCGGGGCTGATCGCTGGGGGTCTCGCTCCCATGGTCGGGGCCGGACTAAGTTGGCTGGTAGGGTGCCCGGGCCTGGGACCCTGGGGGGCCTTGTCTTTGCTGCCGGCGGGGGAGAACTCTCGATGCTGCAAGGGCCCCTTTTGAAACGGGGGTACCCGCATGGGACGAGGCACCCATCCCCGCCGGCGTGCGCTTGGTCCCCTTGGGCCCGGTAATCGGTTCGTTCCCCGCGGCCCCGGGCGCGAAACAACAATAAAATTTTTTGTATGGAAACATTTACAAATCTAAAGGACCTCGTTGACGACCCGGCTTGTGCATATGACCTCCCTCTGACTACCTCTTTGGACCGTGGGTCTGGTAAGGGCAGTCGGCAGCCCTCGCCCACCCCGTCTGCTCTTCTTGCCGACACCTCCTCTCCCTCTCTTCCCCAGGCTCGTGGCGCCGCTGCCCGACCCCCGCCAGTAGCGGATGGACCTGCAGTGGACCCCCCCGACCCCTGGATCCCCCCATATTCCACGTCCCGATAGGGACCCACCTGCTTTTTCGCCCTCAGGTGGGAGGCCCGCGGCCCCGGTCGCCTCCCACTCCGGTCGGGCCTCATCGCCCCCGGCCCCCTCGGCCCTGGGGGACGTGGAACCCGACGTCGCCGTCCGCCTTTCTCGTCTTCGCCCCCTCGAAGTTCCGGTGGTTTTGGCCAGACGGCTTCACTCGGCCTTAGGACGATGGACAAGTTCCTCGTCCTCCGCCCCTCCTCCTCCAAGCCCCTCCCCACTAACCACGAACGCCTCTTTCGAGCGATCCATGGGAAGACGGGGACGGCGCGTTTTGACCTTCGGCCTCATGGATGGCTCCATTTTGATAAGGTCGCGTTCCTCTGCCGAAACCTCCTCTCTGCTCGCTATCCCCGATGTCCTGGGCTGCGGGATCACGGTGACTCCCCACCCCCGCCTCAATCAGTGCCAGGGCACGATCTACGCTGCTCGTCTTCTACCAATCCCGGTGGAGGACTTCCAGACTGACCTCGCCTCCCAGGGTGTGGTGAGAATATACCGTTTTCCCGACAGATCGCGATCCCCAGCCGTCCCTTCTCCTCGCCTTCTTCTTACTTTTGACTCACTGGTGCCCCCCGTTTCGGTATTCTGGGGCTTTGGTGAGAGACGAGCATGCGAATTCTCGGTTCGGCCATACGTGCCAGATCCTACGCGCTGTTTTCAGTGCAATAGGTTTGGCCACGTGAGCAGTTCCTGCCGTCAGCCGGCCCCGTTGTGTGTCCGCTGCGGCGGCCCTCCCCACCCCTTGCCCTGTACTGCTCCGCCTTCTGCACCAACTGTCATGGACCGCACCCTGCTTCATCCCGCTCTTGCCCGTCCTTCCTCTTTGAGAGGGAGGTTCGGGCCCTCTGTTCATCAGAATTTCTCAGCGCTCGGGAGGCGCGGGACCGGTTGCGTGGCCGCGAGGCCCGGCGTGGTACCTCGTACGCCGAGGCTCTCCGTCCCCGGCCGCCGCCGGCCCAGACCCCGTCCTCACCGGCGGTTCCCGACGCGCCTCCACCACCGTGTCCGCTACTCCCTGTCTATCCTCTGCCGCCCAGCGGACTCCCGCCGCGGCTCCCTGTACTACCAGCGCGTCCCCACGTGCTCCCTCCGCGAACGCCGATGCTTCGTCGGCAACCCCCCCTGCCCTTCTACGCCCTCTCCACCGGCGCTTTCGGCCACCCCCATTCCGGACCGTGACCCGCCGTCGCCCATGCGGGCCGCACGACGGAGGGGAACGGGCCGCAAGCGCCGCGCCAATAGTGACCCCGAAAGGTTCGAGGCCATAGGCCTCGCATCACCTTCCTCTCCCAGACACAAACGCCCCCTTCGCCCTACCATCCCGGTGTCCTCACCGTCCCCGCTGCGCAACCGTTATGGACGCTCCCCCCTGGGGTCCCCGACGACCCTCGTGGTGGGGGCGGAGATACATCCCTCACCGGTTCGGTCGATGGACCCACTGGAGGGGGAACTCGCCCGCCTGGTCGGCGTGGGATGAGCACGCCCCCGCGCGTGACCTACCCCCCTCTCTCCTTGACCTGCCTATGCATCCGGGTGAGGTATCCTTTTCCACTCCCCCTTGTAGTCCAGCCTCCCCTGCACCTCCGGTGAAGGGAGGGGCCTTCTGGATACCCCTCACATCCCCTTCTCTGCATCGCTCTCCCCCGGGCGTCCGGGTGACTCCTCTTCAGGAGGATTTGCCGGCGTCAGTTTCCACATCGCCCCCCCGTCGGGGTGACCCTCGCCTTCGCCCACGTTCGGCGTCCCCCGTTGGGCCCCGGGGCTTTCCAATCCCCTTGTTAATCTCGGGCCGCCCGATCGGCCCACCCACCCCATAACCATCCGTTTCGCAGACTTTCCTACCCCTCCATATACTTCGCTCCTGCAGTGGAACATCCGCGGGCTCCTGGTAGGCCTCGAGAGTCTCTCTTCTCTCCTGGCCTCCAGGTGTCCGGCGTGTTTCTGCCTTCAGGAGACGATACTGGGCTCCCGTTCCCTCCCTCGAGTGTCCGGCTACTGCGGGCTCCCTTCCCCGCCTCTCGATGGGGCGGGTAGGGGGGCTCCGCGGTCTTCGTGCACCGCTCCGTCCCTTTCCGCCCCCTCCCGCTCCGTACTGTCTTGCAAGCTGTGGCCGTGCGCCTTTCTTTGTGGCGTCAGCTCACGGTCTGCTCTCTTTACCTCTCCCCTAACGTACGCCCTCCACCCGATTCTCTCCGTGACCTAATTCTGCAGCTTCCCCGCCCTTTCCTGCTTCTCGGGGACTTCAACAGTCGGGACCCGGCCTGGGGGGACGTTTGCTCCACCTTTCTCTCCGGGACCCTTCTCTCCCTTATGGACGAGCTAGAGTTCACCTTTCTGAACGATGGCTCCCCAACCTGCCTCCACTCGGCCCATGACAGTTTCACCTGTATTGATCTTTCCCTGGTTTCCCTCGATATCGTGACGGAGTTCACCTGGGAGGTCCTGCCGGATTCTTCCGGCAGTGACCATTTCCCTGTGTGTCTTACCCCAACCCGTCTCCTCCCCCCCACCTCTGTCCGCCCGCGCTGGCTGTTCGCCCGAGCGAAATGGGCCTCATACACGAGGTGCACGGCGATCTCGCCGTCCATTCCTGCCTTTCCCTCCGTTAGTGAGGCCCTCGCCTTTCTCGAAAGCAAGATCCTCTCGGCTGCCACCAGGCCGCGCAGCGTCCCATGGTGGACCCCAGAGTGCTCCCGTGCCGTTCAGGAGCGGCGCCGTGCTGGCCGTCGCTTCTACCGGACCCGCCAGCCGGAGCATAAGATGGCGTTTCAGCGCCTGAAGGCAGTGGCCCGTCGGGTCTTGAAACTAGCCCGGCGTACCTCCTGGCGGAGTTACGTGTCCGGGATCTCCTCCTCGACCGCCCCCTCGACTGTTTGGCGCAAGGTGCGTAGCTTTGAGGGGACCCGTGTCCCCCCTCGACCCCCGGTGCTTCGGGTCGGGGACGACGAGTTCGTGTCCGATCCGGAGGCCGTCGCGAACGCACTCGCGGCGCACTTCGCAGCCATCTCCAGTTCCGATTCCCCCCACTCCCGCCGCGACCCACCGGAATTTCCACCTCATAGGGATGACCCCTATAATCACCTCTTCCACATGACAGAGCTTCGGGAGGCCCTCCGCCCCCGACGCTCCTCCGCCCCCGGCCCCGATAATATCCCCTATGACTTGTTACGGCACCTCCACCCCTCTGCTCTCAGCTTTCTACTGGACCTCTATAACCGGATTTGGTTGGAGGGTTCATTTCCGGACCGATGGCGTGAGTCCATCGTCGTCCCCATCCCGAAGCCCGATAAAGACCCCTCACTCCCGTCGAACTATCGCCCCATTTCCCTAACATGCTGTGCCTGCAAGGTGATGGAGGCGATGGTCGCCTCGCGGCTGTCCTTTACCTTGGAGGCGAGTGACCAGTACCCTGCTACCCAGGCTGGTTTCCGGCGCTTCCGGTCTACCACCGACCCCCTCCTCCTCCTTAGCCATGACGTGCAGGAGGCTTTCTCCCGGCGTCAATTTGTACTCGCCGTCTTTTTCGACCTCCAGAAGGCCTACGATACTACCCGGCGGAGCGCGGTCTTCGACTGCTTACGCTCCCTGGGTTTCGTAGGCTTTCTCCCTTCCTTTATTTATAACTTCTTGTCCGCCCGTTCTTTCCGCGTCCGCATCGGTTCTGCCCTCTCTGACCGCTTTCCGTTGGAGGAGGGTGTCCCTCAGGGTAGTGTCCTTAGCGTCTTGTGTTTCTCACTCGTGATGAACACAGTCGCTACGGTCCTGCCTACATCCGTTCGTAGCTCCCTCTATGCCGATGACCTGGCTATCTATTGCTCTGGCCGCCTCCCGTCTTTGGCTGAACGTCGGCTCCAGCTAGCCATCAACGCGGTGGTTCGCTGGGCGTCCTCGGTTGGCTATGCTTTCTCACCCTCTAAGTCTTCCAGTATGCTTTTCCGTCCTCGGCGCCTCCGTCTGTCGCATACCTTCGCCCTTACCCTTGCCGGCACTCCTCTTCCCCTCGTCCCATCCGTTAGATTCCTGGGTATGACCCTCGACGGATTTTTCGGTTGGGTTCCACACCTTAGGCGGTTGCGGCAAACATCTCGCCGCACCCTCTCCCTTTTGGGTCATCTGTCCCACACGACCTGGGGGGCGGACAGGCGTACTCTGCTGCGCCTGTACACCTCCCTGGTGCAATCCCGTGTCGACTACGGCTGTGTGGTCTACAGCTCCGCCTCCTCTCCGGCACTCCGTATGCTGGATCCTCTTCTCCACCGTGGCCTTCGCCTGGCGTCGGGTGCCTTCCGCTCGTCCCCTGTCGCTAGTCTTCAGGTGGACTGTGGACACCCCCCCCCCCTGCCCCTTCGCCGGGGCCTTCTCATGGCGAAGTGTTACCTTCGCATCTGCCGCCTTCCGATGTCCCTACTCTTCTCCGCGATCTCCCAGGCGCTACCCCGGCCTGACACGTGGCATTTCGCTGCCTCTCTGGCCGAGATTTTCTCGTCCCTGGGGATCCCCCCACCCTCTATTCTGCCGTTCTCCTTCGATCTGTCGCCCCCCTGGCGGACCACCCCTATCTGCCGTTGCCAGGCGCTCCGTGGCCTGCGTAAGGAGTCTCTTCCTGCCGTCCTCCGGTCTTCTTTTCTGGCCCATCTTCCCGTCCATTCGGACGACGTTCCCGTCTACACCGACGGCTCGCGCTCCCCTGCAGGTGTCGCGGCCGCCGTCTTCTCTCCGTCATTGTCACCTACCTCCCGGGGTATCCCCCTGCCGGTTCAGGCCTCCATCTTTTCCGCGGAGCTCTTTGCCCTTCTGGAAGCCCTCCGTCTGGTATCGGGTTGTTCGCGGTCCTCCTGTACCATTTTTTCGGACTCGCTGAGCGCCCTTCAGGCGCTCGAGCGCTATGATTCCCCGGACCCCCTCGTACGCCTTATTCAACAGGAGTACCATGTCCTGCACACCGTTCACCGGATCCGGGTCACCTTCTGCTGGGTTCCCGCCCATGTTGGTGTTTCCGGTAATGAGGCGGCGGACCGCATAGCCCGGTCCGCCGCCTCGCTGCCTCCCCTCCCCCGCCCGCTCCCCTTCTCAGACTATGTGCAGGTCTTTCGTTCCTTTTACGACCGCATGTGGCAACAGTCCTGGGACGATGCCACCGGAAATAAACTCTGGTCCATCCGCCCCCGTCTGTCATATTGGGTGTCCTCTTTCCACCGCTCCAGACACAAAGAGGTCGTCCTTGCGCGGCTTCGCATCGGCCATACGCGCCTCACGCACGGCTATCTTATGTTCCGGCAGGAGGCTCCTCGTTGCGCCTCCTGCCAGTCGCCCCTCACCGTCTCTCACATCCTTGTGGAATGCCCCACCCTGTCGTCAGTACGTCGTCGCGCCTTCCCGTTCCTTTCTGATTTCCCCCTCCCCGAACGTTTACGCCTTATGCTCGCTGAGAGCCCTCTCTTCTCGCTTGACCGTCTTTTCCTCTTCCTCTCCCAATCTCGCATCCTATCTGAGCTTTAGGTGACTTCTCACCTGTAGTCCGCTGTTCTCCCTTTTCTAGTGCCTTTTCTCCGTCTCCGTTTCTCTTTCTCGTATTCCGCCTCGCCATGATATCCGCTACCATATAGCGGGAAGTGGCGGTAAACGCCCCAATACAAAATATATATATATATATTGTGTGTGTGTGTGTGTGTGTGTGTGTGTGTGTGTGGATTATAATAATTTTCCCGTAGGTTTCGATTAATTTTAAGCAACTTTTACTTAATTTTTTCTCTCGACGAGCCGTTTCCGTGTTTTAGGGTGGGGCAGACAGACAAACAAACAGCATTAACCTGTTATATATAGATTTACCGCGCCCTTTTTTATATTAATGAAAGTTATAACAAATACTTTTTGAGGAAGAGTCGGGTGAAGAGTCGTAATCTAAACTAACAGAGAAGTGTCAGAATATGTATGAAGCCTTCCTAGGAAGAAGTGGCTAAACGACAAAGGTAAAAAACGCTAGAAAACGCAAATGAAATTTTACCAAATTTGAAACTGGAATAACTTTTGAACTTCTGAAGATACTTCGACGAAATGTCTTCAAAAGTTCAAAACTTAATGGCACTTTCAAATTGTTACAACTTTCACTGCGTTTACTGGCGTTTTTTACTTTTGTGTTTAGCCACTTCTTCCTAGGAAGGCCTCATATAATGTAAAATGGACATAAAGTTTTAACTTTTTTAATTTCAAAGTAATTTCTTTTGCAATTAATTACATAAAATAAAAAATGCAAATCAGAATAAACATAATTTGATCTCGAGTAAAGAGAGAATAAGGTGAAGTAATTTTAATTATAAACTGTAACTAGGGAATAGCAATATTATATACCGAATAGCAAAGAACGTTTGAAGAGCGTTCATTTAATATAAGGATACTCAACTAAAACCTTTGAATTGAATAACCTTTATTAATAATAAAATTAATACAGTAGTCTTTTTACAATTTTTACAATGACATGAATAATTGTGAAGCTCGACTATTTATTTTTTTTAATTTGGCCCTTAAGCTTTAGGCTTTACTGGGCTCTTATTAAAAATAAGCAACTAGCTGTTATAAATTAATAATAATAAATAAGTAAATAAGTATTATTTACTTATTTACTTACCATGATCTTAACAAGAACAAAAATATAAGTAAAAATTAAGATTATTGTGTACGATATATTTACATTTCTATTGAGTTTATTTCTCCTTTTACTCTGAGGAAGACCTTGAGGATGATGATAAATTTGGTTTCAAAATTTCGTGTCTTCTTAAAAGATAAAATTTTCAAAAACTGAAAATTTGAGATGGGGGCGAGGAACCGCTCAAAGAAGCCATGTAAGAATTATTTAAAGGAAGAGATACAGTAGGATTAATCTCGCGAATATATCTGAAAATGTTTTATTGATAGGTAATTGGCGCCAACTTGACAGCGACAGTTTGCTCTTGCAACCATTTGACATCATTCGGATCTGGTTTGATCGTCGCCCCGAACGCCATTGACTTTTCTTACGTCTTCGCTAATGCGGGATTTACGGAGAACTTGACCATTTACCTCACTCTGATCTTCATGGTTGGTTTGTACATCATCGGAATGATCTACGCCAGAATCATGGTAAAGACGGATATTTCAACTTAAAATAGTTCAAGTTGCCAAAATTTGGTCATCAACAGTAGTAATCATAGTTTATCAGTTAGGTACAGTCGTACACCAGTAGTCTGGCTCCCGAAAACCCAGAATTAAGATAGAACCAAAGGCAACAACAGACTTCTCTGCAGGATCTTACAGTATAATAAATATATACCACAAATAAAAATTATATTTCTCTTTCTTAAAATCAGTTTCTTTATTAGGATATTCGTGATAAAAAGAAGGTCGGAGCTTCACCTCTGCCGGACAACCATCCAGATGACAAATATTTATACGATATGTTCGTCCACACGGGATTGTATCCGAATTCTGGTACTAAGTCAAACGTAAGTATTAGTGTAAATTTGTCTAAAAGTAATTTTCAAACCAAGTATCACTCATTTTTTTTTATTAGGTTTTGAAAATTCTTAAAGTTTATGGGAATTTAGTCACTTGCAAGTGAATTGAGCTCCCTAGTCGAACTTTTAACTCTCTTCAGGGAAAAAAAGAAATGGACGCTCCAAGAGACCAACACGTTAAATTTTCAACCTTCCCCATTCATTAAATTAGATTAGGCTATACCCGGTTAGGTTACGCTTCGTTAAGTAAGTGTAAGTTGTACTAGGTAAATGTAGTCAAAGTTAGTTAAGTTGGATTAAAATGATAAAAGTTAACATCCAAGAAGTCATTTCCCCACGACGTGGGGGTTAAGTGTGCCCCAAGGGTCACCTGAGCCAGAGTAGAAACAGAGTAAGCGGCCAAATCAATTCCGTCCGATGTCAGCGGCCGGAAATGAAACGGCGCGGCACCGCTCGGAGTTCGCCACCGTAACGCTAATCATCCCACTTAATGTCATTCACATTTCATTCCGCGCTCAAGTGTGAGAAAGCTGAGAGAGAATATCAAAGGAAGCCTTTTCATATAGGTCTATTTCCAATTCATGCCATTCTCATTCACATCCACGACTTTCTCACTTTGGTCCAGGTTAGGTTATGATAGGCTAGGCTAATGTTAGGTTAGGTTAAATTAGGAAATATTAGTCATTCCCATTTGGCACCTTTACTGCGGATGGGACTGGAGTGACATTTCTCAAATCAAGAAACGCTTTTCTCAAATGTGGACTTTTCACTCTGTGCATTTTCATTTCGGGACCGCGAATGGGAGTGGGAATGACAGTGAATAGGAAGTAATCACTGTAACCACTGAGCTACCGTACGCCCAAGGTTAAAACGAACGTAAAAATTAAAAGTAACGTTGTCGTGTCTGTAAATGTATACTGTTTTTCCGTCAGCAAAGTAAGTATATCTCCCTTTGACGAAGAATGGGGAAATGAGCTTTTTAATGTAATTAAGATGGAAAAAGGGAAGTGCATTAAAATGGGAAACCAAGACCTAGTGGTACTCGAACCCGCGTCTCGTGGTTTCAGAGTCACCGGCTGCTCCTACCGATCACGCCATCCAGAACCAGTGTTCAGGATTCGAATCTCACTAGCTCTTAGTTCCCACTTTTTTGCCTGTTTTGCCTTTCTATTTTACTAAGTACGGTTATTGTGCTTAAAATTAATTTAAATTATGTGGAATTTTTGGGCTTAGAATAATAAACTGGATGGATTTGTTGTAGGTGTATTTCCTTATTACCGGAGACTGGGACGATACCGGAGCGCGAGAACTGAGGGATCCAGAACGGAAAGTTTTGTGTCGAGGCAGTAATAATCATTTCATTATGGCAACCGAAAGGTAAGCGCGTTGTAGTCCACTAGTTAAATTAAGGTCAAATAGGCTGTAAACAATTACATTTTTCGTGTAGACCTTAACGATTTATTAAACTAAATATTATCCTAAGATTTGTGTAATATGCGAGCGTTATTAGAAATTGAAATGAGGAACTCTTATAACGTAAACAATTCTTCAAAGCCTAACTTTCCTAATTCCGTTTCGTAACTCATTTTTCACTTTTACCCCCTTTCTTAATTACATGGTTTCCATCGTAAACAGGCCTCTTGGACCTCTTCAGTACCTACGTATTTGGCACGACAACTCTGGGAAAGGATCAAAAGCCTCTTGGTTCTTTAGTTACATGGTAATTAGAGACGTTCAAACTGGAGAAGAATTTCAATTCATCTCGAATATGTGGTTAGCGGTTGAAGAAGGAGATGGACAGGTGAGTTTTCACGTCTGTAATTTCGAGTTTTCACGTCTGTAATTTCGAGTTTTCACGTCTGTAGAAACATCTAATTACCATCTTAGTGCTATACATAGTCGCTCAAAGTAACTAACAAAAAGATATTGAAAAATTAGTAGAATAATGAATAAGTAGGTAGTGTGTAGAGTAGGGATATAGTAGTTTTGCAGTGTAGTGTATTTTAGTCCTTTATAGTTATGTTAAATATATCCTATCGCATATTTATTGATGTACTCGTATTTCACATTGTGTAGCAATGATATATTCATGAGTCAGAAATATGATATAAAAAACACTTTAATAAACTTTAATACCTTCCATCTCTCCTAGTAATATGTCGACGACCATGAAAAATTTCCAAATTTTAGACTTTATCTGAAAGTATTATAGGCAATACTGGCAAAACAAAATACATTAAATCACGCATCGGAATACATGCATGGTACAAGTCAGGAAAATCCGCTTAATAGTAAAAATTCAGTTATAAAGTCTAGTGTAACTTCCCTCCTCAGATCGATAGGGTGATCCCAGTTGCCGGAGAGGCCCAATTGAGGGATTTCTCCCACGTGTTCGGAAAAACTGTCGAGAAGAACCTGAATGACGACCACCTGTGGCTGAGCGTCTTTATGCGTCCTCCCAGATCCCGATTCACCCGCGTTCAGCGTTTGTCCGCCTGCATGGCGCTTCTCTTCCTCTCCATGCTCGTCAATGCTATGTTCTATGAAAGGGTAATATTATTCATTAGGGTTCACAATTATACATCACTTTAACAGAAGTGTACCGCTACTTCACTACTATATCATACAGTGAATATGAAACTACCTCTAGCGTTAGTACACCATTACTTTAAAAATAGTCATACCTCCATTGTGCATTTTCCTCACTGTACATCACTACTACTATTTTTAAATTTTATCTTTAACATAAATGCATGACGATATGATGTAGTATATATTGTTAACCGCTTTTGGACCACTGGGTCGAATATGTATCGTTTCCCATACACGCACTCATAACTTAACCCTACAAAAACTTCGGTCGTTAAGAGGTTAATACACCACTAACACTACTTCAGCCACATCACTAAAACTAATATTTTGTGTTGTACTTGCATCAAGGTGATAAATTTGCAGTATTCTCTCCAACTTTCTTATCCCGTTCATTTGCTTGATATGATGTTTTATTCAAATTCATAACTTATTGGGTAAGGAGTTTGCCACTGTGAACTACGAGTAGTAGAGAGGATTTGTGAAGGATGAAAATGAAAGGAACGTGTTGAAGATGGAGGTCAAAAAAAGAAAACAATGAATATTCCCCTGCACCCAAAATAATAATAATAATAGTAGTTTTTGACTTTAATATTCTCCACCAACAACGATTCGAAACGTAGTAATGACACTCTGGTGACATATTGGTGATCCCAGTATGATGTAATTAATGCTGACTTTGTGGTTGTACAGTAATAATTAATGAAAGGATATTACAATGTAGTCTAAAGTCTTTTATATTGAAGGTACGCCGCTAATTTTGCCGTCTCTTTTCGATGTGTGAATAATATACATAATGTATATTTTAGGTACCAGATGAACCCGGCAAAGGGGGCTTAAACGTCGGGCCGTTCAGTTTGTCTCCTGAAGCGATGGGTGTGGGGCTGATGAGCAACTTGATCGTATTTCCTCCTTCTTTCCTCATTATTCTCTTCTTCCGGAAATCTCGTCTCAGGAAGACGAAACCATCGCGAATCCAAGACGCCATCAAGAAACAGCGTTCAAAGCCTGATAAGGATAAAGGTTATTGTGGCATTTCTAAATTGTTTTACTTTTAAACTTTTGAAGATATTTTGACGAAATATCTTCAAAAGTTACGTCACTTTCAAATTTGGTACAACTTTAACTGCATTTTATGGCGTTTTTTTTACTTTTGTCGTTTAGCCACTTCTTCCTCGGAGGCCCTCAATGAATTTAACTTATTCAGTTTGACATATCCATTCCTAAAAGTAGTGAAATAACTTAGTGATAGTTTAATATTTTATATTAAGTAATGAAACTACTACAAAGTTGAGAGTAAAATATAAAATTACATTTAAAAGTACTCGTCAAACGGACTTCGTTTTCCATTGATAAATATAAATGTATTCTTAGTTCCAATTGCCGGATTACACTTGGCCGGAAGGTAGATACGTCTTAGCGTATCCCAACGATTGAAACTAAGGGTACTTTGGCGTACAAGTTTCTGCATATCGTATATAGAACCAAAACAGTGTTCATTTTTATTTTAGTTTAAAATATTTAGACCTTGTGGTCTTAATTATGTGGTTTTGTATCCATTCCAGAATCACGAGAGGAGAAAGGAGAAAGTGCAACGAGACAAAATTCCACCAAATCTTTGACTCTGAGCAAAGTATCGTCGACTGCTTTATCAAAAACTGCAAAGGTTATGGTGAGAAGGAATAAATAATTTTTTTTATTATTATAACATCAAAATGAAAATCGGCATTCTTTTGTTAATCATTTTGGTTATGCAGTTCAGATAAATATACATAGATAAATAAATAGATAAATAGGCTAGTCTCTAAAAATTTCCAGATGAAAATTTTTTCAATCATTTGAAAAGTCCATAAAATTTTATTTTGTTTATGAAAGGAGACAGTTTGTATCTAATTTTGTATGAAAGCTAGTTCTAGGCTAACATTATTTAGAATTATCAATTACTGACCTGAATTTTCAACATTATTTAGAATTACCAATTACTGACCTGAATTTCTAA
This sequence comes from Bathynomus jamesi, assembly GCA_023014485.1. NCBI lineage: Eukaryota > Metazoa > Arthropoda > Malacostraca > Isopoda > Cirolanidae > Bathynomus > Bathynomus jamesi. The sequence goes on from JAJOZX010002230.1 coordinate 513,214, forward strand.
AGATTCGTAATTATTTTACATTTAAATTATTTATCTTCATGCATTTAAATAAGAAGTATTTAGTTCACATTAAAAGCTAATGTTAAATTGTTTTAATTTTGTAAAAAAATTATTTTTGGATCACCTGAAGGTCAGGGTCCCCCAGCCTTCGTTAGTTAGCTTATGAGGCTAACTAACGAAAATATCACGACTTAACCTAACCAATCGTCAAGGGCGTACAGTTGACCTAACGATTGGTTAGGTTAAGTCGTGATATTCTCGTTAGTTAGCCTTATAAGGCTGACTAACGAAGGCTGGGGGCCCTGATCTTCAGATAATCCTATTTTTTTAACATCACTGTTTTTTTTAGTCTATGTAATGTTAAAATTTTATTTTTTTTTAAAAGGTCCTCTTATATATTTGACGTCAGGAAAATTGATAAATATCATTTTCAATCAAAAACAATTTTTTTTTTATGTATATAGCCTATTATGTAAAATTAAAATTATATTTGCGCGTTCAACGTACACACACACACACACACACACAGGGCTGTGACGTAACTAGGTACAACTAACTTCTTACTCAATAATCGTTACCTTTTCAAGTAACTGTAATGGTAACTAGTTAAATTTTCCGGCCGAGTAATTCTAACTGGTTACGAAAAAAATCATGAATACAGTATTTGTGACTTTTCCCAGTGAATTTTTTTCTGCGAGGACAAAAAGTATATATTGTGCACAATGCAAGTTATTAACAACATATATCTGTTGTTAATATGATAAAATCTGTTTGTTTATTCGTTAAATTACGATAAATTTGAAAGAAGTGAACAATATTGGCAAGTATCACTTGTCACGGAAAGTACTTTTATCAGGATCAGATATTTGCTAAAACCAGGAAAAATATGGAAAGTAACTTTTGAAATAATATAATTAGTAACTAGTTTTTGAAACGGCAGCTAGTTACTAGTTACTTCTTGAAACAGCAACTAGTTACTTGAGGTAGTAACTAGTTACAAAAAGTAACTCGCTATATATATATATATATATATATATATACACAGAGACATGCAAGAAGTAAATAGACACCCTTAATTTTATGGTAAAATGTATGCATCCAAATTTTGTTGCCATTATTATGACTAATATTCGTTTCCTTTTTTTAGATTGTAATATACCCATCCTAGAACATGCCTCGAACACAAGATATAGCTGCACGTCCATAATAACCAAGCTGATGAAGATAGTTTACTGCTGTTCTTGGGCTAATTTTGAGTTTTCTGCCACTTCTGAAGCTCTTAAACGAGGGTTGTTCTCAAACAGATCTTCGAACAAAACGAAGACATCTTCAGAAGGCCCAGGTCGACCAGGTCGTGATTCAATTGATGTTTTGCCCTTTTCTTTAAATTGGACTATTATTCTGTTAACAGTAGAAAGGGGTATTCCGAGATTCCTAGCTATTTGTCGCTGGGACAGTCCACCCTCAGATTGACCAACAATCCGTCCTCGTTGAAAGTCAGAAATTTCTTTGGAATCTTGTGTTCGAGGCATGTTCTAGGATGGGTATATTACAATCTAAAAAAAGGAAACGAATATTAGTCATAATAATGGCAAAAAAATTTGGATGCATACATTTTACCATAAAATTAAGGGTGTCTATTTACTTCTTGCATGCCTCTGTATATATGATATATATATATATATGGTCCTGCGAAGCTTCGAGATCAGATTTGATTTGATTTCGAGTCGGAGAGAGGATTCGATTCGTTTGGGCTCCGATTCGATATTTTCGAGTCTCCATTAAGTCTGGTAAACAACATCAGTGATGTTTTGAAGAAAACTTTTGTAAATAAACACTTTTCTTTTTACTTGGATTATAATTCAGTCTATATACTGAGACCAATCTCTTGTGCAATAACACTTTTATCATACTTTAATACCATTGTTCCTCCTCATGATCAAATACTTAATACATTCGCAGGGCCATATATACAGTATATATATATATAATATATATAATATATATATGATGAATAAAACCACGAAGGAAAAAAGAAACACAAAGGGGTATATATATATATATAGGGGGTATATATAGGGGTATATATATATATATATATACACACACTACCACGGTGTTTATTATTATGCATATACATATAGGAAGTTAAAAAGAAAAAAAAGTTTCGGTTACCTTGGTGGTTTCGTATCGTCGCTTGGATTCTGGTGGCGGCTTCCATCGGATCGTCCGTTTTCTTCCTCTGGGCATACGGAATCATGTTTGGAGACCAGAAAGTGCAGAAATGGTTGACGTCTCTTGTTGTGTCTATCGTGTCTTCGATGTTTATAACTCAACCAATAAAGGTAAATTTGGACAAAATTCTTATTTATTTAATAAAATAAATAGCTCCTTGTAGTCTTTTACGATTAACAAATAATTATTGATAGTTTTGCTAGTATTGCTCCCAATTTATTTACGTTTTTTAAGTCTCGTGTGTGTGTGTGATAGGCAACTGGGCATAAGGGGGTCGAATATGTTATAATTCGCAGATGTAGTAGAGTAATACTTTTGGTACCTCAAACCATTAAAAAAATTGTACAAAAAATCTAGAAACATTTTTAGTGTGAAAAAAAAATATATATCCCTGATTAGGTTAGGTTAGATTATGCTATGCTATGCTAGATTAGCAAGTACCTCGCTATTTAATGACCATTCAAACACACCCTTCTCGGTTTGATGGCACTAAGGTTAGGTTGCTTAAATTTGGCTAATTAGTTTTTTAGATGTATGAATTCAACAAAAGTCGGTACTTCAGTTATCCGGAGATGCGCACATGTGCGCGTGGCTACTTTACCCTTTGCGATAATCTTTAGGATACACGCCGAGTTTATCGCGACACGAATATAGTGTCGCCAAATATGTAGATTGGTCTTTCGTTATTCAAAATTATCTAAAGAGGGATATAATGAAAATTAGGTTAAGTTAGGTCTGGTCTGGTTAGGGTTTATTTAATTAGGTTACTTAGATTAAGTTAAATGTCGGGTATCCACAATAAAAAGCGAGTGTCGCGGTTTGTAAAGTAGCCAAACATTTGTGTGTATAAGTACTTATATTTTTTTATTGTTTACATTGTTTCACAGATATATTTAATGGCTGTCATTCTTCGATGATCTTCAAAAAACCTTTGAATGAAAGTGAAGATTACGATGACGACGAAGAACTGATGGAGTTGGAATATGATGAAGAGTACGTTCATGGAGGTGAGTATCGTTTTCATTCAAACCTTTATTCACACCGACGCCTCTTAGGACTATTCTTGTTTCTTTTCGATGTCATTAAACTTTTAAGAGTTTAATAGCATTTTATATGAAATAATTTTAACAGTACCCTCCTCACTGCAGATTCCTCGAGCGTTAGAAAAAAGAAAGTTTATTTGGGTTCTGCTCTCAGTCCAGAAGAGCTGAGAGAAGCCAAGATGAAGAGAGAGAAAGAAGTAGCTATGAATTCGCTAATCAGAGAGATTCTGCTCTATCTCGTGTTTTGACTGTTGTACTTGCCATCATTACGCGGTCGGAGAGATCCATGGATCATCTATATGAAATTTCATTTCTCGGATTTGTTTGCAAAAACTAACTCTGATAACTGCCTTCATTTTGGAGGTTTGTTGGTTGCGTTATTTTCAGTTTTGCGATTTTACTTGATTTTTTTATGTTTATTTATCTTGGGATATTTTTTATGGCTTGATCCACTGTCGGTACATGTTAAACACGATGGGGGTCTTGGGTCCTGGGTCCTGGAATGACACATAGATCATGTTCTCAGTGACCCATTAAAATCGTACGAGCAATAATGATGGTTTATCGTACTTTTTTTTTTTTGTGTACAGTGAAACTCCATCTCCATTTATTGTCGATAAACTACATGTCTAGTGTAGAAAACCACACCCTATGCCTATATTCGATGATATAGGGACTTGTACAATTAGAAAGTTGAACAACTGGCAATCATTTTATGGATTTTTTCTAACTTTCCAGTAGGATTTTATATTCTTAAATTGATAAACATTACTCGGGAGAGAGAAACGTCATGGTTTTATTCTGAACTAAAACAATAAAAAGTATTTCTGTGACCATCTTAGACGCTGTTATCGTGATGAAACTACTTGGTCATAAACTAGTATAATGATTAATAGAAATCCTTTGGGGCGAAAACATGTACAATTAATCAGTAGCTCATAAAATTTCGTAATGCAGTCGCGATAATAGTGAAATATAGCATATTATTATAGTATTTTTTAATCGTGTTTATAATTTTATTAACCTTGTAAAATAGTAAAACTATCAGTTCATTTAAAATTCATCATGTGAATTTCCATTGAATTCCATTGCTGTATCTAAATGTACTTTGATGTACTCTCAGTCTGTCTCCTCTTCGTCATAAATACATAAAATTCGACTATCTGTGATGGGATTTATTACAAAGGTTATTTTTTTAAGTATCTTGCACTTTATAACATAATATAGGGAGGATTTTCAGTCCTGGATGGATACTTCATCTAAGAACTATTAATAAAAGATTGAATATTAAATACCGAGATTGAATTAATTTGCTTAATCTGTCATCATTTCAAAATTTCGCTTCTTGTCCAGAAGACTTCATGACTGGCGAAGCAAGCAGACATGATCGAATTACTAGTGTTTACATAACCACATATCTCTGTAAACTACTACATTATTACCGTCGTAGTACATAATTAATAACAAAACGTTTTACAAATTTTACGAAGCGTTATTGATTGCAGATGCGAACGACAAAAGACATCTGGTGTTGGAGTAGAGAAATATTTGTGCCGGCTCTTCTGGATGATGAACTGTACAACGGAATGAGCATTTATGAACCAGAAATATATGACCAGTTAGAGACGTCTCTCACCGATAGGGTTTCTTTCTTAATGGGAAAAGCAGTCTTCAGACAAATTAGAGTTAGACCAGGTTAGTTGAAGGACATGATTATATGTAGATTTTTTTCCAGGGGGTCGGGGGCCGCCTGGTAACTCGGTGTTTACGATAGCAGACTCTGTGCGGTGAGGTTCTGGTTCGTTTCCACCTGCTGGGTCGTGGATTGGGTTGAGTTGGCTGCTTACCCTGTCATTGCTTGCCCCCCAATATCGTCGGGAAATGACCTTGGCTGTTGCTGTTAATATACAGGGTGTCCCAGAATTAACTATCTATTTCAATGAAATCGGACAAATTTAAAAAAAAAACACTTTTATTTATGTTTATCATGTTTAATATGTGTTAAAAATGTATAAATTTCTAAATTTTTTTCAGAATTTTTTCATAGTTTTATTTTTAGAATGGCAAAGAGACTCCAAAAGTTAACGTGTGGCTTGGAATGACTAAATCCAAAATTTATGGCCCATTCTTCTTTGCGGAGGCAACTGTAACAGGTACCGTCTACCTTGATATGCTTCAGCAGTTTCTCGAACCACAGCTTCTTGATGATGGCATTCTTGATAATGTTGTTTCAACAAGGTGGAGCACCATGTCATTATGCTCTAATTGTTCGAGAATACCTCAACAGACGCCTTCCGAATCGGTGGATTGGACGTGGAGGACCTTGACCTTGGCCTCCGCGTTCTCCGGATTTGACACCCCTGGATTTCTTTGCATGGGGTTTCATAAAAACAAAGGTTTATCGCCAAAAGATCAATAGTTTAGCTGAACTTAAAGAACGCATCCAGTTGGCAGTGCGAAAGATAACACCTGAAATGCTTCAAAATGTGTTTCGCAGCCGCTGAGGATAGATTTGAAATTTGCAGAGATACAGACGGTGCACATGTTGAAACTTCTCAATAAAGTTTTGACTTATGATTTATAAATCTATTTGTTTTTGTATCATAATTTAGTAATAAACACAAAATTATGTCAGTTTTTATTAAATTTGTCCGATTTCATTGAAATAGATAGTTAATTCTGGGACACCCTGTATATTTTATAAATGTTCAGGATCGACCTGTGTTGGACTCCTTTGCAGTATCCCGCTTCATTTGATGGGGGTTTTTATGGTACCCATTTATTTACAACCAATGTAAAGATGAACACCTAGATGTGAGCTGCGCGCCGGCTGCCCTCGCCGGGAATCGAACCCAGGGCGGTGAATTTGTAGTTAGTGGTGAAGCGGTTATTGTCACTCTCTCTCTCTCCTCTCGTGTATATATGTATATATACAGTAGGGTGATTCAAAAAAATCAGTTTTTTTTTTTAATTGTTCAACCTGTATTTTTGTTCCCTATGACAAAAAAGTAGTGTATGCCAAATTTGGTGAATTTTAAATGAAATTTACTACGTGCTACCAGGCGTCAAAGTTTCCCTTTTTTTCAATTTGTTTGTTTTTACAACTTATGATTTTATGTTTAATCGTTTATATTTCAGAATTTTTAATTAATGGTTTATATACTAGCTTGCTTTTAATTGTTGCTTGGAACTCGTAATTTTGATACCAATTAATCGATTATGGAAGCTAGGCCTAACTCACCATCACCCAGTTGCTCAGTTGGGAGAAGTTCTACAAGAAAAGAAACTGAAGTATGGCTAATTGGGCAGCCCTCTGCAGTACTAAAAACATCCGTATTACCATCAGAGAAGGAAATGATGGCCCTCTTCATGCACTGCAGAAATATTAAAAAGCGAGGCATTAGAGAATCATGCTGCTCTACTGCGGATGATGTGCTAGCAGTTTGGAAAAAAGCAGGAATACCAGCAAAACAAAGAATACATGTAGTAGATAAAATTCAAGGAATACTGAAGGAATGGCAGCTGCTTAAGAAAAACAAAGCAAACAAATTGAAAAGATCACAAAATTTAAATAATAAAGAAGAAAAATGGAAAGATAAACTGGAAAACTTATTTGACATTGCTCATGAGAATGCTATGCAGCTTATAAAAATAGAAGATGATAAGAAATGCTTGAAAATGCAACGTGAGAAAGGACGTCGTGGAAAAATGGGTAGGGCCTACCATTGATAAGGCTGTTGCTAAAAACGAGCAAAGAGCAGCAGAAAAGCAACAACGTTATGAAAAGAGGAAAGCAGAAGAAGAGATCAAAAGAAAGAAGAATGAAGAGGCTGTCATACTCACCAGTACATCATCAGAATCAGAGGAGAGTAAAAGTGATGAATCTGGTTTCTGTGCTACACAGCCTTCAACATGGAAAAGTAAGGTAGGCAAACGTAGAAAATTGTTTGATGATAAATTAATTATTAGGAAGTCTTGATGTTGCAAAATTGAGTGACAGAAATGCGTCTCTAGTTTTAATGCAAACAATCAGACATCGCTTGAATGGGGCATCTGCGAACAAATAAAATGCGTGTGTTTCGATACAACGGCAGCCAATATTGGTCCTAGAAATGGTGCAGCTATTCTTCTAGAACAAAAATTCGACAACGATTTATTGTGGCTGGCATGTCGACACCACATATTTGAAATTATGCTGGAAGCTGTTGTTTGAAAGTCTTTATCACCATCTTCTGGCCCAGATATAGTCCTTTTTAAGAAGTTCAGAGAAAAATGGTCAAGCATTAATAAGGAGGACTACGAAACAGCATTATCAGATCCAGATATCTATGAAAATATTCATGACATCAAAGATGACATAATTATATTTGCAGCAAATCAACTAGATACATTCCAACCAAGAGACGATTACCTACAACTATTGCAGTTAACAATTATTTTTTGGGGAGGTGAACCAAAAGGTGGAATCAAATTTAAACATCCAGCGGGACTTCATCGGGCTAGGTGGATGGCCAAAATTACATATTCATTAAAAACTTTTATGTTCAAATCTCAGTTCAAAATTTCAGTAAAAGACAAAAAAGGACTAAAAGACATCTGTCTATTTGCTACTCGGTTATATGTAAAGGCATGGTTTACAGCTCCTGTGCCATCTTGCGCTCCTCGTCTTGATCTGGAATTATTACAGAATCTTGTAGTCTACAAACAAATAAATGACACAATTGCATTTGTTGCTATTAAAAAACTTAGGTCACCTCTGGTACCTATCAGAAGAACTGGTTGCCTTGGCCTTTTATGATGATGAAGTGCCTACTGAAACGAAATACAAAATTGTAAAGGCCTTGCAAAATACAAAAGAAACTCTTCCTGCAAAACGGGCTTTTCTAGATCCTGCACTTATTCCAACGAATAAATTAGAAGATTTTGCCACATCAAATACTCAAAGATTCTTTACAATAACAGAATTTAGTACAAAATTTTTACTCAAAGATGCTAAAGAATGGCATAATGATGAAGAGTATAACTCCGCTAAGAAATCTATCAAACAGTGGAAAGTCGTGAATAATATAGCGGAAAGAGGAGTAAAATTAATGGATGAATATAATAAAATACTAACACATGACGAAGATCAAAAACAATTCTTGCTACAAGTAGTGAAAAACTACAGGGCTGTTTACCCTGATAGAAAGAAAGAAACATTGATGAAGTAAGGACAGCTAATGTCTCAAATATCATGCTAGTTTAATTATGCATGCTTGTGGTTATGGTAGGACCTACGGGGGAGCTTTCCACATTAAAAAAAAGCAATGCGCCTTGTACTGTATCCCCTGGGTGGTGTGGAAAAATTTGACAATTTGAGTCGTTCTGTCAATTTTTAATTGCTGGTAGCAACCCCTAAAAATTAAAAATTTGCTAAAATATTTTAGGATAGTTGTTTTTATGCTGAAATGAACCATTTAAAGGGTTGAACACATTAAAATATAAAAAAAAAAAATTTTATTCCCATATTTGAATCACCCTAATATACAGTATATACCGAAATATTATATTCGGTTTTATATCGTTTCAGACAACTGCGTAATGCATCCTTGGATAAAAAGACACTTCATCAGTGAATGCAACGGCTTTAGCAATTTTTATCAGGAATTAGAAAAGGACTTCGGTAAAGGTTGGAATGCGAATACGACAAAGTTGGATCCTTCCTTCACGTATCGTTCGCCTTTTAGCGTCCAAGGAATTCCCTTCAGTGGGACACTAGACACGTAAGTTCATAGAATGTCTATTTTGCTTTTGCAATAAATAGAAGTGCTCGTTCTTGATAGAGTAGGGATTATAGTCTCCAACCAGGGGCGGACTGAGTGGTCGGGCATGGACCGAGAGCCTGGCGGCTCCGGTCCGCAGTCATCATGAAACAGTGAGTGTGTTCTCAATTGGGTCAAGTGTCTAATCAAACTGTAATATGAAAAAAAATCGGATTTCAAGGGGCCCAGGTTGCTGTCAGTCCGCCCCCTGCCCCCAACACAGTTCCGATGCAGAACGCGAACTGATATGTTTCTTCTGTTTACGGGCCGAGTATATTTGCCACTTTTAGAATTTAGCCTTCTTAATGTCCATGGTGAATCCAGCCCACCCTAAGATGAAAGAATAGCTAGGTTTGAGCTAGCTTCGCCAAATATAGGCCCAAAATTTTAATGATGCAAAGCCAAATCTTTACCAAAGGCTCCTAAACGCATACATTTAATTTAGCATAGCCGTTAGTGTATTTTCTAATGTAAATAATATAGACAATTCTTGAAATATGCTTCATTCGGTTGACGCCATATTGTTTGTTTACAAAGAGTCAGATAGAATGCGGCAACTTTCAATTGGACCAATAGTACTAGACTTTGTCCTAATGAGGTTAACTAACCAATAGTGTAGTCACTTTCATTAATCTATAATATCTCAAACTTCTAAATTAGAAAGATACGAGACCTTCCGCGGAAGAAGTGGCTAAGCGACAAAAAAAAAAAAAAAAAAAAAAACACTAGAAAATGCAGTTAAAGTTGTACCAAATTTGAAAGTGTCAACTCTTGAAGACATTTCGTTGAAATATCTTCAAAAGAATGGCACTTTCAAATTGTTAAAACTTTCACTGGTTTTTCTACTTTTGTCGCTTAGCCACTTCTTCCTCGGAGGGCCTAGCATAAGAGTAAAATCTTTCAAAACGTGAAGGACTTGGAAATTATTTGTGTATAGACCCCAAGTTCATTTTCTAGTATACGTTTTAAAATAATAATTCTTTACTTTCTAAGTGGAAGTATACGAGTATTATCCCTTATGCTTTACGTTTGCAAGAATTTTGAGCATTTCTTCATGTTGCAATAGGTGATTTATGAAATTAATCAACAGATATGGTGGTGGTGGCTACATTGTCGAAATTGAAAACGGTATAGAGGAAGCTTTATATCAAATTGATGATTTGGAGGCAAATAATTGGTTGGACAAATATACAAGAGCTTTCTTCGCCGAAATTTCTATTTACAATGCACAAGTGAGCTCATTAACTACATCAGCTGTATCTAAAAAGGTTTCGTTTAATGATTATATCAGGTCATCCCATAAGTAATGTCGTTTTTTACGATAGATTAAGTTTAAACTAGTCCTACTCGGTTTAAGCATAAATTTTCCGAAGGTTATATCTAAGAGGAGATCTATCGTGTTTCGCTACATACTTTACAGACCTTGACCAGTGAAGACGTGTGTTTTGCTTTATGTGAACCTCTCATAAACATGGTGGTATCAGAAAAGCATATCAGGTATATAATGCTTTACGAGTTCAAAAAAGGGAATAGTGCTACTGAAGCAACGCAAAACATTCAGGAAGTTTATGGCAACGATATTCTGCATGTGAGGAAATGTCAATGATGGTTTCAAAAGTTTAGGAATGGTGACTGCTGTTTGACAGATGCAGTACGCTCTGGACGCCCTGCTGAGTTTGATGACGACCCGCTGTTAGCCGCACTTGAAGACTGTTCAACAACTGTCGAAGAATTGGCCCAGAAATTCAATTCATCCCCGTCCACCATCCATCGACATTTGCAACAACTCGGGAAAATACCGAAGTTAGGAAAATGGATGCCACATGAATTGTCGGTCGACAATCTGAGGATGCGGGTAAACATTAGCATAGCTCTTCATTCCCGTGAACTGCAAGATCCGTTTTTGCACCGTTTAGTGACTGGTGATGAGAAGTGGATACTGTACCAGAATGTTAAGAGCTGTCGACAGTGGGTTTGTGCCGGAGAACCAGCGACACCACAGCCAAAACCAAATCTTCACCCTCGGAAGGTGTTGCTTAGTGTTTGGTGGGATAAAGTTGGTGTAATACACTTTGAAACCTTACCACACAACTAAACAATCACCGCTCAAGTCTACTGTCAACAACTGGATCGATTGAACACTGCACTAAACGAAAAGAGGCCTTCTTTGGTTAATCGGAAAGGAATAGTTTTCCACCACGAAAACGCACGTCCTCATACCGCTCGGATCACTTCTGCAAAAATTGAAGAGCTTGGGTGGGAAAAACTTCCACATCCTCCAGACCTTGCGCCTTCAGATTATCATCTCTTCAGGAGTCTGCAAAACTAACTTGACGAGAAACGGTATACTTCTTTAGATGACCTGCACGCCAGTCTTTGTACGTTTTTTGCCTCAAAACCGCCTGAATTTTATAAATATGGCATTGAAAAGCTTGTAGGACGTTGGCAGTGTTATCAATTCTGATGGAAAATATATATTAAATTAGTGTTTTTTTTTTGTCCTTCAAATTCCCATCTAAAAAAAATTACTTATGGGATGACCTGATATATATATATTATATATATATATATATATATATATACAGGGTGGGCGGAAAGTAGCTCCCTATTTTGGATTGGTAAAAAAATACGTATATTATCCATTTATTTCAGAAGAAATAATATGAAAAGGTAGGCATACATGGTAGGTTTTCTCTAAAATTCAATGT